>JAQFVV010012418.1:1711440-2311440 GCA_028023455.1 Epiperipatus broadwayi
CCACTTCTGGCTCCTCATCTACCATTTCTGTACTTGAGGCCTTACTATTGCTATTGACTTTAGAGGCATTTTCCTCTATTTCCTCTTCTTCAGGATAAAAATGATCACTGATCCCTGGGATTGGGGCTTCCCTTCCTCTTCCATAACCTCTTCCATACTATAATTTAGTTCACTCATGTTATAAAACTATATATATCCCATCTGTACTTCCCTGACCATCAAAATCCACACATCTTCTCCCTGTCTGACACCTATTCTGACCAACTGACTGATTTGATTTTCACCTTATTATGCATTTACAAATACAACAAAAAAAAAATTTTAATATCCTTATTTAATGAACTACAGATCGGAAGAGCACACGTGTGAATGTCTGTCTGTAATAGCCCAAATTATACATTCATCCATTCTCCCCGAAATCCAACAGATATTGACAGTCCACAGAATGACTAGCAGTTCACAATCTTGAGATAAATAAAAGAATTCAGTCACAACACTATAATCACACAATGCATCACGAGCACTCAGAAGATCATCCCAATTCGATCACTATTAACTACCACAACCCTTGATTGAATGAAGCAAACTCTGTTGCAATAAAAGATGTATTTTAAGTCTTAGGGGCTAAAGTAGATAAACAATGCCTTGCTCTCTCTCTTGGAGTCTTATGTGGCTAGTATCAAAGAATGCCCTGCTTATTAAGGACTACAGAAAACTAAGCCTTGCTCTCTGTCTTGGAGACTTATAGGTTGATATCATGGCAGGTCTGCTGTTAACTGCTTCATGATAAAATAAAGATAACATATAAATTGGGTTGGAGCAGTGAATGGGTTTGATCATCCATAAGTTACACGAAATACACAGCATTCTCAAGGCAATGACAAAACTCTCCACCCATCATCAAAACTGCAATCTAACCAACCAAACTCCAACGATCAACCATCCAATCAAACCTCTAAAATCATAGACTTTTTACAAAATGAACTCCCCAAACACACATGAGACTACTATTCCATAATTCATCACTATTACTATGCCTATCCTATCTGGAAATAAATTATTTTAATGTTCCACAAAAAAAAAATTCTAGTATTTATTTCACCTTTGTCTTAAGTTGTGATATTCATCTCTATTTTCAAAATTGATAAAAAAAATTTAAAAAAAGCTGTTTTATGGCTGTACCCATTTTATCATCATCAATGAAAAATTAAATCATATTAAACATCATCATCTAAAATAAAACTGTTTGGCCAAGAAAATTTTGTAAGACAAAAAAAATTTTTACTGAAAAAAAAATTTTACTAAAAAAAAATTTCTCTATTTTTAACCACACATCTCCCATCATTCTATAGACTCTCTTTTTCAGGTATATGGCAAAATATCAGGCCCCAGTTGGGTGTCCATTGTAACATAATTAAAGGATTCAAAAGATAGATATTACCATACCTGAGTAGTCCATAGAATGATCATAAGTAAAGGAGTCCAAATATCAAGAATTATGGGGAAATTGTTAATAACCAGTATTAGCAATGTATTATATGGAAATCACGTGAGGTGAGTACACTAGTAATTCAATAAAATATAGCTCAGGTATACAGATAGTAATCTTATCCACTTTCATTTCTTGGTTTGATGTTAAGTGCATGTTTAAACAAATACTAAGTGAATATGGTCTAGCAGGGCGCCACTAGATTATCTGAATCTAGACACGGTTATATCTAATAACCTTTTACATGTACCGGGTTTGAATCCCTTTTTGGTACTTTATTTCTAATAAAAAATGAGAGATTTTGCTTTTTGAGCCATATCACTATACGCACTAATATTTAGGTAAAAGTAAAACATCTTTAAACCAAAGTGGAGTATATTAGACATAAATCATTTCTCAGATCTTAACACAACAAATGTGTTTCAATATTTTTATAAGTTCACTAGCTCAGATTATATATAACTAATTTAGGATGGCAATTCACTCATCCTTGCATGAAATAGATGATGGGATGTGGTTATAATAATACTAAGAAATCACTAAATATTATAAAATCAATATTTATTTATGGCCTTTAAACAGTTAAACAGATCATTAATTAAAACGTTGATGACGATGATGATGATGATAATAACGACAATAATGACAAGGGTTTCAACTACAGCTCTAGGACTAAGCCTAAACATAAAACTAATTTTATAAAGTAATTCATAATTATTGCTTAATTTTAGCATATTTACTTATATCTTAAATAACTAATTTTCAACCATTGATGATGATGAATAATCACACTTAACAAAGACTACAATTAATGAAATATATACGCCTCGTTTAATAAAACAAACTAATATTTATTACTACATTTCTAACATATACAGAAAAATTTCTAGATAAATATGAAAATTGACATGAATAATAATAATAATAATTGATTATATAACAATCCTCAGATTAATTTTAAGTTCTTCCCCCTTTCCCTTCAAATGTATTTTGTATTAAGTTGGACGTCACATTGACCATGATTTTCACTCCATGAGAAAAGTATTTTAAGAAAAAAAAATATTATCTGCTCATTAGCACACATACTTTAAAAATCTAACATGTAAATAGAATAAAAAAAAAATGTTAGTAGAATTGAAAGAGCAAGTTTTAGAAACAAGTTTTAAATTATTTTCTCCCCCCTCTCTTCTACCTCTGAAATGCTATACTTAATGAAACAAACTAATCTAATATTCTAACACTACTTGTTACTCCACATTCAATCGCAATTATACACATATAAATATCATTATGTATGTGCGTGTTTTATCCCATGATAACAAAATATTATTTAAAACCAAAATAATAATATATTAGTTAAAACTAAAATCATAATACCATAAAAAAAAAAAATTGTTTTACACATTAATATTTTTCATAACTGTAAAATTAATAAACAAATAATTTTCATACATTCAAGATAATTTATGAAGCTCAAAGTTATTTTTAGTAAGACATTCTTGTTTTAATCGATCTGAATAGTCTTTAAAGGTTCTTTAAATAAAATATACCACTTTATTGCTAAAATGTTTCTTAAGACTGATATCATAAAGAAAATAGATATAAAAAGTCATATTACCGATCTTTTGTTTGTGGCGAATTTCCAAGGGTTCAAACTTGTCTTGTATAATGTTTATATTTCTGCAGCTACTATTTCCGTTTTATGTGGGAACAATCTCTTTCTTGAGGTGTATAACTATTTGATGATGATGACTCTATTGAGGTTATTTGCTTTAGTGGACAATTTGGAAATCATTATATTAAATTTTCTTCTCTTCTTGTCAAGCATGTGGATGAAATACAGCAGTTGTTTTCCCATTTGTAAATTTTCTTGAGTTTAAAATCAGTTGTGGTAACAATTAATTGGACTTGATGATTAATATTTATCAGTAGATTAATTCATCTTCTTTGAATGCAGGTGAATGCTTTCTTCCTTCTATTAAAAACATCTTATTTCTCTGGTCAGTTGAAAGGTTTAGAATATTATTTTAGACACATCTTTTCTTTCCTATGTGATGTGCAGCTTCCCCAGATGGTCCGGAACTGATGGGACATACATATAATTTTTCTAGCCAGACATTTCTTATATTTTCAGCATTCAATTTGATAGTTTACTAATCTGAATCATAAACAATAATCATAATAATAATTCAAGACAGCTTTTTATATCCAATTTTTAGCTAACTTAACCAATCAGAGATAGCATCACTTGCTATTTTTGGACAAATTTGTTTTAATTAGATCTCTAATTTATTTTCAACTATATTATTTTTCAACTGAAAAGTTTAATCCTTTTTCCAGACACTTTTGTTTTAAAAAAAAAAATAGACTCAATCCTTATTTCCTTTCTTTTCTTTTTTTCTTTCTTTCTTTTTAACATCCAGGTAACACTTCCAATCTTTGAGCTTCCTTCTTTAGATCTTGAGATAAGACAATTTCAAAATTAGAGCTCTGACCCATTATAAGCTTCCAAAGTGAAAAACAATTATTTACAAAAAAAAAATTGCTACAAAGATCGATATCTGATTAAACAGATTTCCTCTTTTAACAAAAAATTGTACAAAAAAAATAATTTGACAGATTTAATACTTCCTTTTCTTTCAATATTTAGTAAATGTAAATTTCTGTATGTAATGTACACACATCCTTCATTCTTTCAAATCATTCATAAACTAACCTTAAATAATATGATTGCTAGCTTAGTAATTATAACCCAATTATTTAATTAAATCTGTAACTTTTAAATCCCACTTATAATTAAAGAAAAGCAAAATAAAAGCATAGAATAAAATATTAGAATTGATCAAGCACAGGTTAGTTTTAAAGAAAGTTAAAATGTTTAATATTTGAAATATAAAACAATTAAATAATTTACACATACATTGCCTATATGTATGCATTATAACTTTGCTTTTTAACAGAAAATTTAAATATTAAATAGTTTAAATGTGTGTATTACCTTTCTATCAACACACAAACAAGTAAAGCATGTAATTGTTGACCCATTCTTTCTCTGTTTAAAGCTTTTAGAACTGGACCAGGAAGGGTTTGAACTTGGATGCCCTACAGCTTCATTTATGATTATATAAAAATGTGATGATGATTTTGTTTTACACTTTCTTACATGCACATTACTATAAATTTGGCTAGTGACCAAATTGTAATGGCACAATATATATATATATATATATATTCGTAAATTTAATGTGAGGTAATTATATATATATATATATATATATATATATATTTAAATGCACTATATTGATCTGACCAATCCATTTAGAACTTAATACCTAAAAATAAAAAAATACTTCAACTACACACTCGACACTCTCTTCAAATGTACATTTTATTCTTTATTTTTCTTTTGCATGTTCTATCTAATTCAAGCAATATTAGATAATAATGCAATCATTTGTTTCTTCTATATTGACAGGTAATAATAACTATAGTATGCTAACCATATGATATCTATTTTGAAAAAACAAATGTTGAATATATTTGCTAATACATTTCACATCTCAGAAGAATTTATTTCAATAATTTTATTAAGAATGTACAATGTTACAAGTTGTAAATGGCAATAATTAATTACAAGTCTTGGTTATATGTAGTAAAAAATGTATACAATCTATACCGTGTAATCAATAAATTGAAATACGTAAATAATTGGATTAAGACATAACCTGTTATCATTATTTACTGCCACCATGCACATAGACTGATCAATGACCAACAGTCTCTTGATAGCTCAGCTACATGATGATTAGTGTCCTTGGGCTTCACCACAGGAAAGGTACCCACATCTCTCCATCAACGAAAGTTTATGCAGAGTATCACTAAGGTTGTATATCCAAATTGTGATCTACTGATTTAATATCAAAAGCTTCTTATCATTGGGATAATCATAGCCCATTTTCAGAGTAGAAAATCAGAGTAATATTTACTTTAATATCATAGCTGTTTTCAATGGTGAGAGTGAATAAATAAAAGAAGAGTTTTAGCTGAGAAAAAAAAAATCTTAGTTTAATCAAGAGAAAAGAACCATGATGCTTAGTCTGTCGCTTAGTGCTCAAATATGGCATCATTTTCTATGTAACTAATCATACATTAAATGTGTAATTATTTTATAATAAATAGTGGTGATTGATATGAAAAACATGTTTATTATCATCTTATGAATCATATCTATAGAAATGAAGCATGCTTAAGATTAAAAAAATTTCCACACATTTTATTTATATTTAAACTTATTACCAGAAAGCAACTTGATTTATATGTCTAATATATTAACTTTTCTTTTCTGAAATATATATTTTTAGTAAAATCTAATAATGTATGTAAATAATATCTTTCCAAGACATACAAACTGTAATTTCTTAAAATCATAATGTGTATATGCTTCCTTTTCAAATAAATAATTTTTATTCTGCATTAGATTTGGACTTCATACTCTTTTACATAACTATAGAAAAATTTGTAGCTGAAATTCTAAATATATCTACATATGATTACTTACTCAATCCAATAAAAATATCTATTTCATATTGAATATAGCTTCTATTAAGAAATAAACTGAAGTCTTTAGTTTTCAGTTAATATTAAAGGCATTCTTTTAGCATACAATATGAGATAAAATCTTATGATTATACTAATATTACCAATTGATTAAAATGTTCTTTACACATTCTTTCTTATAATGAAGTTTTGTATTGTCTCTATTATTGTAATTAACTTCAGACTTCTAATTGGCTTTTAATTTGGTCATTTTCCTGTATCATAACTGAAAATATGTAGACAAATCTTGGTTATCACTCAGACCAGAAATGGTCAAATAAGTCAGCATTCAAATATAATTAATTTTCTTAGCAACTGTTACTGTTCCCTTTTCCAGACTGCCTGCACTCTCAACTTTTTAATGAGGAACCTTTTTAGCAACTGATTCATTTTTCTTCTATAAACTGTCTGCTAAAAAAGGGAATGACATCTAGTAATCAAATAACTAATATTTAAAGTCTTCATATTTGCACAGGTTCGTTGTATAATCAGTAATATACCATTTCTTGCCTGTTAATTCTTAAATCAAGGTCTTAATTCTATGTGTTTGCAATGTGTCTGATTGCAGCAGTTTAATTTAAAACTACGAGAAACTCTTCTTAGCTTTTTTAAATGCTGGATGTCATTTTTGCCCAAGTCAAAATTTTCTAAGTTTCATATTAACTGAAATACAGACTTATTATATACCTGTATCAATATATGTAATATATAGGGTATATGAGCACAGACTTCACATGACCTATCATTCACCCCTCTATCTCATAACACTGATACACTTGAACACATATATGTCAAAAAGATAAATAATCATTAATATATGTATTTCATGCTAAACCAGCAATCATCAGTTGGTCCAGATTATCATTTCTACACGTATATGCAATAAGTGCTCAGATATATATTAAGATAGCCAATCTTCATACTTTAATGGACATGCTTCAATCTACTCCACACTCCAACTCTTCAACTGTCCGTCCAATTGAAAGTCTGATGATGAAATGCTCAAAGGCCACCCTGAAGCCGAGATTCTCATCACACCCATGTTGACATAAAGTCAATCTGAGCCCTGTTTTTGTTTAGAATATGGTGTAAAGTAATATAGTAACAAATATTAATAGATGGTAAATTTCACTAAGTAGTTATTTTTATCTTTTGTTTCTTTAAATAAAAAAATTACTGAAAAGGTTAATTTTACTAAATAGTTGTTTTTATCTTTTGTTTCTTTAAATAAAAAAAATTACTGAAAAGGCTTTTTTATTTTTCTAATATCTTAAAAATGTCCAAATATAAATGTGTTGTATTTTTTTGTTATATTATATTTAATATTCCAGGATTATAACTGTAATTCTTCCCAAATATGATTTTTGTTATCTTATAGGAATGTAGAATTATATATATATATATAATAAATAACAAAACATGTAACAATTATACATAAAAAGGACTTCAGAAAGGAACTTATTGTTAACTGAAAGGATACCCTTTAATTCCTCTTGGAGGCCTTAAAGGAACTAAGCAAGACAAATTCTTAATATCCACTTCATATGTTCTTGACATTGCAGCTGTATTACTATGTGATTATTCATATAGTATATAAACATGGACGGCTAAATTAACCAGAATGCATTAGTTATCATGGTGAGTTTATTGGCTTTTTACTTCTGAGTTCAAAATCAAATAACACTATGGCATTTTTTTCTCAGTTGCCTGATAAAGCAGAATGAATGTATGTATAAATGACATTTTTTAAAAAATAGATATATACAATCATGACAGATAAAAATAAATCATGATCCTTATTCCTAAAAGACTGTAAAGTCACCAGCCAAGGCAGTGGTTAGTGGCCAAAGGTGGAGGGTGCTAAGAATTCCTGATTGCAGCCCAGGCTGCCATTTGATGATGACTTTTTATTTAGGTACTTACAATGGCAGATAACTTTTAAGTGAAAGATGATTGTAAGAATTGGAAGAAGAACTGGCTTATATTAAATGGGACATTATTGGATTTTGTGAAGTTAGAAAAAAGGGTGAAGGAACAATTGATTTAAAAAGTAGGCATGCATTCTGTTACAAAGGCACAAATGTTAAAGATACAAGTGGAGTAGGATTTATTATAAATAAAAAGTAGAAGAAAAACATAGTGGAGATTGATGGTGTATCAGACAGAGTGGCATTCAACTTAATAGCACATACCAAATGCAGATAATTCAATTTTATGCCCCAACAAGTTCTCATAGTGATGAAGTAGTAAAAGATTTTTATATGGATATACAAAAGACTTTTGGTCAGACTAAACAACATTTTAAAATTATTATAGGAGACTTTATTGCTAGAATTGGTAAACAAATGAAAGATGAAAGTGCTGTAGTTGGTTGTCGTAATAGATACGAGAGAGGACAGAGATTTGTGGAGTTTGCAGAAAAAGAAATACTTTATATTATATGTCCTTCTTTTTTAAAAAAAAAATGCTAAAAGAAAATGAGCATAGAAGCATCCAAATAAAGATACAATAAAATTGGATTATATTTGGTATATTTTTCACTAATAGAAAATATATATTTCAAAATTATAACGTTCTTAATAAATTCAAAACAGGAAGTAATCATCCATTAGTAAGTTGTAAGATAAGATTTAATGCAAAAGTACAAAGATAAAATTATTAAGAAAAGCAATATTTACAGTTGATATTCTTAATCTTCAGGAACATTCTAAGGAATTTAAATTAGAACTTGCAAATCATTTTCAACTATTAGTAGATTTTGAAAATAATTCAAATTTGAATGAATTTAATAGGAAAATAACTGATACGTTTTTAAAAACTGCAACAAAGCTAGCTGTAGAAAAAACATAAATTGATCAATAAAATTTCTACTGAGACTGGAGAATTTATGAAAAAAAGAAGGAATATGAAGAAGATATATTAAAATGATGCATTAAGAAGAATAGAATATCTCAAATTTTGTAAAATGGTGCAAAAAAAAAGTTGATAATGATATAAAAAAGTATAATTGTGAACTAGCAAGGTAATCTGTAGAAGAGAATAAAAGTATCAAGAGTGTAAAATATTTTGGCATTGGTAGGCATCTTATATCTGCAATAAGAAAAAAAGATGGAACTATTATTAAAAAGAGAGATGACATCATGAAATGGGTAGAAGAGTTCTATTAAGAATTATGTAGTAATAAAGAGCAAGCACTTCATACATCTATTATATCTTTCTAAACTGCCTAGAATTTTAAATGAAAAAGTGAGAAATGTAATTAAATTTATGAAGAAAGAAAAAACTCCAGGTAATGATGGAATTATAATCGATATATTAAAAGAAGCAGGTGAAGAAATAGAAATTTTTTTGGCAAAGTTATATACCAAATGTCTAAATGATAAAGATGTACCAGATGATTGGAAGAATGCAGTAGTAATATAAATATTTAAAAAAGGTAATAAAGAAGATATTAGAAATTACAGACCTAATAGCTTTTTTTTTAAAGTGTCATAGTATCGGCCGGGACGCGAACCCGCAACCCGGGCAACTGCCTGCAAGTGCAAGGCAGTCGTGCTGACCTCTCGACCACCAATGCAAGACACTTAATAGCTTTTCATCAGTTTTATATAAAAAAATTTACTAAAATAATTACCAGGGAACATTGAATTTCAACCAACAAGCTGGATCTAAAAGTGGTTTTAATACAATAGATCATATCTAAGTATTGAGAGAAGTTATAGAAAGGATCAATGAATGTGAGTTGCCATTATGCTTTGGATTTGTAGATTATGAAAAGGCATTTGATTCTATAAACATTTCTTCAGTGATTAAAGCATTGGATAATCAAGGTATAGACCCAGGATATTGTCATATTCTGAAGAATATTTATAAAAATGCAACAGTAACAATTAGATTGCATAATTACACTAGGAGGTTAACACTGAGAAGTATGTAAGACAGGATGACTCCATATCTTCAAAACTTTTTACAGCAGTGCTGCAAGAAATATTTTGTTGATTAAAATGGGAAGCTACAGAAATGAAAGTAAATAGAGATTATTTAAGCCATTTACATTTTGCAGGTAATGTAATTGTTTTTGCAAATAATGTTTTAGAGATTCAGGAAATGCTGCAAGAGTTATCAGATGGAAGTAAGTCTAAAAGTATATGTTAAAAAAACTAAAGTAATGTTTAATGTATTTTTTCAAAAGATGAAAATAAAGATTAATTATAATGAGTTAAAAGTTAACAACTGCAAATATCCTGGTCAGATTATTACTATGGATGGAAACATAATGGATGAAATTAATCATAGAATTAAACTTAGTTTGAGTGCTTTTGGCAGGAAGAACTTAATATTAAAAGAAAATATGCCTTAGTGTTTGAAAATGAAGGTTTTTAATAAATATGCTTTACCAGTTCTTACTTATGGATCTGAAACTTGGACACAATAGAAGAGCAATACAGAGATTTCAGACCACTCAAGGAAATATGAAGAGATGCATGTTAGGAGTAACAAGAAGAGATCAAAATGCAATATATGGATAAAAAACAAACAAACAGGTGTTACTGACATTGTTGAAAGAATTAAAAGACTGAAGTGGAGTTGGGCTGGACATATTGCTAGAAGAGATGATAATAGATGGACAATTCAAATCTTAAACTGGATTCCAAGAGATTTTAAAGAGACCATATGTGAGATGGATAGATGAAATAAGAAAGTGTGTGCAGAGATGGTGTGGAGAAATGAGGCTAGAGATTAGAGAAGGTAGATTGAACTTGAAGAAACCTTAATCCTGCAGTGGATTGATAATTGTTGTTGATGATGATGATGATGATGATACATAAAAAACTTTTTCAGCACATTTTTTTGTGCCCTTCTCAAATATTTAGCATCTATTTTAATATTAACCAATTAACAGAATTATAGACTTCATTAATTTGCAATTTTGATGATATACATATAATATATAGTACTAGGAACTCTTAAAATCCCGTTTACTAGACTACACTTGGATCAATAATAATTACTAATCAGGGCAACTATTTAATGTAATAAAATTATTATATAACAAAATCTATCATTTAGTTTCCCTTCAAATTGTTTTGCTTATTATTAGCCTTCCACATGGTGCACACAAATCCAAAATAATAACAAATCAGCACATCACATATGAAATTATTTCAAGCCCAGATAAATAATTATGTTCTAATATCATTTTTCTATATTATTATGAAAGATATCAAGTCTATCATATACAGATTTTTTTTGAAAAGCCTAATTCAATTTTTTTATTTTTCACTACTTTCTAAAAAATAATACACTTCCATGGATCATATAGAAGTATTAATTTAGAATTCCCGATATTATAATTCCAATAATAGATATACACTTGCTCAGTACTCTTTGAATTCTCTAATTAAGTGGACAGATAGTAAAACTAGAATTAATAATTTAAATTTGTTTGGAGTGATATATGGAAATAACTAAATACTTATTAAAATAAGTTATAACAAAATAAAATGTATTAATCCCAAATATATTATGTTAATAAAGCTAGATTCCATCACCAATATTTAATCTTTTCCGCGCGTGTTTTAACTGAAAGTATTTCTATTTACTAAGTGAGTTCTACACTTTTGATTGGTCAAAACAGAAATATCATGAAATTAATACATAAAAAAAAAATCTGTATACATCTAATTTAAATAAATAAAAAAACTTCCCCCTTTTTTTTCATTATATAAAAAGACATGTCTCCAGATATGTGTACATATGTCTATTTGATAACACAATTTGAAGGGGGGGAAATCAAGAGATTAAATATTTTAAATCTCAAAAATATAATTCATTAAATAACACCAAGAGATCAAACATATTTTGATTAAAAATTTAAAAGTATAAAAATTTAAATGTACACTTATAAATCATTTGTTCAGCAATTAGTGTGCTTTTAAGTCATAGCCTGGGGGGAGAGGGTTCATTCCCTTTGTTTATATAATAAGTGTAATAATGCTAAAGGCTAAATGGATTCATAAGCCATAATTAAAACCAGTTAACACTTAGTCAATCTCAATATCAATAACAATAAGCAATCTCAAACTGTTGTCAAGGCAATCTTTTAACAATATAGGTGGAATCTATCTTTATTTATGGTCCAATATATTTATATAGACACTAAAGATTACAACTTAACCACAAAGATTGAAATTATTGATACAAACAAGTTTAAATAAACCTCTTTAAACAGGGAAATATAATCTGTTCTGAATGCAAATTAATAAATAGTTAATTATAACACTGAAAGTATTACTTAAATAATAAGTGTAATAATGCTCAAGGCTAAATGGTTTATAAGTAATCATTAAAACATACCTTGAGCATTATTACACTTAAAAGTAATACTTTGGGTACAATTTGAAAATCATAAATGCAGTTTTAAATGTTATAATTGACTATTTATTAGTCTGCATTCAGAACAGGTTATAATTATCTGTTTAAAGAGGTTTTTTTAAACTTCTTTGTATCAATAATTTCAAGATCTATGATATAACTTGCAATCTTTAGTATCTACATAAATATATTGGACTATAAATAAAGTCAGATTCCACTTTTATTGTTAAAAGAAAGTTGCTTTGACATTGAGATTGTTGATTGTTATTGATATTTGGATTATCCAAATGTTGACTAGTTTTAATAAATACTTATATGTATGTAAATCTATATTAAACCAAATTTGATATTTATAAAAGTATATAAAAAATTATGATGAATAAAAAAAAGAACGTTATTTCCTGGGTATATGGTTTGTTCTTTACAAAAAAAATTAGAACAATAAATAAACATCTGGAATTAGTCTTTTTTAGCAGAGAAAAAAAAAAAAAGTTCCATTCCATTCTTCTTTAACTTTTTCTTTTTTATTGAGGACAGGCTTAGGGTTTCAAACATCTTCATGTACACTGTAAAAAGACAAGGTTTCTAATGATCCAAGGATTTTTGTACTTTAAGTTTCTTTTTACATTACTTTTTTCAATTGACATGTTTCAACAGGCAGTTAGTAACAGGATCATGTGATAGTGATGATGATGAGAGGGAAGGCTGATGTATTATAATGTATTTATTTCAAAATGCTTTTTTGATCCATATATTCATTTGCATTGTGTTTGTGAAATACTTTGAGCTCCAAGCAATAATAAATTTTATTTCCTGAGATTGATTACTATACCCAGTTTTAAGCTAAAGATCCAAAGTTTTTTAGGATGGTTTTAACTCATCTGTTTTCACTTAAGTTTTTTTTAAAAGTCACAAATAACTTCATAAATATGACTCACCATTTTTTTCATCTTGCCTATAAACCTTTTACTAAAGCCATTGACAGCTCTTTTTTTAAAAAAACTCTTCCCACCACAAGAAAAAATATTCTTCCTCTCTCTACAACATGAAAGATTATTCCTCACAAAATGCAAATAGCCTCTTTTTTGTAGTCACATAAAAAAGAATATTCAAGAATACTAGCTGATATATTTTTTTTATCAATTTAATTATCAGAAACTTTTTTTAATTAATTAATAATACAAGTTACAAAATAAAAATGTTACAGAAAATGAATTATTTAATCCCTAATTGCTGTTTTGTGTGTTTGAACAACAAAATAAACATATTAGATAAGTAAAAATTTCTTAATTTTTACCTTCCAATTTTTAATTAAATTCCATCTTTATCTGATAAGTATAAAAAATTACAAATTTTTGTTTTTAATCATAAACTGATTAAAATAAAATAGATAAATACATCTTTTGCTTTATTTTTTATAAGACAAAAAAACTTATGAGTAATAAACTGTTATTTACTTTAAATAATAATTTATGACCATTTTGATGTGTTTGTATATGTATATAAGTCTACAGCATATTTTTATATTATTTTAAATTCTCTAAACAAACATACAAAAATTACAAAACAACAACAACAAATTATATGTACATATATGAATATCCTAATTTATGGACAGGGCAAACTATAACAATCTTGTGATGGGGGTTTGATCAATATCATCCCCAACCACAATATATATATATATATATATAGTTGCATATTGCTAGATAAAATTCAAATATAGTATTATTATACCCATTGCTAGAATATTTCAATAGAAATATCTGTATTCATAGACACAAAGTCCGAATAAAGCAGCATAGGTAAAAAGTAATATTTTATTTATAAGCTGAAGTTGTTAATTATATTGGTATCTAGACTATTGCAAATACTAAACACAAATTTAAATAAGTTACAATCTTAATAGCTAATAAATAAACATATTTCATGTTTTGTATACAAAGCACATTTAATAAATAATCAATTTGCATTTGAAAAATTTCCAAGCATAACTTAATAAAAATAATAAATTGTGCTCTACATATGAACATGAAATATATTTATTAGCTATTAAAATTGTAGTTTATTTAAATTCACGCTTCATATTTGCAATAGTCTGGATGTCAATATACTTAACAATTTGCAGCTTTTAATTAAGAAGTCTTTATCTATGCTGCTTTATTTAGACTTTGGCTTTGTAAATGGTAGATGACATTGCTGAAGTTTTCTAACAATGGTTGCAATCATTTAATGTGTCCATAAAGCCTGTGTGCAATTTTAAAAATGTATAACTTTATTAGTATTTGTGATAGAAAAAATCTGTAAAAAGTATTAGAAAGCTTAATATACCTAGTTGAATGTAAAATTATTTAGCAACTCTTCAACACAATAATTTAATAATTTTTTGAAACTTTTCAGAATTACATCATCTATCATTTCAACTGAAGAAAAAGTAAACTGTGTCCTTTGGTTGGCTGAACTGAAATCTACTGTTGCTGTACAAATAAAGTTTGGAATTGAAATTAGTAAAGAATTATCTCATGGGAATTATAGTGCCAAATGGATGAAAAAAAATTTGGAGATAGGCTCACTTTATGATAAGCCACTGTCTGGTAGATCACTTGTCAGTGAAGAAAGTGTAGCATCCATAGACCAAGAAAGTCATTAAGATGAGCTTCATTAGAGTTAAAGCTTTCAAAGTCCATTGTTCATAAGATTCTATGGAAAAGACTTCACAGAAACTTTACAAAATTCAATTGTATTAAATATTGTTAGAAGAGAACTATTTTGCATGGCTAACTTTCTACCATCAGTTCAATGAAAAACTTGGCAATGATGATGCATTTGTGAGTAGTTTAATGTTCTCTGATGAAGCAACATTTCACATTAGTGGCAAGGTCAACAAGCATAATTGCCAGATTTGAGGAACTGAAAACCAAAATGAAGCTGTTCAACATGAAAAAGATTCTTCTAAAGTTAATGTGTGGTGTGCTTTGAGAAAAAATCAAATTACAGGGAATCATTCTTTTTTGAATGTCATATTATTAATGGTGACACCTACTTAGATATGCTGCAGAATTACTTTATTTCTCTGCTTGAACAATTAAGATGATGATATAGTATTTCAATAAGATGAAGCTCCTTGCCACTTTGCTTTGCACATTTGACAGTTTCTAAATCTCTTAATAGATGGATTTGAAGAGATGGACTATTTTTGTGGCCTCCATGTTTGCCAGACATTAGATTTTTTTATGGGGACCTGTGAAAACAATAGTGTATGCAACCAAACCTTGATTGTTAGAAGACTTGAAAACAAAAATAACTAATGTGACTTTAGTCATTATTGTAAATTAATTGGATAATGTTTTTAGAGAACTATAAAATCATATTACCCTTTGTATTACTAATAATGTTAGACATATGGAAACTTAATAAAATGTAATAAAACAAAAAAATATATAGATGTTTTTATTTCCAATACATTCTACAAAATTTCTCTATCACAAATACTAATAAAGTTATAATTTTTTTAAATTGCACCCAGACTTTATGGACACCATGTATAAGAAGGCTCTAGGATTAAGTGATAGTAATTAGAAAAAGTATTTATTTAAGGAAAAAGAAAGCAAATACTGTACTAACTTTGCTAAAAATTTGTTTCTTTGGATTGAATTTATTGCTCCAGTTCACAATCTAATTTCAAAATTTTTGGATTGATAACACATTAAATTCATGAATAAAACAGAAAGTATAAATATTATAATACATGCTAAAGTGTGAGACATTGACTGTCTATGTGAAAAAAAGATGAATGGCTAATGAAATGAACTGGTAAAAACAACTATAATAATAGATATTGTTAAGTTCTATGAACAAAAGATAGTTTTTTTAATCTATTAAGTAATAATTAGTAAATGTTTTAATGCATGTGCAGAGAAGGAAAATCATTGATGACAAAATTGAAATCATGTACAAAGAAATGAAAAAAAGTTTTTGAAAATAAAATGTTGAAGGTAGATCAAGGGAAAAAATAAAAATATTGGGGGAGGTTATAATCGAACATTCAGAATTGAAAGAGTGAAGAATTGTCAAGTCTTCATAAAGAAATAATGTAATAATGATAAATCTATGATTTAAAAAATTATAAGAGAAGAATTGAACATCAATAAACTATGATAATAAAAATAGATTTAAAATAGATTATGGTTATGCTTAAAATAGTTTTAGATTCAGTATTAAGATTGTGACAGCATTAAATTCAGATCCTGTCAGAATTGAAGATGAATGTTGAGTATTAACATTTCAAAAAATTCTAAATAAAATAAAAAGTGATTTTAATAAAGGTTTTCTTTAATCTTTTTTTTTTTTCTAAATTTGTTGGATAGAGGGAAAAACATAAACAATAGACAATATTTAACAATGTAAATTGAAAAAAAAAGTGAGAATAAAGAATTTTAAAAAATTGGAGCCCAAACATAAATATTTTTTTTAAAAATGGGGGGGGGGGTGAGACATGATTAACGAAATGAAAGAGAGAAGATAAATATAAACTATGTATTCGGTAAAAGTATACATAAATTGGAAAGATAAGTTTAAGATTTTTATTTAAATTATTTATAAAATATTTTGAAATGGGAAAAGAAGAGTGTATTTAATGGCAAGTTACAAAGAGAAAATATGTTTAATAAAAAGATTAAAAAGACATGTTAATGATTTGTGTGATATGAATAAAAATTTATCAGAGTTAATAGAAACAGAAAATGACATAAGGATAAAATAGGTTACGCACTAATGTAGGCAATCATTGTAAAAGATATACTTGAGATTAAAACAGGCAAACCATAAAAATAGATAAAATTCCAGTTAAATTGTCTAAAATTTTGCATGGGAAAGGGGATTAAGAGGATTATTTATATAATTTAGGATTTATAAGAATAATCAATACATCTTTTTCAACAACTATGATTTCTTTAAAGAGAAAGCAGTATAATGTGAGAACATTAGATTAGAGTTATAGCATTATTGAGAGTATTAAATAGCTATAATTATAATAGTCTAGATATTATTATCCTGGAAGAACAATTTGAAATTAGAATGGATAGAAGAATAATAGGAGCAATAGAAATGTTGCAGAATATTGGTGAGAGGTACAAGCAAATTAATTTTTGATTTATTAATCCTGAAAAGTTTTTTGATGAATGAATTGTAATACTTTGTTGATAAACTTATTGATTGGTTGTGAACATATGGCATATGAAACAATTAATAATAGAATTTCTGTTAAACATAATTGTAATTTAAGTGTTCTTTGGGTTATGTAGCATCTATATTTTCTAATATTTATATGAATAAGCTTAGAAATTGCTGATTTTTTTTTTTCGATTTTTTATTTTATTTGGTTGATTGTAAAACTTTTAGATGAATTATGTCTGAGATTGATTATATATTTTTTCAAAGTAATTTTTACAATCATGCCTCCTGACAAGTTCTAAACAATGAAATCTAGCTTATTTTCTAATAAATCTGTGATTTAGAGTTTTTCTTATTTTATTACTTATTATAAAATTAACTCATCACTTTTTAAAAAACAGCTGGGTGTTTTACATTTTAGTAATAAATTATTTCATCATCATATAGAAAATATCGTTTATAAGGCTTACAAGATTAGGTGTGCCATCTTTAGACACAGTTAATTTCACAATGATAATATAAAATATACATTATTTATCTGGTTAATTATCTCCATTTTATAATATGGATTAATCATTTGGAATTATAATTCTATACAAGATTATAGCTTAATTCAATTAGTTATCAATGATTTTTTTTTAAATATTGTCTTCTTGAAAGATGAAAATGATTTTTATCTGAATTCTGGGTGTTGATTTAGAATTATTAATTTTTTTTTTCAAGATTGCTTCTCTACAAATTATATTATCTGATGTAATTTCAAATATTTCTGTAAAATCTCATGTTCTTTATAAAAAATGATGATCATGTGATGTTTGATGGTTTAAAGTCTCATGTTCATGATAATCAGATTGATTCTTACTGCATACATTTATTCAACTTTGTTGTTCTAATGTTTCAATTTATTTATTTTTTTATTTAGCATGCTCTAGTTGTATAATCAGGTTTCTATGAATATTAATCATTTTAAATTATATCCTAAGCAATTCAATAATATTCTTAAATTTAAATGTTATTTTTGATTAATTTTGTTTTATTTTATGTATATATTATTTCTTTTCTTTAAGTACTATATAAAGTATTTTGTAGTTTTTATTGTTACCTATTTATGAATTTAAAATATGTAAGATTAAATAGCCTTTTTACAGAACAGAAATATAATAAGAGATTTAAGATAGGACTACTTTTTCTACTATTTGTTTAATATTTAAAAGAGCTTTTTAAAGAATGTAGTCTTGAAAGAATTGAAGTTAAGACTAGTAATAGGAAGGTTTATTCAATACCGATTATCCATGACATGGCAATGTTTGCAACAGTAAAAGAACTTAATCAAAATGTCAGTTAAAATTGATGAATTTTGTTAAAAAATTTGCAATAAAAGTCAGTACATCTAAGACTAAAACAGTGATTATAGGTAGAGAGTATAAAAAGATTGACAGGACAGTTGGCCAAGATGTTTGGAACAGTTTAAAACTTAAATATTTAGAATGTTATTTATTTGATAATCAAAATAACATTAATGTTAGAATGAAAATTGCAATGACTAAACAAACTTTTAATAAGTATAAAATATTATTTATAGACTTGTAAAGTTAAAAAAAAAAAGCATCTTAAATATTTTGTTTGAAGTACAGCTTTATATGGAGATGATACTATTTTGATTAAAGAAAGAAGAATGGGAAATTATGAAAGATATATTGGAAGAGTCTGCAGATGGTAAGACAGATAATAGATAAAGCAAAAAAATAAGGTTGATTAATGAACTTTAAGAATGGACTAGTCATGGTTATATGATAATTACAGCAATAGACAGAAAGGTTCAGAGAGGCTTAATGTGTGGAACTTGCTGTTTGAAAAATAATTAATTGTTTGTCTCAATTTGGCTTTTATACTTAAACAAGTCACAGTTATCTTCTTATTTGACTGCTTTTATCTACTGGCTTTAAGGAGTTTGCAACTAATTCTTTTATGTAATCAATTTATGCTAATTTTTTAAAAGACAGTATTACGATATTTTTTTATTTAATTTTTGCTTGATTAAATACCATATTGTACAAATTTACCAATGTTAAGTCTTTTTTTGCTTGTTTGTTAACCGCTGTCTGTTTTTCTTATTCAGAGAAAAAAAGCATTGATATATTTACACATATGAAAATTAACTTTATTTTGTCCTTATATAATGTTCACCATTAAAAAGAATGTGTTGTTTTTTTTTTAAAAAAAAAGTATATGAAAAACATTCTAGCAGCGTATTATAAAACAGTACACAGCATTGTTTTCTGTTTTGTTTATTTATATTTTGTTAAATATTCAATAATTTTATTTATCATATTTTCATATTTCTTGATTATCAAAATATATTACTTAACTATTTCTCTTCCTTTTATTTCATTGTATATATTTATTTTCTCTCTAAATAAAAGGGCGTTAATGTTTTTTTTTCATTCGTCTGAAACTTGAATTTAAATAGACAGAGTTAATGCATTTGTTTATTGTTCATTAGAATTATAATTTCAAATTATTTTTCATGGTAAACTGTACTTTAAAGTCAAAACAACTTTATCAGATCTATTTTGCTTCTGGTATGTGCGGTAACTATAGAAACTGTCAACAAACAGTTCACTTGTTAAAATGGTTTCAGTTTAGAGAAGTTATTTAACTATTTGCAAATGGCATTGATTTCTTTCTTAAATCCTTCTTCAAAAATAAAAATAAAATTATTATTCAGTAATCTGAATAGTAGGTTTTCAATAATAGAAATCGGTGTAACGTTTCTGAATACTGTCAGTTACTAATATATATATTAAGGTAAAAATTTAGTTAATGCTGATGCAATATATCCCTCGCATTCAGATTTAACTCTCGTTTGCAATCACGATATACATCGCCATATAAAAATACTTTTGTATCTTAAATTTTTGTTTTAAAAAAATATTTTATATACGACTATAATCACTATCTCAATCATTCAAACATAGACAGCAGTGGATGCAGTTTTCTCAGTTTTGTTTCTTTTTGCATTACTATTTTTTAAAAAATCATTTTTCTGTTGATCTTTTTATGATATTTAGTACAGTAAATATGAAGTTTTTATTACTAGTAATATATAGTAATTGAGTGACTTTATTGTTTGGAGTTCATAAGAAGTTCAAACACCAGGAAGTAAAGCCTTAAGCTCCAGAGTATGCCATTCTGCCATTGCTTCAAATCATACATTTTAATGACATTAATTATATTACACTAATTTTATTATATAATATGTCTCCACTCATAATATCTTTAACTCTTTTTTTTAAGAATTATTTTTTTTTTTGTTTTAGATACTTGTGTATTGTCTTCAAAACTCTTCAAAAATCCATTTCATAATTTTTCCATCTCTTCATATCTTGAATACATATATGAATTATTAAGGTTTAAGTAATTTTTAAATAACTCACTGCAAGACAAACATCTCTCCAACAGCCTCTATAGAGAAACAGTGAAGAAGAAAGCATTACTAATTATAAAGTGCAAGATTATGCAAGTTTGAATATTTTCCCATATTTTATCTTTTGAATCATCATTGTCATCAACCATTATCAATCCACTGCAGGATGAAGGTCTCTCCAAGTTTAATCCATCTTCTCTGATCTTTAGCTTTTCTTCACATCACTCCTGCATACTTTCTTATTTCATCCATCCATCTCACATGTGATTTCTTTCTGGGTCATTCACAATCTCTTTGAATCCAGTTTAAGATTTCAAACACATAGGCATATTTACTTTTAATATCAAGTTATTTCTACCAAAAGTATTCCGACCAAGTTTAATTCTATGATTAATTTCATCCATTATGCTTCAATCTGTATTAATAATCTGATCAAGGTATTTGCAGCTATTAACTTCTTCTAACTCATCATAATCAATCTTTATTTTCATATTTTGAGAAAATCCATTGTACATTACTTTAGTCTTCTTAACATGTATCTTTAGTCCTACAGTCATATTTTTATCTGATAACTCCTGCAACATTTTCTACAGCTCTGAAGCATTATTTGCAAAAACAATCACATCATCTACAAAATCTAAATGACTTAAATAAACTTCATTTACTTTCACTCCTTTAGTTTCCCATTTTAATTCATAAAATACTTCTTGCAGCACTGCTGTAAAAAGTTTTGAAGATATGGAGTCACCCCTTTTTACACCCTTCTCAATGTTGACTTTCCTAGTATCATTATGTAATCTAATTGTTGTTGTTGCATTTTTATAAATATTTTTTAAAATATGACAATATCCTGGATCTATTCCTTGATGATCCAATGCTTTAATCACTGAAGAAATGTTTATATAATCAAATGCTTTTTCATAATTTACAAATCCAAAGCATAATGGCAATTCATATTCATTTGTCCTTTCTATAACTTCTCTCAATATCTGGATATGATCTACTGTACTAAAACCACTTTTAAATCCAGCTTGTTCTCTTGATTGGTGATAATCCAATGTTCTCTGTAGATGAGTTGTAATTATCTTGGTAAAAATTTTGTATAAAACTGATAAAAGGCTGATAGGTCTGTAATTTCTAATATCTTCTTTATCACCTTTTTTAAATATTAATACTGCATTCTTCCAATTATCTGGTACATCTTTATCATTTAGATATTTGGTATATAACTTTGCTAAAAAAAATTCTATTTCTTTTGGATAACAATAGTTAAATAAACTATTTATTGACTCATAATGGATAGTAGCCACATTGGCAATAGTTAGCCAGCTTTAAAAAAAATTAAATCTTATTGGAACTTGGAAAAAAACATTAGATTAATCAGCAGCAAGAACTTAGGACTTGATTTATACACCAAACTAAACAAATTATAGCTTAGGAAACAATATTTCAGTGTCTTTTGTTTTTTATAAATTATAGAAAATATTTTTTAAATGTATAATTTTATATATCTATATTTTATTTATTTTAAATATATTAATAACTTTTACATATAATTATTGTACATTTATAAGCTTATTATAAATGAGTGTTAAGAAAAGGTCAAATAATTTAAATTTAAAATTTATATTGTGCTAAACATGCTTTCAACAGAACACAGCCAGAATCATAATGTTATCTTATTTTGGAGTTAAGGATGCAACTTTTTAATTCTGAAATAAAACAGTCCTATGACTCTGGCAGTGCTCTACCGAAAGCATGCTTAGCTCAATATAAATTTTAAATTTAAACTATTTTACCTTTTCTTAACACCATTTATAACGAGCTTATACATTTTACAATAAGTAAAGAAAAGCAAAGTAAATATCATTTAGAATAATTATTTTACATAAAATCAATTAGTTTAAATATTAAAATAAAGATTCATTTTTGTCAATGGTATTCAAAGAATCAATTTTATAAGTATCAGTAGAGATCTTTTATAAAGTCATGTTTTATCATTATTAAAATGTATTGACACTAACATAAATATTTATCTTTAAATAGCAAATAGTGATTTATAAATATTCTTAGAGACAAATGACCTTTCATTATATTATGTTTTATTATTTTTAAGTTGTATAGAAATTAATATAAACACTCTTGCTTGACATGTGCAATATTATAAAATATCATTAGTAGACTAACAATGTTAGGGTCTTGAATATTAATTATTTGTTGCATTTCTGAGAATCCACTTTGTCAGACCAATAGAATTTTATTCACATTAATCATATGCATACTTGGCTCAGGAATGACTTCAAAAATGTTTTAACTCAGGGCCTCATCATTCTTAAATCCTGCCTTCCAAGAACTATGTAGCATAAAATATTATAAAAATAGCATGTTGCATAAACATTAATTATTTGACAAGTCTTATAATGAAAGTTGAATGTAGATTAAAAGTAGTATTTTTCAAGAGAGACTGTGATCATATTATAGCTAAAAGAGGAATAAAATCTAAAGTTAAGAAATCACAACTATGATATAAAATACCTGGCTATAATTTAGTAAACCTGTAATTATTATTTTACGCCTAATAAAAAGTATTATAATTGCAAATGAGATATAGAATCAATTCAAAATATAATGCAATCACTTTCAGTCAAAATATTTTCAAAATATACATCACATTATCTTATGTCTAGAGAGGAAGATAGTTACTACTTTAAGGTTTTAGTGGAAAACAGAGGCAAAACTCTAATGTTCTAGTGGAAGAATGATGAAATGAACCTAGAGAAAAAAACTGAATGAGGTACTTTAATTTTGGAAAAATCATAATTTTAAATTAGCATATCAAAAAAGATCAATGTTTTGTGTTGGTTTCTATTTTATCAAAAAGTGATGGACGGTAAGTACATAATCATTGATGACTAACAGTAATATCATTATATCTTGAACCAATAAAGAAATATTTGTTTTATCAAGTGTCTGATAAACATTCATTATTTAATTTGCAAGGGGTGTTTCCATATAAGAAATTATCTTTATTAATGATTAAATGAAAAGCAAGTAATTAATTTATAAGAGCTGTCATTCAGAAATTATCTGTAACAAGGTACTAGAAATATTTTAACTATCCAAAAGGAGCACAATTGCAGTTGGAATATTAAATCAGCCTTAGCTAAGCTGGAATGCACAATGGCTACATTTTAAAAAGATTTAGAGAACTGCATTAAAAAATGTAATTAATATTAAAAGAGAAACAATTACCACATATGACCTTACAATTATTATCTTAAATCAAATCTCTTGACTAAGAGGGTTTTATAACCATGCCAAACATCCTTGTCCTAAGAATGAATTATTACCTGTGAATTATCATAAACTATCAGTTTTAGATAAATACTAATGAGATGTCTGAGAACTTACTTTTTCCTTTGTTATCTGAAATCAGTCAATTATGAGAAAAAAAAAATTGTGATTCAATCTGTACAAGCAATGATTATGGTTATTAAAACAGATTATCAACTAGCTCCAGAATTATCTTGGTCCTATCTCATAAATCTATGGAAGCTGTTATAGAAATATAGCAAGAATCCAAAGCCAAGAAACTGCCAAACCTAAAAAATCTGGGACTGAACAATAGACATTTACAGTCAAATCTTAAGTACCATAATTTGAGTAACAGAAATTTGCAGCTGAATCATGAATACTTATAACAGATCAACATGTATTCATTGTAATTAAAGTATGTGCCTCTGTTTGATAAGCATTTTTAACATGATCAATCTCTCAGCCTGTCTAATGTTTTTGGATTAAAATTCAGTCAATAATTTCTGATATTCAAACTTCACAGAATCAGTTGAATTATAAAAGCAAAATTATTCCCAACAAAATCAATTTTAATATGAGTTATTATGATATATGAGTTATTATAATAAATATTTGGAATACATTCAGCGAATTTATCATCTTCAAATTTTAAAAGATATTTTTGAGACTTATTATAACAGTAAGCACCATTTTAACAATCAATAATAAATCCAATTGACAGTAAAATAATAAAAAAATACAGTATTCAGCAAATTAAAATTTCATCAAGGGGAAATTAAAGACCACTAATGGGCAACAGTGCACATAGTAGAGTTGCTGAATGCAATTTATTTTTAATTGAGAAGTCAGTATTAGTTGCAAGCATCGATCAAATTGAATATCCATACACATTCAATTATATTTCCTGATCATCACTTCCTTCACCTAAAAATTTATTACATAAAATAGATAATCAGCTTGGCTCAGATGAAAAATGACAACAAGAAAATTATTAACAACAACAATAGCTTTAATCAACAAATTATTATAAAATATTTACATATTTACAATTAAGAAAATTATATGGTGATAACATGTGAGGAAGAAAAAATCTTTGTAACTTATAATATCTTTGAGGTGAGTTCACATATATATTTTGTATCTGTAAATGTAAGAACATGACCATTAGTTATCAAATTTTAATGTCTTCTGGCAATATAATATTTTAGCTTCTTTTGGTTCCGTCCAAGGCAGTTTTCTTATGAGAGTTTCCATTGCGATTTTATTCTGAGCATTTAAAATACATAGATTCTCAGATTAATTTATAGAAGTACATTTTCATGGGATAATCATGCTAGATGACTAGTTTTCCTTTTATAGCATGTAACTGTCAAATATTTCTTCAGCATTCAATAATGATGAATATATCAGCAGAATCAAGATTAATTTTTTAAGACATTTTTTCTTACAATTTTATATTCAGTTACACTACTGGAAAGATCAAGAAAAACATCCTAGAGCATTTTCTACTTCATAAAATGCATGATATAAACTTAAAAATCCATACAAAATTTTATTGACTTCTATCTGGTACAAAACATGCCAACAAAGTGTGTTATCATTCTTCCTACCATTTCTTGGAAAGCAGATGACTTTTGAAAGCTTCTGTTGGTTCCCATAGCAACATTTTATTTTTCCTGCAGTCATTTGTGACTGGTTTCTATAACAATGTTTTTTTTATATTTAAAATCATAATATTATTTTTAAAATAATAAAGTAATAACACATTTTATCTTTATATTTGTTTTAACATTTTAAAACCACTTTAAAATTTATTATTTATACATTACTTTTGATATTTTGTTATATATAATAATGAAAAATATTTGCATTAAAGCAGCACCTGCAAACTCAGACATGAGAGTTACACTATGTATATTATAGTCAATTTTGTTTGCATATATTTATTAACTTATAAATTTAAAAAAAAAATTGAATTCATACTAAAATTATAAATTTTATGTACATAGGAAGTGAATTTAGATTAAAATTAAGTTTTTAAAAATCTTCAAAATAAAAATGATGATGTAGAAAGATAAAATAGATGAAGCAAATTTGTGTGGTTAGTTGGGCTTGTTTAGAAAACTGTATGATATAGACTTCCAAAAAGTATTGATACAGATATCTTAAAAAACAACGCATACAAAGTGGCAAAATGATATGAATGAAACTGAAGGTGATAATAGAAATACAGTGGATCCATAACATCTGTTATATTTTGTTCTACTGTCACCCCCTATTTGTTGATAAGATTTGTTTAAAATAGAATGCATATTGTTTATTGAACTGCAAGTGTATAGTACTATTCAACATGTATGTATAACACAGATACTTTTTTTATATGTATAGTATGCATATATAAATTAAAATTGCAGTAAAAATAAAAAAATAAATAATAATAATAATAATAATAATAATAATAATAATAATAATAATAATAATAATAATAATAATAATAATAATAATAATAATAATAATAATAATAATAATAATAATAATAATAATAATAATAATAATAATAATAATATAGTTAATAATAAAATGAGAGGATACAATTACATATATTTTATGAGCGTGTGTTTATTTATTTATTTACTGAAAAAAATAATTAAATTTTTTTTCCTAAATTATATTTTTATATTTAAAATAAAGTAAATAGCAAAATGTCTAATTTTTATGTCAATTAAATAAGTTTTGGTTGATATTCTTTTTTTTCAATAAGTTTTTAGAAATATAATAATAGCTTTGTTATTAAGTGACTATGAATGATCTCTAATTGTTTTGATGTTTTTAAATCAATGTCAACTTCACTCTAAAATTTTCTAAAACTTTTAGTATTATGCTTACTGCACATCAAATTCAGAAAGGCTAATAAAGGAAAAATAAAATGTATGCACTTTCAACATAAATTGATAAAATTATATTAATATTATAAAATGTTCTAAATGGATAAATAGCTACTGATGTATTGTAAAATTGATTTACAATTTTTTTTTTAATGTGATACAGCAAAATGACTGCAGAGTATTCTAAAATGCATGCATTAAAATTGCAAATTTTTATGTTTTTTTTTTTTTGTTTATTTTCCATTTTTATTTGTTTGTATTTTAAGGGGAAGGAGAAAATGTATAATTGAAGTCATGTATATTGATACAGCATAGTTAGCAGCTTCACTGTATTACATTTGAGAATTATCATAAAGATAACTATATTTTTTTCAACTTAATCCAGAATCTAAATAATTCGAACATGAAAAAAATATATTTGGCCTATTAAACAAACAGCCTATTAAAAATTATATGTAAAAATAAAATAAATTTTTTATTAGATATTTAAAGACAAAATAGATTATATGTTTATTCTTTTTTATATTTTAAGATAAGTTTAAGTAAATATAAATTGTATTATTACTACTAATAATAATATTACAAATACAGTACTATAGAATGTACATTTTTTTCTTAATAATTTACTTTGTCAAAATCTTCTAATTATTTTTAAATTTTTATTACACATACATGTCTATAAAATTTTAAAAATAAAATGTTTAAAATAACAAAACATTATAAATCTATACATTTATAAACTATTTATTTTTGATTTTTAAAATATATGCCAAATTATGTTAGATTTTTATCCTCATTGTTTAAACAAAATTATATTTGTATAAAAAAAAGATCACACTCAGAGATGCAGTGTGGATCCATGCAGGAAAGAAAAAAATGGCAATGATAATAAACACACAATGAATGTGATGGAATTAAAATTTTGTTAATTTTTACTATTTAATAACTTTCAAAAATAGTGTGACTTTGATCAATTATTTTAGTTTTACAAATATAAACTATGAAGATCTAAACTTGAAGAGATAGTCAAAATAAAAGAGAATATGATAGTAATAGAATGCAGAGATAAGAAAAAAGTATTATAGAATAATCTAAAATAGTAGGTACCTTATTAAATAATATATTACAAGATTTATTAACATTTAAAATCTAAGATTTTAAGTAGTGTTAAGAAAAGAACCTACAGCCATGACATGTTACCATTCAATTATTTGTCAGTAATTGATGTTAATTATTTTTCAATAAAATATAAGACAAGAAAAATACTCAATAAATTCTCATCATAATTTGTCTTCTTTTTCAAGGTTACTAAGCAAAGAGTTGTTTGTGAAATCCCTGTGAACTACTTAAAAATATTTTAGCATTATAAAATGTCTCTATACCTACTTATCTACCTATCTATCTATCTATCTATTTATCTATCTATCTATCAACTATCTATGTAATTTATCTATTTACCAATCTATCTACTATCTATCTATTTATCTGTCTATCTATCTTCTTATCTATATCTATCTAGTTAGCTTTCTATTTATCTATCTATCCATCTATCATTAATAATCAGAGTATATGAATAGCATTTCTTCAGAATTGTCTATTATCTATTTGGTTTTAAGTTTCTCAAAGATATATATATATATTGTGATAGTAAAAAGCATCACTTTGTTAATGCCTGTTATTGTTGTTTTTTTTGTTTTGTTTATCAACATAAACCCCTAGCTGTCTTATGATAAAATTGAAATCGGAACAAGTTCAGCCTGGACATTTTCAAGCAAGAATTCATGTTTAATCTGATCAAGCATCCAGGAATTTATGCCTCTTTCTGTTTATGGCATTCTGAAAAATAATTGCCAGCATTATAGTTCAAAAGCATCAATAATTTTATTATCATTTTTCTATATATAATTTTCATATTCATAAACAGTAATAAGAAACATCACTTTAACAATTCTGCTCTTCATTTTTAAAAATATGATCTTACATCCAACAGTCCTTTTCAAAATTTTCATTGTTCTTCTGCTCACTGTTAGGCTATAATACATATCTTGACTAGTGATTTAATTACTGCTGATGAATGTTCCAAGCTTGCAAAAATTGTCAGCCTTTTTTGTGCTTTCATTATCAATTTCGAAATTTAAAACAGTCTTTTCTACATTACATCCATAATTCACTATCATTTCGATAATTGATAACTATACAACTGCGAACTATATATATATATTATTCAAACAAAATGAAAAGATGACAATGTTTTATATATACCCACAAAATAATTCGATATTTTTTCTTTCACTAATTAAAACTATTTATATATTATTAACAAACACTGTAATAATATATAATATAGATTTTAGACAATATTTATATTAAAGTTTCAGAAAGAAAAAAAATACATGTATTTTTATTATTTTAACTATTATTTTTACATCAATAAAAACTAATGCTCTTTCCTCCTCTTTTATATCCGAATATTACATATGAAAAGATGTCAATAATAATTTTATAAATGACTTAGTGTATTTCTTTTTGAACTTTTAGATGCTTTTTTTTTTTTTTAGCTATTGAAACTTCATCCGAAATAGTAAGTGCAAATCAGCAAAAGATATAAGTACATAAGAAGATGGAAAGGCAATAGCAAAAATTTAAAATAGCGAAACATATTTAGTTTAGATTTAATTTATACATAAAAAAAAAAAAAGTATAGTATGTTACAAATTTGAGGTTCACTGCATATTAAATAATTGAATTGAAATCATCCAGTAGTTCAAAAGATTGTAACCATGGTAATAAACGATATAAGCCTTTTTTAGATATGCATTTTGCACTTGAATTCAGCGAGAGAAATAAAATGCTTGGATTACAGTTGTTGTTATTTTTGCTACTAAGAGAACATAATTCCAGAATCAATTATATATATATATTAAATTAATTTAATATTTAATTTCACTATACTATTCTAGAAAGCATTACATCAATTCTAATATAAAATTTATTTCAATTCTAATATTACTATAGGTATCTCAATTCCTAGACTATTGAAACCAATCAATAAGTATCATAAATAATTAAACATTTTCACACTCACCCATCATCACTTTTGTAAAAATGTCAACTCTCTCCCTCTCTTTAAAAATAATCATTATGCTTAAACTAAACATGGCTTTCGATTCAGTTTTCATTCTCAATTACTAACAATTATTCTTTATATATATATAGAATGCTATTTTATTATTGTTGTCAACTTTCAAAGGCTCTTTGATATAAACAATAGTTTTTACGGTTGGTAAAAAGAAATCAACTGCAGGTGCTACTGCTGATAGCTTTTGCTCATCTTCATAATTATTTATAACTTTTTTTTTAAATCTAAAATATCTTTTGCATGTTATGAATATTTTAAATCTTTTAAAATCTGATTTAGTCTTGATTGCATCATAAAAATGACTGATATAAACAGTGCCTGACTAAAAATAATTTCTGATACTTGCAAAATACTACGTTGTCATAAGGCAGATTAAATACTATTTCTAATGCAAGCAGTATTTTCTACTTTCTTTTATGTTCTTCTTTTCTTTATCTTTTTAGTTTCTTTTTTTTTTGTTTTTTGTTTCAGCTACTTAGGTGACTCAACATGAGATTCTCATCAGGTGTTTCTTATGTTTTTGATCACTTCATTCATGGGATTGTATGTTGCATTATCACATTTTTATACTCAGATAAAAATTCTGAATCTAATATTTTTTATGCAAGAACGTACAAGTTCTTAGAATTGAGAAAACAGTGACGAGACAGTTTTAAATGATTGAGAGTTCATGGTTGTAATCTTGTATAAGGAAGAAAAATCAATGAGTCTTTTTGAACTGTATTTGGAACTGAAATTTTATTCAGAAAATAATTATATGCTTTTCCTGCTCTACACAAATATGGAAAGACTTAAAAAAATTGATGTGTCTTACAAACTTTATCAAGGTGACCATGTCTTGTAAAATAACAAGTAATACTCTAAATAATGGTAATAATACCTAATAGAAGATAGGAGTGATATAAAGAGGGGAATTTCATTTTCTAAATATGGATATCCAGAATATAAAAACTTTAATTATTGTAAATTCCTTAAACTTAAATGCAGAGCAGCTCTTGTAAGTCAAAAGTCAATATTATATAGATTCTCTTAATAAAACCTTTTATTTCATAATACCAAAGCTTAATAGAATAAATAGATAGATGGCTATTTTTTGGAAAAGTAGCTTGTTAATAGCAAAAACTGTACGATGTTGCATTCATGGTAGGCCTAACATGTTTTTTTTTTGTTCTTGGAATTCCTAGATATACCAATAAAAATAAGAACAAAAATTGATCTGCACAATAATTCAGTGTAAGGAAAATTTGTATGAATCCTAATAATCCAAGAATTTATAACTACAAATGTTTTTTTTGTTTATAGATACTAAAAAATAATCCAATTTCTTAATGTGAGATAATAGAGGGAAAAAAATAATTTAAAGGCATATTTGATGAAATATTTAGATTATTTACAAATGTAAAATAATGGTTACTCTAAATTGTGAGGTTACTCCGAAATGCCTTTCATTATCAAATATTTTTATAGGCAGTAGCAAAAAGAGAAAGTGGGTAAGGAAATTGAGGATTGTATGAAATACCTATATAACTCTTTTGGTTATGATTATTAAAAAAAAAAAAAAACAGACGAGATCTAGAATAATTTTTATATCCTTTAAAATTTTAATGCTTTTTTTAATCTGCCATGTAAAATATAAAACATGATAAAATAATTGTTAAATAAAATAACTTTTAGAAGCTAATTTGGTAGAAGAATGAGTTTCAACTTTTGGGAGTAAATTTTAGGAAATTAAATATTACATGTAAATTAATAATTGTATATATAAATAAACTTTTTAAATATATATATATTGTGTTATTAAATTTGTATAGATTGTAAAAAATCTAGAAAAACATCACATGTGAGCTGGATGAATGAAATAAGGAAGTATGCTACAATGACGGAGAGAGTGAGAGATCGGAGAAGATGGATTGAACTTGGAGAGACCATCCTGCAGTGGATCGATAATGGTTGAAAATAATTAAATTTTTGCGACTAAATTGAATCTTTAGAAATTCTATTTTAATCTTAAACAAATTATTATTATACTGGGAATAAATAAAAACTATTTTTCCATATGTCATAGCATCGGCCGGGAGGCGAACCCACAACTGTCTGCAACCAACTACTTGCTTGCAAGACGGTTGCGATGACCTCTCGACTAATAATGCTTGACAAATAAAAACTATTTTACCTTGCAAAAAAAGTAAAAATGAAAGGAAATAATAAAATGATTAGAGCATAATGTAAGGAGGAGGGAGGGGCAGAAATTAATATGAAATAGACCTTATTAAGTTTTCAATCTGAATCTGCTAAAAAAGGAGTCTGGGAATAATATTAAAAGTGCATTAAAAGCAATAATTTTTTTTTGTTATTGTGAACTTGAGTAATTAGTAGATAGTAATTGATAGTATTGTACCCCCTGGGCTAGTTTCTGGTTATTGGTTGTCTTTTATGGGGACGTGTATTTACAGTTATTATCTAGCAATCACATTTATCTATCTACTAACTTGAGATTTCCCTTTTTAGTTCAACCAACTTGCTTATGATTTCAGTTTTATGTTAGTTAGATTGACTCTCTGATAAAATGGTATAACTAATATCACAACACTTTACTTTTCTTCATGTTATTAATAGTCCCACTTTCCTCAATACAATAATTCAATCTTTATACTTTATTCCAAAGTTATATGCTGTGTAAGTAATCAACATTTATTAGATGATAGTTTTATATTCAAATCCTCAGATTAATTTTTAGTTATAATACGTCTTATAAGATATAATGTATATTAATTTCATACTCTATATTTACCATAACTATTTGTAAATAATAATATCCATTCCAATTATAAATTTTTTTTAAAAAAAAGATGAATCTTACTATGACTATATAAACCACTCCATGGAATATACATAAGTCCACATATAGAACTTGATGGCCATTTTTTCTGTTTATCTGATATTTTGTGATGCTATCTTTTAACTTTTTCTGTAGAAAACTTTTCTTTCTGAAGTACTTCAACATGAAGTCTAATTGTAGTACCACAGTGCATTCTATTCACATACTATATTTTCCTAACAGAAACAATCAATATTGTAACTCTTTAGAATGTCTTTAAGATAATCCTCATAACATAAATTGAATCATTCCCTACCATAAAAATAATGTTCAAGTTTATTTTAAAATATCCCTTTTAGAGAATATTATTATATTTTTCATTTGGTTACCTATTTAATCAAATAATGATATAATTTTATAATAGAAGAAACAACATTAAATGAAACTTTTCTAATGACCATATCTTGCATTGAGAGTATATACATCTTATTGTAATATGAGAGTATATACATCTTATTGTATGCAATAAATTAGATAAAATAACTGCTCTTTACACAACTAATTTAGTTGCAATAGTTATTTCTCTGTGATAAAATACCTGCCTTGTAATTTGTTAAAACCAGCAACAGCACATTGGAATCTCTGTTGCATCTCTATACAACTGTTAAGATTAATTTACATTCTAAGTTAACAACCTTTGATGGTAAAAGTTGTTGAGGATTTTTTTTTTCATCACTGGCTAATAAGGCAACAATAATAATAAAAATTAAGTACATTCTATAAATCATCTTTTCAATTGGCAAAAAATACCACAATCATCAGCATATTTTAAATCCAGACTTCAAAAAGATTAAGTTTTTATATTTATTTGATTCTCATGTAAAATTCTATTATCTAGCCTGTATCATATCTTGATCTCTGTTTCCATCATAAAAATAAAAAAAAAAACAATGTTGAAACAAGTAGATATCCTTATCAACATCAGTTTTCATTTCAAATACCTGATTTTTCATTTGTAATAATAATATTTTCCTTCATTCTATTATACAGAAGCTGTACAATATAAATAAATTTTGATGATTAACCAATTAATTTTAAAGATTGCTATGCTCGTTAGTTTGATTGAGTCAAACACCTTTAGTCAAATGCCTTGACTAAATCAGTAAAAGCAATATATATATATTTAACACTTTTCTTCATTTTCCTGGTTACAAAACCATGTCTATACTGCTTCTTGATTCTCTAAAACCAAACTGAGTCTCTGGTATTTACCTATGACTAAAAGTAATCTATTAAAAAAATTTTTAAAGTACATTTGCTGTAGAGGACAATAATGATATCCCATAATAATTTTTCCAATCTTGTTTATTTATTTATTTTAAAAATTGAAACAATAGAAGCAACTCTTTGTGAGTCTATATATTTCTAAAAAGCTACCTTTTTAAAGCTAACATTTTTTAAAACTTTTTCAATTGGTTTATCAAAGCAGTTGTTTATTTTTAAGATTACAAAGAATTGTTTTGATTTTATTAAGGTTGGTCTCTTTATCCAATTATAGAAGAGTAGATAAAATGAATATATAATTAAAAATTATTATCTCAATCAAAATACTTTTTCCACCTTTTCAAAATACATAATTGTAATTATACAAGAAAGCTCCATGGCTGGATTTTAAAGGATTGTGGTACTGTTTCTCAAATTGCTTTCAATGCATCAAACGAGAATGATTATGTTCAGTGAATATCTTTATCTCCTTTGTAATTTTATTTTACAAATCATTTATTAGTATTCCTGTCAATTGAACTTATGCCTTTAAATCTCTATATTTACTATGAAGCTCCACATTTCATTCATTATTCTGCCAAACAGAAAATACCATGTTTTATTTGAATCAAATCCCTATTAATAAATAAAAACATTGTCAGAAATAAATCCAAAATAAATTTATTTATATTCATAATGCACTTTATAAGAAAATTCCTCGCATCACTAATATGATAATACTGAAGGTCCAAATTAGCCATTTTAGGGTTTAACAGCTATATAAATTTATATACTTTTAAAGACCAAGCATCATTTATTTGAGAATTTGATTGGAATAACATTTATTTTTTAATTCAACTATCATGTTAATCTTGAAGCATACAAATCTTTGATCCACTTGTAAATGCTTGCTTATATTCATAATCCAGTCCCTAAGAGAATTCTTCACTTTAGTAAAATGACAATCCTGAAGGTAAGTTGTATTTTTATATTGGACTATTTCCATTATCTAATATGTGTATTGAATGTCTTTAGAAAAATTTAACTTTATTTATATATTGCAAATACATTCAACTATTAGTAATAGCACATCAAACAGGTTAGTAAGTGCACAGCATTTCAAGAGGTATTATTCTCCCCTCATCTTCAGGTATTGCTGGCCTGACCAGTGATAGTACTAACATGGGATTCAAACCTGGATCATTAGATTCTTAATTATTGAATTTTAAGGTAATGCTCTAACCAACTGAGCCATGCAACAGTCAGTAGAAATTTTATATACTTATCTATGAGGTTCCTCCTGATTTCTCCACTTTTTTCTAAGAGCAAAGTTGATTAGTGGTTTCCATACATCATGTATAGTCACACTAGGTTGGCTTATGAGATTTTTTGCTATTGTTATGTGAACTGCTTCTTTAAATTTTCTTCTTAGTACCTTTTCTTTTCTATCCAATATTTTTGTATTTTCCCAGTTGAACATATGTTCCTTGGTACATACATGATCTGCTACCTTAGAGATCCCTCTAAGGATCCAAGTTCAAATCCCATGCCAGTACTGTCACTAGTCAGGCCAGCAACATTTAAAGAAGAGGGAGAATAATACCTCTCAAAACATTATGCATATACTAACCTGTTTGATGTGCTATTACTAACAATTGAATATATTTGGCATATTTAAATAAAGTTAAATTTTCTAAAGACATTCAATACACATATTAGATGATGGAAATAGTTCAATATAAAAATACAACTAGAACACCATCATCACAAACCTTCAGGAAAATACTAGCAATTTTAAGATTTAAAGTTTTTTTAAATTTACCATGTATGGTAATTAATGCAACTAACATTTTAATCTTGGAGCATAGTAATCTGTAATCCATCTAACAATCTGAGCTTATAGATGCCTATCTAATATGAAGAATTTTTTTTTGTATTCTGACTTTTATCAATTGACATTGATTCTAGTCAAGGATACATTCATATTGGTTTACAACTATTTTTCTGTTTAAACAAAGTGTTTATGATAGTCAGTCTGTTTGGTGAAAAAAATTAATAATAACAGACCATTTGAATTTACAACACCAATGCAAATATTTCCAACATTTTTGGCCAAAGTCTACTATGTGTACCAAGAAATACATTAAAATCTCCAAGAAGAAAAATTTGAAAATTTTAATGGTATTACTATAATAATATTATTCATCAGGGTAAAAAAGCTCTTTCTAAGGTTTCTGAATCTAATATTGAAGCATATGAACTAATAAAATGAGCAATAGTACCATTATACAGGGCAAGTTTTTATACCTTTTCATTACTACAATGAAAAATTCCAAGAATAGAAGATGCTAAATTACACCTTATGACAAAGTGAACACCATGCATTTTTCTTTAACTGGTTATTATATCCTTTCAAAAACAATTTGTAGCCACCTAGCTGTTCTATAATATTTCCTTAGTCTACTAGACATGTTTAACTAAGACCAGTTATGTCAATATTAAATTTTGGAACTCTTTAATCATCTGTATTGCACTTATTCTGATCTTGAATAAAGTATAGTTTATGCATTTTATTATATACTTAGAAAAAAATAAATTTATAATACTTCAAACTCTCACTGCCTCCTGCTTTAGTATAACCACAGATAATATTATTTTTAATGCTTTAATGACTAATCCACCAGGAACAATAACTTAGCCAGACTGTGTACTCAGTCTATTTTAAATCACATTTTCTAGATCTCTTCTACTTTCATGGTAGGCAAAGGAATTTCTAAATAGAATGCCTAAAAATAATTTTTGCCAGTTGAAACTCTTATCACAAATCCAGTTTCAAGTTGATAATTATGTAAACTAATCAATGAAACACAAATTCATTCATAAATAAAATAAATTGATCCATATTTTGCAGTACCATCTTTCAACTTCTGGGAAAAAAAATTCTTTCTAAAATATTGAACTTCTTGTTTAATTATAAATTTCCAATATTTTATTTTCCAATATATCTTTTCAATGCAAATAATCAATATTGGACTACTTTAGAATGTCTTGAGAAAAAATCTTTATAATGTAAATGAGGTTTACTTTCCTATGAAAATCCATTCAAGTCCACTTGAAAACATCCTATTAAAAAATCTTGTATTGTTCATTCATTTTACATGCCCACTCAAATGATGTTGAGATTTTACAATAATGGTTTCTAAGTCAATTATTTTATATAGCGTGATGTTTTTTATAAACTGTAATATTTAAACAGCATTAAACTGTTGCCATGTATTTGAAGTGTTAGTATTCATTCATTTTATAGTTAAAATCCAAAGCGCATGTGCTACAGTTTAATGCCTTTTAAATATTACAATAATGGTTTCTATAATACCATATCCAGTAAGTTCAAGATACATATTAATTGGGTTTATGATCTTGCCATTGAATATTTTTAAAAATTTTTAGAGCAATTATAAATGAAATTTTTCTAATGCTTTGTGTTGCATTAATAGAATATCCAAGTCTCATTTTTATATAATATATTAAATAAAATAACAGTTCTACATAGTTATTTCTTTGCAATGTTATACTTCAATTTTTAACTAGTTAAAAGTGATAGCAGCATATTGGAATCTGTTCTGCACCTAAGTATGTAAGCCCACTTTTCTACTTATAAAACTATATCCAAGTTGATATCCTAACTAAAAGTTGCTGAGGATTTTTTTTCAACAGTTTTTTGATATTAATATTTAAACCAAAATCTTGATATGTGTTGTATTCAAAATATTATATTTATTCTATAGAACATCTTTGAACTGACAAAAATAATACAATCATCAGCTTATTGTAAATGAAAAATCTAAAAAGATTAACTTTTTAGTTTTAATTGTTACCAATAAAAAATTCTATTATTAAATTTGTATAGCATTTAACCCTGTCTTTATTAAGATGCATAGAAACTGTATTATATAAATAAACTTTGATGGACAATCAATTAATTTGTAACAATGCCATAAACCAATTCAATTAATTGAGTCAAATACCTTAACCAAATCAATAAAAGCACTAAATAAATCAAACTTTAGTTGCAGACAATTTTTTTGACTTTGCCTCAAAATAAAAACCATATCTGTTATAATTCTTAATTATTTAAATCTCATTGAGTCCCTGGAAACATTGCATCTACCATTTAACTGGAAAAACCTATAAACACATTGAGTCCCTGGTAACCATTTATTTATTACTGGAAACAATCTATTCACCAAAGTCCTTGAAAGTAAGTTTTCTGCAGTAAATAATATTGATATTCTATGATAATTACTGCATTCTTGTGTATCTATTTAATTTTAAAAATTGAAGCAATAAAAAATATTTTTAAATTCAGACAGCATGATTTCATGAATCCGTGTATTCCAAAAAAATTCAGTAATTTTAAAATTAACATATTATCAACATATTCTCTAAGTATACTTAGTGTTTTTTCATTTTTAAAATCACAGAGTTGTTTTGACTTTTCTAATCTGGGTATCTTTGACAAATCTAAATGAGTAGATAAACTGGATACATTATTAAAAGTCATCTTCTTAATTTTTGTATAATTCAAAAGATGATCAAAGTACTTCCATCTGTTCAAAAGAAAATGTCATTGAAGGATATAATAGGATTGTGTCCATAATCTTAATTGTATGCATCTCCTTTGTAGTTTACAGTTTTTTAAAAAGTTTCTTGCCTGTTATTGAACTCTATTATTATTAAGTTATATTGAAATTATTATTCTGCTAAACAGAAAATGCCACAAGTTTTCTTTTAATCAGTCATTAAGAACAAGAACATTGTTATTTTTCTTCTTTAAATGAATCCTAAATGTCAAAATTAGCAATTTTAGTGTATATGAGTAAGGAATATTTCTAAAAAACAAATATCAATTTTCTAGTGAATAGTATTTTTTTTTTGTCATTTTATCTTTGGAGTATATTAATTTATTTAATCCATCCAAAAATCTATATTTGTAAGTATTTGCATAATATGATGAGCTTCTTTTGTATTCTTACCTTAATTATAATGCAATCTATTACATGCAATTGTTTTGAATCTGGATGCATTCATAATACTTGGTACTGATTTTTCTGTCTAAACCAAGTGTTTACAATAGTCAATCCATGTGTGATAAAAAATTTAACAACAGACCATTTGAGTGTGCAATACCAATGATTTTTAACAAGATTACTACATTAAAGTGTTTAATTTTTTTTTCACCTTTTAATGAATTATATTGAATAGTAATTCTTTTCAACAATAAATAAAAGCTTCCTTTTTTATAAATTTTCACTTCCTGGTCAACGCATTTGACATATGGAAAAAAAAAAAAAGAGCACAGATATCATTATGTAAGCAAAATTGTAATACCATTAGTAGATCAGGAGACAGCCATTAAATTACGCTTACAAAAAAAATCCAACATAGTGTAATCTCCTTTCATTGATTCATGCTCTATTAAATTTTCTTTCTCTGGAACACAAAATTCAATAAGAATAGCAAAATCAATCTTAAATCTTGACAGGAGAATAGCCATCAGTGCTATCCTTTATTCAAGTCATAAAGAAGTTGTATCAAAGAAAGTTCACACATTTTATATATGAATAATCAAACAAAGCTTTCTCTTGTTTTGCTATTACTATTTGCAATATATTTCTGTTGCTTTAATGAGTAATCTGCCAAGCATGACATTTTAACCAGATTGTGCAAAGCAGGTTATTGTATTTTCAGGCACAATTTGTAAGTATTTTCCACTACCATGGTAGGCAAAGAAATTCTTAAGTAAGTCTGCCTAAACACACAATTCTACCAAAGTGAAACTTCACTTCTAACCCAATTGTTAAACTATTGGATAGCCTGAAGAAAAAATCACAATTAAGAATTGCCAATTTACTAAACCTGTTTGGTTTGTTAATTTTTGAGGGCTTAAAATAAAAAAAGAAATTAAAGTCAAAATTGATGTGCATATAGTTAAAAGTATTAAGATGTAATTGCAGAAACATTTAAATCTATTGTCACAGTTATTGCATGGATATAACTGGTGATGACATAGGAAGCTCATGATGACTGGGTTTAAATCTATTGTCACAGTTATTGCATGGATATAACTGGTGATGACATAGGAAGCTCATGATGACTGGGTCCAAATGGAGAGATAGAAAAGACTATTTGTTTTGAAAATAGTACTTAATCTTTGATTAATCATCATCCTGCTTTACAATGCAACAGGAAGTACTCTTGGTCATGCACTTTATTTGTTATTCATGATTTATCTCTCATAATAAAAGTCATTCCACTATCCATCACTTGTAGAACCTATCAGTAATCTGAACCTAGTTTCAAACATACTTTATGTTAATGTTGTTTATTATTCATCTTAAAAATAAAATGATAAAAAATCAAGTCAGATGTCACATGACTTAATTTAATAAAGCTTGTATTTACAAATGTTATATATAGAACTCGCAAAATAAGCTCTTAACAAGCTTTGAGAATATCCTCAATCCCAGACAAGTTTCTGCTTCTGGCATTGTCAGTGAGATGCCAGGATATTCAGCATTAGATTAAAAATACTAGGACAAGCCCAGCACTTTATCTAATGTATAACTATTGAGTAGAAAATCTGAAATTGTCTATACATTAGATAAAGTGCTGGGTTTGTCCTAGTATTTTTAATCTAATGCTGAATATCCTGGCACCTCACTGATGACAACAGAAGCAGAAACCGGTCTGGGATTGAGGGATATTCTCAAAGCTTGTTAAGAGTTTATTTCATGAGCTCTATATATATAACATTATTCATCTTCTATATTTTTTGTGTAACATTTTTCTCCAGTCTTTTGTTTCTTTTTTTTTTTAAATACATAAATTTATAACCTGCACAAAAACATGTACATATGAATATATGCACCATCTATTAGAACACACATAAATATATGTGTGTATTAATTTAGATCTTTATTATAGTGAATTGAATTGCTTTATCATTATTATTTATGATATACAATCTCAGAATAGAGAATTTAAATATAAAATGGAACAAAAGGCATATGAACATCCATTGATCCAGATCACAATACTCCCATATTTGGTTTAATAATAACTTAATCTTTAGTTTAACAACTAATTATCAGTGTCTTTGTATATATATATATATATATATATGTATATATGACAGTAATAGTCATTAAAATTTTGCAGGATCTATTGTTGAAAAATATTTAATTACCACAGCTTAATGAATCTTTTGTGCAATAAAATTGTCCAGTAATTGCTTTGGTAGTCTCTGCTTTTTTCTATGCGACCTTGAACTTTGTAAGATCTGCAAATTGAATGTGTTTAAGCCTCTTACATTTCCTTACAACTATTAGTAGGCATTCTGAGGGTAAAAAACACAGATAGTAGATTATCCTCTCATTACTAACAAAAATCTTCTTGATGATGAGTTAGTGATAAATGATATTTTATATCTTATATAAGCATATTCGATAAAAATATTTTCAACTTATTTTTGCCTTCTCAGATTGCTACATAATTAAATCTTGCTCATTTTTCTGAATAATATTTATATTGTGTCAAGTATAGTTTCTGCAAAACAGTTGTGCTTAATGCTGATCTCCACACCTACAATAATTGTCTGCTGAGATATGTGAACTATATTATCTCTTCAACTGCTAGATGTTCTTGTTGGAATTAATTTTTAAAATTCATAGGTTACTATTTATTAATGCTAAATCTCTATAGTTGGTAGAATTATTTTAGTTTCAGAAAAATATATTGATAAACTGAGAAGGATCTATTAAGAAACGTCCAGCTTAGGGTCGTAGAAAGAAAAAATAATGCAGATTTTAAGATGCAGCTCTAACTATCCCGCTGTTATGCAATGTATTGTGACATCCTTTTTCAGAATCATGATCTCTCAGCCACTATGCCCAGAAAAACCTATTAGCCATTTTACCTTCTCTTTCTATTCTCTGATCTAAGTTTTTCCCATATTCTTCTCTATCCTGCTCCCCCATTTCCACAACATAATCTTTAGTCAAGATGAGCTTTAGCTAAATCCCTCTTAAGGACTCACTTTCTGCATAATCAGTATGTTTATATTTATTCTTCCACAACTTCAGTATCTGTACTCTTTCTGCCTGCGGGCATTTACGTTCAATTAACAGGTGCCTAATATTTTCCATGCCTTTCTTACACAACTTGCAGACTAAATCACCCACATTTTTCCATTTATGTGTATATTCCTTTGTTGCTAAAGATCTCGTTTGAGCCTTAAACAGTAGACTACTTTCCTTGCTATTATCATAAATTAACTCACACCCAAACTCTATTTACTTCTATATATATTTAAACTCTTTTTACTTTCCATACTCCCTACTCTTTATTAATGCATCTATTCTTCTATCCCATTACTTGCCACTATAACACTCAACAATTCTCCTAACACAATCATTCCATCATTTGTATAAGTATACTGACATAAATTCTTTATCCAAATCTTCTGTATACCATACCACCTTTCTCACCTATCTTGTTTCCTGCCCTTTACTCATAACCCAATTAAATACTAATTTGGCTATTCTCTTATTATCCATAAACCACAATCTGCTGAACATTTTTACTTTGTTTTTTGCATCTCTCATATAAAAACTTGACCATCCCATTTCTCTTTGAATTGCCTTGTTTACCATCCACACATCTGCAACTAATGCACATCTTTCTACTTCTCTTTATATTTTTTTTAAATAATCTAATACCCCTTTACTAACACATAAGGCATTAATGCCATATGTTAATCGTGCTACTGCCACTCCCTTCCATGCAATTCTAGCTACATCATAGTTATTATATGAAACACTATTAATTTCTTTATCAATCTCTTTTCTTTTTCCATTTATCAATTTTTCTCCTATTTATCCAAGCAATTTTTCTGATTACTTAAGATGATCCCCAAATAGTTATACCTATTCACCACACTTAATTCTATACCCCCCCCCCCCCAAAAAAAAATTATTTGTCTTCTCTTTTCCCCACTATTATTCATCATTACTTTTGATTTTTTTTTCAATAAATTTAATCACCATCTCTTTAGCCACTCTTGTACATTTCTTCAACATAACTTCCATACCTTCTCTTCTTTCTGTGCACAAGACATTATCCACAAATAAAAGATGGAATAATGTACATACTCCCTTGCCATGTATTAATGATATATCTACCCTCTTCCTAGTCTTTCTATTGCTATCTCCATTTCCTCAAATACAACAAAATAGATGATATAGGCAATCCTTGCTTTAGTCCCACCCCATTTTTAACTTTAACTGATTCTATATTCCCTAATTGATACATAATTATTTTTCATATAATCTCTAAATAATATCCATTAAAGCTCCATCCATTCTCAAATTAACTAAACTTACCCATAATCTATTTGCATTTACTTTATCATATATCTTCTCTATATCTATAAAAACCATATATATCTGTCTACCTGTATTTCTACCCATATCTAAAAGTTGTGTAACTACAAAGAAACTATCTACTATATGCCTATCCAATTGAAAACCTCCTTGCATTTCTCCCACTATATTATTTTTTTCCATCCATTTTGAAAACCTTCCAGCCACCATATATATGAAAACTTTATATATCACTGACATTATTGCTATGATCTATAATTGCTTAACTTTCTATGATCCCTACCTTTATTTTAAATAGTAGCCTTACTCTTGTATTACTCCAAAAAATCTTTTTGTGCCATCTTATTAAAACATGATAATAGATTTAATTTTGCTCCATGTCCTAAATTCATTACCATCCCTGCTGCCCATCAATCTAAACCTCTTGTCTTTCCACTTCAATTTCTTCCCTGCCTCATTCAGTTTATTTTCTGTAAAACTAATATTTTTATTACTATATGCTCTTATGTTTGTTATTACTTCAAGCTTCACATCTATCATCTTTTCTATATCCATTACCTTTCTATTTCCTCATCATCTAATAATACTATTTCTCTCTCTCTCTCTCTCTCTCTCTCTCTCTCCTAAATTTCTTCTTTTAATGTATTTCCAAAATTTTTTACTCTCATCTCTTCCACTTTTATTAATATCCTCCTACAATTTACTATTTAATTTCATTCTCTCTATATAGTTATCTATTTTAGCCAACTTCTTTTTTAAAAATACTTTTCCCATTTAATATTAACATCTTATTCACTTTCTTTGTTTTTAATATCACACTTATATTCTCTGCATGGTTTTTTCTATCTTTTACACTTTTACTAACTCTCTCTTTTCTATTACTTTTATTCTTCTCAATATTCTCACCTAAAAGTCTATTTGCCATTTTTTCTACTTCACCATACCAGTGCTTTTATCCATCCCCAACCAACTCTTTCATGGTTTCTTCAACTTTTATTTTATATTCTTCTAACCTATTTTTCTTATTAATTTTCCATCCACATCTTTCACTATTACTTTTACTATTATTACTATTTTCCATCACATTATTAACCATTTTCATTATAAAGAAATTATAATCACTAATACATACTCTCTCTTAATTATCAAACACTTTAACTTTCCATACTTTATTCATTCCCTTTCATTGTGTGAAATATATTATTTCTAGACCATGTGCATTGTCTCTCATAAATATTTGATAAACTTCCAATGCTCAAATTCATTCTCTGACAAAAAATTATTCAAAAGCTGTCCATATCCTCTATAACCATTATTCTCTTCCCCCTTTTTTTTTTGAACCTCTGTATATCCTTAACTAGGCATTCATATATGTTAGTATTCCACTCCATTATAGTTTGACTATCTTCAGTGGCTATATACATTATAGCCAACATTCATTCTTGTCTTTCTAATCTTATCTCAAACCACAAATGTTATTGACATTTAGCAATATTATAAATATTTTTTGACATAACTCCTATAACACCACTCTTTTTTTTCTATTTATACCCTGCATACTAAGTCTTCCAGTATAGGTTCTTTTTTTATTAGATATGTTTTTACTATTGCTAATACCTAAAGTTCCTTCTTTTTAACTGCTTTATTTAATTCCAGCCACTCTTCTGGGCTCCTACCACCTTGCATATACAAATATTCAATTTTAACAATTTCTTCTTTCCTAACTACTCTTTTATAAATTACTTTGACTCTTTCTTCTCTATTACATTTATAAATAACTTTCTTACCATTAATTTTATAGACCCATTTCCTCTCTACATCTACATTTACATCTATTTCTTACATCCTATCCATTTTTTGTCTTTCTGACAACACTGCAATTTAACCCCCCCCCCCTTTATAAGTTTCCCAAACTATATTCTTTACAAATCAAACTCCCTATGACTTCACTTCATTTTTTTGTTAAATGCAATCAATCTTTATTATATAACTCCTTCTTACTAATAAAAAAATACCACACATCCACAAACACAACATCATTCCTCTCACACAATTTTTTCAATCTTCCATTTGTAGAACATGTCCTCTCTAACATATATCTATTGTAAAATCTTGGCAATAATCCAACTATTCTTACTCTTTCTTTAATCTTACCCAAATTCCTAATCAATTCTATGTACTCATCCATTACACTCTTCAATGGCACTGCCAAATTATTTGTCCCTACCAAAATATACACATCTCTATTACCCCCTAATTCTAGTTCCAAGTAGACATATTCTTACATATCTGTTTCTATTTTTCCTAGCAATTATATATCCACTTTTCTAATTAGAGAATCTCCTATCAATACTGTTTCATACTTTACTTTTCCTATTTCATCCGTTACATTATCTTCCACCTTCTGGACTTTCTTATCCACTTCTTCCTTATCATTTCTATTCAATAATTCTTTTATCTGATCACACTTTGTCTCTAATGATTTTAATTTTGCTTCTACATTGTTTACCTCTTTCTCTACTTTACTTATTCTTTGGCTAACCATCTCCAAATGCACTACTTATTTTTCATCCATATCACTTGTCACTCTACTGAAAACATACTCTATCCTATCTTTTTCAATTACATTTTGCTTCATTTCTCCTGACTTTCTCTTTAAATTATTTACACATAGAAACCACATTTTTATCTCTTTGATCACATTTACATACTGTCAACATAACCATAAACCTGTTACATTCTTCCTAGCCTTATTTAAGCATTTCAAATGATAAACCTCATCGCATACGGTACACTCACCACAACATGCCTAATTTCTTTCTGACCATTATATATGCATTGTGGGATACAAATGCAAGTCATATTTCTTATTTTTCTAAATCATCTACACTATATTTAACTTAATGCTTCCTCTCCTACTCTTCAAACCCCTTTACACAAAATGAGAAAACCTTTTACTTTCTTTCAATGGCAATCGATAAACATGTGCTTCCCAACCTTGATGAAAAATTTTACTTTCCTGTTATCTGTTTTATTCACAATTCTGAAAAATATTACATAATATTTTAAAAAAAGAAGTTAATATTTGTTTTATTAAATCTCAAAGAGTATTTGATAAGTGTATATTTTAAATGAAGTTTGGAAAGCGCAAAACTGAGCAGATTATATTTATGAACAGAATTTTTTTTTATAAAATTAAGAATGGATATATGCAAGCCTTGGTTACAAGTTAATCTCTTTTTTTTTGTTCAATTTTTAGCAAATAATTATTTTAAAAAAATATAAAAATAATTGCTTAAAATATTGTTTTAAATTTATCAATGATATGAGAATAGTTTCAAGCAGTTAGAATGAATTTACAAATAATAAATAGGAGTGTTGAAATTGGTAACTAATTTATAATGAAATAGCAGTTGCAAAAAACATCCAATTCAAGTTAAAATAAAAGAGGCAAAACATTGTGCCAATAATGTTACTGAGCTATACTAACTATTACATTGCTGCAATGGGAACCTTGCTATGAATGGAGACACTCCAACTGAATAGACTTCAGAAGAATATCCAGAAATATAAAACTCTCAAAATGAGAGCAGATAAAGAAATGCTTTTAAGATTTTAGTGATCATTGAGATCATTGGAGCTCAGTATGAAAATAATTAGTAATGTGATGGAAAATAGTAATAAAAGTGGAAATGATACTGAAAGATGAGGATGGAGAATAAATAATAAGAATGAGTTAAAAGAATATAAAATAAAAATAGCAGAAACCATGGAATAATTGGTTGGGGATCAATATAAGGACTGGTGTGATAAAGTAGGAAAAGTGGTAAATTGGGTTTTAGGTGAGAATATTCAGAAGAATAAAAGTAATAGGAAAGTGAGAATTAGTAAAAGTGTAAAAGAGAGGGAAAAAGCATGCAGAAAATATAAGTGTGCTATTAAAAAAAATGAATATTCTAATGTTAAATGTGAAAAGTATTTTTTTAAAAAAAAAGTTGGCTAAAATAGATAATTATAGAGAGAGAATGAAAATAGTTGGAGGATATTAATAAAAGTGGAAAAGATGGGAGTAAAAATTTTGGAAATACAGTAAAAGAAAAAATGTAGGGGAGAGAGAAATAGTATTACTAGATAATGAGGGAACAAAGTGTAGCTCTAGAGAAGTATTAGAGACAATCTTAAATAAGTATGCAATGGATATAGAAAAAATGTTAGATGTGAAGAACAGATTGATAATAAACATGAAAGTATATAGTAATGGAAAAATTATGTTTACAGAAAATGAACTAAATGAGGCAGGGAAGAAATTGAAAAGTAGAAAGTTAAAGGATTTGTATGGATGGGCAGCAGAGATGGTAAATGAATTTAGGACATAGGGCAAAAACAAAACTTTTATCAGGTTTTAATAAGATGATAGAGAAGAGAAATTTTTTGGAAAGTTGGAGTAATACAAGAGTAACACTACTATTTAAAGGAAAGGGCAATGATCATAGAAAGTTAAACAATTATAGACTGATAACACTAACATCAGTGTTATATAAAGTTTGCACATATGTGGTGGCTGGAAGGATTGCAAAATGGATGGAAAAAATAATATAGTGGAAGAAATGCAAGTAGGTTTTCAATCAGATAGATATGTAGGAGATAGTTTATTTGTAGTTAACAAATTTATAGATATAAGTACAGGTAGACAGTTAAATATGGTTTTTATAAATATAGAGAAGGCATAAGATATAGTAAATATAAATAGTTTATGGGTAAGTTTAGTAAATCTGGGAATGAATGGAGCTTTAGTGGATATTATTAAGAGATTATATGAAAATTTATTACTATACTTATCAATTCATGAAAGTAGGGAACAATAGAAAGACTAGGAGGAGGGGTAGAGATATCATTAATTGATGGAAAGAGATTATATACATTATTAGGTCTTTTATTTGCAAACAATGTCTTCTTGTGCACAGAAAAAAGGGAAGATATAGAAATTATGCTGAGGACATGTGCAATGGTGGGTAAAGAGATGGGGATTAAATTTATTGGAAAAAAAAATCAAAAATAATGATTATTAATACTGGGGAAAGAGAAGACAAAGAATTTTTATTGGGGGCTATACAGTTAAATGTGATGAATAGATATAACAATTTGGGAATTGTTTTAAATAATTAGAGAAATTTCTTGGATGAATGGGAGAAAAAATTGTAAATGAAGCAAAGAAAAGAAAGGGACTGATAAAGAAATTAACACTGTTTTCATATAATAATTATGACATAGCTAGAATTGTATGGAAGGAAATGGCAGTAGCAGGGTTAACATATGGCAACAATGTGTTATGTGTTAGTAAAGGGGTATTAGATTACTTTAAAAAAGTACAAAGAGAAGTAGGAGGCCATGCATTAGATGTAGATGTGTGGATAGCAAAGGAGGCAATTCAAGGAGAAATGGGATGGTCAAGTTTTTATATGAGAGATTCAAAAAGCAAAATGAAAATGTTTAGTAGATTGCAGTTTATGGATAAGAAAATAACCAAAATAGTATTTAACTGGGTTAAGAGTAAAGGGCAGGCAACAAAATGGGTGAGAAAGGTAGTACAGTATGCAGAAGATTTGGATAAAGGATTTGTGTCAGTGTACTTATTCAAAAGGTGGCATGATTATGGTAAGGAATGGGATAAAATAATAGATTCATTAATAAAGAATAGGGAGTTAGAGATGAACTAGTATGGAGAGTAAAAAGAGTTAAAATTTATAAAGAAGTAAACAGAATATTGGATGTGAGTTAATTTATAATAATAACAAGGAAAGTACTGTTTAAGGCTCAAACAGGATCTTTAGCAACAAGGGAATATACACATAAATAGAAAAATGTGGTTGACTTAGTCTGCAAGTTGTGTAAGAAAGCTTAGAAAATATTAGGCATCTGTTAATTGAATGTAAATGCCTGAAAGCAGAGAGGATACAAATAATGAAGTTGCCAAAGATAAATATAAACAAAGTGATTACACAGAAAGTGGGTTATTGGTTTTTATGCTGGGTTTGAGAAAAAATAAGGGTGATTTAGATATAAAGGCCATGGAGTTGACAAAGATTATGTGGTGGAAATAGCATGGAGCAGGATAGAGAAGAATATAGGAAAACTTAGGGTGAGGAATCTGGGCATAGTGGCCGAGAGATTTTTTTGACTCGTATAAGGAGAAGTCACTGTGCATCGCATCACAAACATGTACATAATTAATTACATCATTTTATTTAGCATAGTCGTAATATCATAAATCATAGAGATGAAAAGTCGTAATTATTAAATAGATAGTTGTAGAAAAAGTTCATAGTTTTAAATAGTTATAAATATGGTTAAATAAGGAAAATTAAAAGCAAGAAATAAATTAGAATGAGAATTTAAAACACTGCAATAGACTTACAATAATAATAATAAAAATATTATTTTCTATATATATTAAAAATTAAACTTTAGATTTGTTTCATGGATTGATAGTACAGCTTTTCTTAATACAGAAACTTAATTCATTAAAAAGAGAGATGAAAAACCTAGTTAATATTAAGACTTACAAAATAAATTAGTGAATAGTAAAAAATCGTGGCTGAACAAAAAAGATATTTATTGTAGAAACTAAAAGAGATCTGTATGATTAAATATAGAAGAATGACTAAAAATATTTTAGAGATATCCATAAAAATAAAAAAGTAAGAAATTGATTGCTATTCCTAAAGAAGCAGAGAATACAGTATATGTATTTAAAGAATAAAGCAGACTATTAAAAATCCTCTAAAAAGTAGTCTGGAATATCTTGAAAAACATCAAATTTAGAGATAAGTTAATTAAAGATAAACTTCTTTTTTGTTTGATATCTTTTGATAATTGTTTTAAGAACTTAACAATTAAAAAAAAAATCCCAGTATTACATGACATTTTCTAATATCTAAGACTGTTCTCACTTGAGTTCGATCTGTAATAAAGATAATTCTTTATACGTGTATAAGCAAATAAATAGTTTTAAAAATAATTCCTAGAAATTAAAAGTAGATAGAATTAGAAAGAGAAAATATTGAGAGATTATAGCAATGAGAAAAATATAGATTTTGAAGTTGGTAATATAGCACTTAGGTTTTATAATAGATAGCAAAGCAGATTCAAGTGAAAACTTCTCAAAAGTATAGTAACATCTAAAACTAATATTGACAGTTTGATTTCAGAGTAAGAAAATGATGATCAGAAAAAAACATGTAGAATTTTTAATGATAGAATGTTTCCCTTCAAGCACCTTCTTTTCCCCCTCTTAATGGAGGGATGTAATTAATACACAAGAGAATAATAGTATCATTCAGCAACTGCAAAAAATTTGATATTCATCAAAATAACAATAACAAAAATCTATTCTTGCAACAATTGAATCCTACTATAATTCATAATAAAAAAAAAGTCATAAATAAAAATAATTTTAATTGGGACATATTGTGGAGATCAAATTTTAATGAAGAACCTTGTTCACCAAATCTTGTAAAGCAAATACAATGAAATCACTGGGTCTACTTTTTTTTCTAATATTGAAGCATTATTATCAACAAATGAAAAAAGTACCAAATGAAATGGTAAGCCTATAAAGTATACCTTTAGATAATAAAGTATTTGACCTATTATCTTATAAAAAAAAAAGAAATTATTTAATGAGCCTTCATATAATTCTAAAAGTCATAATAGAAAATATTTTTTTATGCCTTAACTGCCGACTATTCTTGCATCACAAAGTAAATATTTAATACATATATTTTGCTGAGTGCTTATTTCTAATCAAATATGCTATGAATAAACAATTGAACTAATACTATAACTAACTTTTTTATCATCAAAAAGATCTAGTGTAACAACTATTTTGATTAGATAGTCTTAAACTGATCACAACAGCAGACATAAATTTGAAAGTCTTCATGAAAATGATTCAAAATATTGAAAATATAAATTATATTAAATTATCATGTGATCACTATTTCTTATGCTTGAGTTTGGATTGAAAATATTATGTTTTCAATTTATGTCTCATAGTTTTGTAGTTAAGTGGAGATAAAAGGTGGTTGCTGGAGGGTTGCATTAGATCCTAAGTTTTAGGTGCAGTGCTCTCAGATCCAAGACTCCTCACTGATGAAGACCACAAGCCAGAAACTAATCTGGAAATATTGGATGAGTAGGCACTAGATTGGGATTTTATGCACAAGCCTTCTGGCATCCATTGATTACTCTGGCTTGCACTGAGTGAATACGTATAGAGAGTTTTGCCTGTTTTTATATTAAATTACGCTATCATAGATGAAGCTAAATGACCATTTGATTTTGTCAATTATTAAATGACTCCACAGCACTTAGCATGACTTTAACTTCTGATTAGTTAAACATTCTCTTGAAAAATTAAATGAGATTTTTAATTTGTTTTGACAAACAATTGATTTAGTGAACAAAAGATTGAACCTACTGTCCACCCATTGTCATGTGTATGCTATGATTTTTGTTGATTTATCATTTTCAGTAATTTTCAGACACAAAATGTTCTTTTATATGTTCAAACAAGCATATTGGTTTAAAGAATACTTTGTTTTTTCCCTAGTATCCCTCTCAATATATCCATTCATCACACTAAACATGTTAAAAATCAAAATAAGCATGCTTTACAAGATTATTAATAAAATAGAAAGTTTAAAATTATAATCCAATGCTAGTTTTATCAAGTGAACTTAGTAAGAGACTTCAATATGACAAATATTGTTATTCTAATTCACTATAATCTTCTAACAAATAGTTGAATATTTTATTGTAAATAAGATCATTGTGACTGCGAAATCATACATATAGAAACTCTGTTCCCATTTTCTAAATTTGTCTTTCATCTGATTTGAAATATTGCAGTATTAATCTCAAGTACTTTACATTCTTTATTCTATATATCAAAATCAAAACATATATATATATATACCTATAGTTTATAGTTATATGTATGTTCACTGTTTGGGAAATGTTATATTTAGGCTTGTCAAAAGCCTCAAGTCAAATTATCTTTGTTATTACTTTTATACTTTTTCTGGATCCAAAAGTAATTTCAAAGTATTCTTACTCTTCAAATGTAGTTGAAGTTTATTTTTAATGTATTATTTGGCACTGTATCAACAAAAGCATTTTAAAACTGTGTTATAATATTTATTTTGCTTTATCTGATCAAACTTTCAATGAGCCGGAGTCAAAACAGTCAATTTTGTCAGATATACATTTGTTTTCAACCATATAAAATACAATCTCTTGAAAACATTTTAATAATGTTATAAGCTATTCTTTAAAGATGTGAATTACCAACAAAAAATACAATTAGAATCTGGCACGCACTTTGTATTACTAACTGTATATAGTGTTTATGAACTTACCACACAACTCAGTCAAAAATTCCAGATGATCTGATTTCTAGCTATCTTATCTCTGAATGGTGGCTGACTACCTTGTGTTTTTAAGACCTATAGAGGTCCCTACCTTCGTATTTTTCAGACGCTTATTTCTAAGGTTACAGCCTTAGTAAATTATTACTTAATATAATAATGGGCGTTTAATAAAATTTATAATTATATTAACAATGAATGTGTAAATGACTCTTATAGCTTAAATTATTAGCACTTAAATTATTTTTAAAACTGTATATTTTTATTTTATTTTTAGCAATTGTATAAAAATATATTTTTCGTTTGTTCTTTTTATATATATAAAAGCAATCGTGAAAATAAGCCAGTTTTATTTGCAACATCTTTTTTAAAAATTATAAATTTTTAGTTTGTTCTTTATATATATATATATAAAAGCAATCGTGAAAATAAGCCAGTTTTATTTGCAACATCTTTTTTAAAAATTATAAATTTTTAATTTACAACAAATTCGTATTTACAAGCACAGAACAAAAAGAAAATAATAAAAAGAATTTAAAAATTGAGAATTCTATGAATATTAATAAAGCAACAAAAAATTAAACTGGTAGTTTTTATAATGAATGAGGTACTAATAATAATGATTGAGTTTTTTTTTTTTTGCCTATACATAAATTAATATTTGTATGGATCTGAGACTTGGACACTTAATAGAAGAGCAATACAGAAACTTTAGACCATTCAAAGGAGTATGGAGAGATGTATGTTGGGAGTAACAAGAAGAGATCGAAAACGCAATGTATGGGTAAGACAACAAACAGGTGTTACTGACCTTATTGAAAAAATTAAAAGATTGAAATGGAGTTGGGCTGGACATATTGCTAGAAGAAATGATAATAGATGGACAATTGAAATTTTAAACTGGATTCCAAGAGATTGTAAAAGACCCAGAAAGAGACCACATGTGAAATGGATGGATGAAATAAGAAAATGTGCAGGGGTGTTGTGGAAAAGAGAAGCTAAAGATCGGAGAAGATGGATTAAACTTGGAGAGACCTTCATCCTGCAGTGGATTGATAATGGTTGATGATGATGATGATATAAATTACTATTAATAAAATTTATTTTATATTTAAAAAAATGATTGAATGATTTATTATTCCATCTGTACTACAATCCACGGACATTAAACCCTAGAGTGTGCCATTCTATCACTGCATAACGAAATATAGATATTTTAAATTAACAACATTGAGAAGAATTATTAAAACTCAAGTAAATTCTTCATTTAAATTACAGATATTTAATTATAGTATTATTACTTTTCATAAGCATTAATTTATATCAAATTCGAAATAGATAAAATCTGGCATAAGACAACTAAATGAAACCTATCCTAAAATACATGGGGGGTGGGGAATTAGAATAGATTAGAATGATGCTTAAAAATATGAAAGATAAGGTCATTAAGAAATACTTTCATTAAGTAAAATATTATTAAACAATCAATAGAAAAAAAATCTCATAGTAAGCTTTGCTATAAATTTAGATTTATATGTAAAAAAAAATTTCTAAATGTGTATTATTAAATTCTTGATTCATTATCATCATCAACCATTATCAATCCACTGCAGGATGAAGGTCTCTCCAAGTTCAATCCATATTTTTCTATCTTTAGCTTCTCTTCTTTACATCAACCCTGCACACTTTTTTATTTCATCCATCCATATCACATGTGATCTCTTTCTGTGTCTTTTACAATCTCTTGGAATCCAGTTTAAAATTTCCAATTGTCCATCTATTATCATCTCTTCTAGCAATATGTCCAGTCCAACTCCACTTCAGTTTTTTAATTTTTTCAATGAGGTCAGTAAACACCTGTTTGTTCTCTTACCCATACATTGCGTTTTCGATCTCTTCTTGTTACTCCCAAAATGCATCTCTCCATACTTCTTTGAGTGGTCTGAAGTCACTGTTTTGCTCTTCTATTAAGTGTCCAAGTCTCAGATCCATAAATAAAAACTGGAAAAACACATTTATTAAAAATCTTCCTTTTCAAACTCATAGGTATATTTCCTTTTAGTATCAAGTTATTTCTACCAAAAGCACTCCAAATAAGTTTAATTCTATGATTAATTTCATCGATTATGTTTCCATCTGTATTAATAATCTGACCAAGGTATTTGTAACTGTTAACTTTTTCTAACTCATCATAACCAATCTTTATTTTTATAGTTTGAGAAAATCTATTACACGTGACTTTAGTCTTTTTAACATTTATCTTTAGTCCTACTTTCCTACTTTCATCTGATAACTCCTGCAACATTTCCTGTAACTCTAAAGCATTATTTGTAAAAACAACTACATCATCTGCAAAATCTAAATGACTTAAATAATCTCCATTTACTTTCACTCCTGTAGTTTCCCATTTTAATTCACAAAATACTTCTTGCAGCACTGCTGTAAAAAGTTTTGGAGATATGTAGTCACCCTGTCTTACACCCGTTTCAATGTTGATTTTCCTATTATCATTATGCAATCTAATTGTTTCTGTTGCATTTTTATAAATATTCTTTAAAATATGACAATATCCTGGATCGACACCTTGATGATCCAATGCTTTAATCACTGAAGAAATGTTTATAGAATCAAATGCCTTTTCATAATCTACAAATCCTAAGCCTAATGGCAACTCATATTCATTTGTCCTTTCTATAACTTCTCTCAATACCTGGATATGATCTACTGTACTAAAACCACTTTTAAATCCAGCTTGTTCTCTTTGTTGGTGGAAATCCAGTGTTTTCTGTAGATGAGTTGTAATTATCTTAGTAAAAAATTTGTATAAAAGTGATAAAAGACTGGTAGTTCTGAAATTTCTAGTATCTTCTTCATCACCTTTTTTAAATATTAATATTAATACTGCAACGGTCAGAAAATGTGTGAATCATTAACATAGTGTAGAATTCGACCACCACACAGAACTGTAGCACCAAACGTGTGAATCATTAACATAGTGTAGAATTCGACCACCACACAGAACTGTAGCACCATCTAGGTAGCAAAGCCACCTGTAGTACTAAGTTCGAACATAGTTTATCGGTTCCACAATACAATCTACGAAACAACGCATCTGATGCAACATTAGTAAACATTTCATTAGGCATGGTGGTCAGGGATGTTGCAAGAGATTCATGATTTTATTTTTGAGTTAGCCAATAATAACATTAATATTAATTAAACACTTATATTTACAAATTGAGGAAATATTATATAGAATGGGTATTGAATAAATAAAACGTAACTGCAGACGTATAGTTTGAAATTATTTATTGAAACATTTTAATAAATTATTTACTGGTAATATTTGATAATATTTAAATTGAGTAACGGAATTTTCCGATACTATTATATATTCAAGAAATACATTTATTGATTTAGTAACATTTATATGAAATCATTTTATCAATAATACTTTTGTTTACGATCTCAGTAGCGATATTTCCGATACTGTTCATGTTTACAAAGAGAAATACATTTATTTGATGATGTAATCTAGATATCTAAAATTCTTGAGCAAGTATTTCTAAGGCATGCCTTTAGGGATTTATACCTTTGCAATGCAAGAGTCTAAAATAAGATTTATAATAGTAGCGGCGGACATATATTTATTTAATTAAAAATATTTATTAATAACTAAGGGCCAACATTTATTTGAGAGTGAATTGTCAACAATGAAGGGACAAAGTTATACATAGAATAATAAAGTAAATAAAAGAAAACACATGGTACGCTAGAAAGGCGATATGGAATGGCAGTATATTGAAATTGCAAAGCCGTGAATGAGTTTATAAGAATGATGGGCTGGCATTTGCCATCAGCCCAAAGAGGTAAGGTGTCACATAAGCATAACCAGGGACAAGTGGTTCATGCCACAATTTTCCTTCTGGCTGCATGATGGTCGTCAAGTCCTACGGGACATTCATTTGTCAGCTTGTGTAGGATGACTGGGGTTAATTTCAACTTTATAGAATCCAGAATATTGACGACTTGTAATGGGTCATCGCATCTCTAAAATGTAACACATGTATAATGTACAGACAATCCTGTTAAGACTTAAATATATTTTATAACTCGGCCCTACATTATCAACATTTAATAAGGAATGTTTGTGACTCTCAAAGAAATGCACATTTTATGGAATTATTAATTACAGTTTAATAAGATATAAAAACAATATATAGACTGGGTGATTATTACAACTGATACGTCAGCCATTTGCTAAGCAGTAGACCCCTGCATTACAATAACGGAAGTATTGAATATGTGTCGTTTGTACGAAAATATTAATCATTTATGAAAGTAAATATTAATGAAAAATTTGACATGCATCCACTGTTTCAAACGATCACAGATTTATATTTAGACAATTATGAGCATGCAATAATTAAATAATAAATATAGATTTTAGAAATACACACCCAAGAAAGATAGAGTTAGGCAGACTAGATTATTAAAGAAGTTTACATATTAATTATTAAAAATTTAGCATTTCAAATGATAGTTCTACAATTTATAAGTTATATACAGAATAAATAAGCGTAGCTGGATATTAGTAGAGTACTCTAGAGAATTTGCACACAGGTACCTGTTTTATGAGAAGTTTTCCGATTCCATTGGTTAGTAGCAAATTGTTCATGATTAGCAGTTCTTTCCTGTATTTAGGTGGTTCATTTAATTTAACAGCAGCAGCAGCTTTCTCATTATTTTAAGCAGCAGATCTTCATGGTTAAATTTATGAAGGGCAATGGAAGGTTTGGCATCCGATAGGCCAACTCCGGGTGGAGAACAGTCTGGTCGCTTTTACTCAGTCATACCGTGGCAGGAAATTTTTTTTTAATATCTTGAAGACTCTCAACTGATTGAGAGCACAGCTAAAGTTAAAGTCCACATCTCTAGAAAGTCTAAAATGGCCTCCTTTCTTATCTCTTATCTTTCACATTTTTGTCATAGTTTTTTTTTTTTTGGATTCCACTTAATCTGCCCTGATGATAATCAATGCCTTCTGTTAGGTTTAATTATCGAGAAAGCTGCCTTTCTATTGTTTACATTTACATTTTACATTTACTAATTACATTTTGGGGAATTTTTCTTTAATTAATCTATTATTTTTCACCGACCGATGCTTTTAAAATTTCAAAGACAAAAAGGGAACATACGATTATTTTTACTTTTAATTAAATACTATAATCTATTTCTAAAATTATTACTAAATGAAATTTAAACAAAACAATAACTAACGAATTTTACAATTCAAAATAAATGATTAAAATTATATATTTTTATATAACTAAAGAAGAAATCTAAATTATATTATAGCAATAACTAATGAATTTTACAATTCAAAATAAATGATTAAAATTATATATTTTTATATAACTAAAGAAGAAATCTAAATTATATTATTTATCTTTATTTATTGCTTTAAATTTGAGATCAAAATGTGTGCGTGTTTATGGTGAATTCTACATATATCTATACATTTTTAATATTGCTACACACACAATTCGATACCAAAAAGTTTAAATTTGGGTAGGATAGACCGGTGAGTGAGAGACTATAGAAAAAGGTGAAACTTAAGATTCGAATACGAATCTTACTGTTTAATTTCCCCGTACTTCCCGTGAACAATTAAGGAAGAACAAAGGAGGCAAGGAAAGAGAAAAAAAATTTTTGCTACATCACATAATTTAAATACGAAAAAAAATTTTTTTTTTTTTTTACAGATATATAGAAATATAGAAAGCAGAGATTACATGAAGCAACAAATAATTTATATACCCGGATTCAGGATTTATAGTTTAATTTAAAATGGCCTAATTTGGCCGTGTCTGGTTAAAATCATAGTAATATTAGTTAAACTGATTATATATAAAAAAAATTCTTAGAGTAAGAGTAATTAAAACAACAATATATATAACAAAATTTCTATCTAAAGGCTTATTTAACCAATGTAAATTCCATTCAACCAATTTCATTTTACCAAATTCGTTTTAATATTCTCATATACGTTTAATAACCGTCCTAAGAGTCTAAAATATTTTTACAACCCTGGGTCAGGTGGATAATATCTACATGGTTTGAGATTACAGGCATTATATGTCCCTTTTATGGTAACTCCATCTTTTAATAAATATGCATTCAGGCCATATGTGCGGTCAATTATAAAGGGTCCCCGGTACAAAGGAAAGAACTTTTTATATACTCTTTTATCTCAGTTGCTTTGTTGAGAGTTCTGTACCCAAACATAGTTCCTGACCTGGAAATGTTGGCTTCTCCGATCTGCTTGTAATTTCCATTCTGCCCTTTCCATAAGGCGGCGGTGTGCCTTGCTTCTGTCAGTTTCAATATTGATTTCACATTCATCCATGGGTAATGGCATCTTGATCAATAATGAGTCTGCTTTACCAAATGCAAACATGTTGGGTCATGCCAGTAGCCTCATTGATGGTTCCATTGATATATTGAAAAATCTTTTCAGTTTGATTTACCCAGCCTCTGTGATTTTGGTTAACATGGGTCCTAAATAGTTGGTTCATTTCCCTCATAACCCTTTCACATGGGTTAGACTGAGGATTTTAAATTGAGGTCAGAATATGTTTAACATTCTGCTGCCTCAACCAAGTCTTCCATTCTTGAGATGTAAAGGCCGATCCATGGACTGAGAGGATGGTGATCAGTTTTCCAATCTTGATGAATTGACACTTTTGTAACACTCGAATTGCACAATGAGAGTCTGCTCACATCACAGGATAGGCCCTAGCATATTTTGAGAATAGATCATAAGTTACAAGTAAGTAACGGAATCTACAGTAGAATGTCAATGGGCCATAGTGATCGATTGCAAGTATTTCATTTGGTGCAGACGGGATGATAGAGGCACCTACTCCACTAAAGTTTTTATTTGGTGGTTTATCTCTTGCACAAATAGCACATTTTTTGAGGTATCCATCACATCTTCATATAGTTTTGGCCAGTGAAATTGTCATCTTATAGCTTCTTCTGTTTTTATGGGGCCATAGTGCCCTACTAAGCCATGCATATACATGATGAGACAGTTTCTGAGGTCAGGTGGTACCAAGATTTTCCAGTAAAATTTTTATCTCCCACAATCTGCTGCTGCAGCAACCCATTTCTTATCCGGTATAACTTCTTCCCTCGAGGTGTTGTGCAGCCTTGTATTGGATTTCCTTGCTGTTGTACAATTTGGATAAGCTTTTTGTATAGCGGTTGTTGCTCTTGCCAATGTTGAAGGTTCCTTAACTTGTGTTCCATCTCCTGGTCCAGTACCGTTTTTGCAATTACCAATGGCTGATCACTTATTATGGGGTTGTGTGGCTCCAGTTCTATAGGATGTTGACTTAATATATCGGCCACTGTATTTTCAGGCCCAGGGCAGTAGACGACTTTATAATGAAATCTTTGAAGTGAAAGACTCCACCTGATGAGGCAGTCATTGTTCAGGTAACTTTTATTTAGGAATTTGAGACACCGGTGGTCAGTAATGATAATCACTTCTGAATCCTGGAGCATCTGCTTGAACTTATTACATGACCACATGATTGCTAATGTCTCTTGTTCCATCACTGTGTAGTTCTTTTCGGCTCCTTTCAGAGTATGGTTGCTAAAATATAGTATTTGGTTTTGGCCTTCTTGGTTGACTTGAAATAGAACCACACCCAATCCTTTCTGACTACTATCAGTCTGCAAGTAAAAGGGACGGGTAAAATCTGGGTAGTGTTACATCACAGTCTCTAAAAATCTTCTCTTTACTCGACTAAAGTCTTCTTCAGGGGTATTCATCCATTCCCATCGGTGGTGGGGTCTTATGAATTCTACTAGTGATGATGTATCTTTGGCAAAATGGGGGTAAAACCTGTGATAGTAATTGCAAAGACCCAGAAATGATCGAACTTGTTTTCGGTTCATTGGCCTAGGGAAATTTTCAATGGCTGTGACCTTGTCAGGGTGAGCCCTAATTCCTTGACCATTTACAATATGCCCTAAAAAGGAAATCTCCCTCAACATGAAAAAACTTTTTTTTAAATTAATAGTTATATTTTTCTGGGTGCACTCATCGAAAAATTGTTTTAAATCTTCCAGATGTTTTGCAATGTCTCTTGACGCAACTACTACATCGTCTACATAACATACAATTTTTTCTTTAACTTTTCTGACAATACTTGGTCCAAACACCTCATGAGGCCAGCACCGCTATTTATCAGCCCAAAGGGTACTCTCTTAAACATGTGGGTTTGTCCATTGTATTGGAACGTGGTATATTTTCGATCCTGGGGGTGGAGAGCCATTTGCCAGTAACTGGCAGTTAGGTCAGGGGGAGAGAAAATATTCTTAGCAGTCAACTTGATAAATGTTTTTTGGATGGGTGGTAGAATGTCTCTCTCAGGTATAGTAATGTTGTTTAATGTCCTAGCATCTAGACACAATCGTATGGTTCCATCTTTCTTTTTGACCACGACCAACGGGTTATTATAGGGTGATGACCCCTTTTCAATTACACCCCAGTCAATCATCTGCTTAATTTGGGCATTCACCTCTTCTTGATACTGAAATGGGATAGGGTATGTGCGGGTCTGGAAATGTGTCTCTTCTTTTACTCATATCCGATGGACATAATCACTATTTTCACCTGGGACCTGAGAAAATATTGTATGATTTTCCCTAAGTAATTGTTGTAACTGGAATCAGTCCTCTACCTTGTTTAATGATAATCCCATAATTTTTTCTTGGATATCCTCATCAGGAATAGCCTCCAGACATCTTAATTGGATTTCTTCAATTTGTTAATTAGTATCAAAACTAATCTGCTTCTGCTGGAAAGTTAGTATCTTTATTTTATAGTCCAGGATACATTCATGTTGGGTTAAGAAGTTGGACCCAATTATCCCATCCTGAATTAGTCCTTTAATCACTAAAAAGATGTGTCCTGCATTGGCTTCTCCTATCAATATTTCCAACCAGACTTGATAGTTTTCAGTTCTGGTCATCCTCCCATCAGCCAGCTTCATTTGGATTGAGCGAGCAGGGAGCCTGGGTATGAGTCCGTGTTTTTTGTAATTTGTTAACCAATCTCTAGAAACACAGGAAATCTGGCTGCCTGTGTCAAGAAGAATTTGTGCAACTGAGGCTCCGATTCTTGTATTAATAATTGGGAAAGGGCCAATCTGAAGTCCCCAAGTGGGATCCTCTTCCTGGATGACTGACGTTAGGTTAGTCATCTCCACTACTTTCAGCTGCTGGCAAGGTGGATGCTGGTACTGGAAATCTCTTACTGAAGTCCCGCTTGATCGAATTGCCATTTGGTTTCTATCTTTCTCAATATGATTGCTAGTAGTTGCTGATTGCTGTTGTCTGGTCTCCTGCTTCCATTCAAATCTTTTAGGCCAATGGCTATCATCTAAAGCCGCAAGAAATTCTCCCATCCCTTTGATTTCTTTGATACAACTTCCGATCATCAGCTTTTGGGTAGTTAATGGTATATTTTGTTGAATTGTTCTAATGATATGTGTATCTGCCAATGCGAACTTCGTGAGAGATTTAAATCGGTTTGCTTGGTGGAGGAAAAACTGAGCATGTTTTTTCTCGGGGTATTGCTCTGTATTTTTCATGACAGAGCGTGTTGTAGATACCATTTTGATGCTTGTCACTCCAATATATTTCATTAATGCATATTTGTACTTCTCTATAGTTTTAGGTTTCCATTTCACTATATCCCACCAGTCTTTGGCATAGCCCTGTAAATGGTAACTGGCAATAACTATCTGTTCACCTGCTCCTGCCTTATGCACTTGAAAGAAACTTTGTAAGCTCTCTAAGTGGGTTGGAGAATTTTCTCCTGTCTCTCCTCTAAAGATTTTTATCTGAATAATCTTTCCTAAGTAGCTTTGAGGTCTAACCTCCCTTGTCTTTATATTTTCCCCTCTTTATTGACTTGGGTTCTTCTATATTCGTTTGCTATCATTCCTAACTCTCTCAAGACAAATTTTTGAATTTCCTGATACTCCTTAGCTCTTATCTTTTCTTCTTCCTGTCTCCTTTTGATTCATCTCTTCTTCTTGCTTCCTCCTCATAAATTTTCCTCATTTCTTCCCTATTCTGTCTAAGTATTTCAAGCATCTTTAAATTGAAGTCCATCGACCCTCCATAAGCTTTAGATAAATCTACTTGCTCTATATTAATATTTTCTGCTTTCATTTTCTTAATATTATTTATTTATTTTATGTTACTAGCATTAGACTATTCCCCACTGGTATCTTGGTCCTATCACACTCTTTCACTGCCCTCACCTACTCTACATTGCCCTATATTTATATTTTCTATATTGCTGCGTTTAACATATATATTATAGTGAACTACTGCTAACGTGTATAATAAGCCACTGCTGTCTATATATATAATAGCGCTCTAGTTACTGTTAACATGTATAGCAAGTCACTGCTGTCTCTGATATATATAATAGTACTTTAATAAAATATTTACTGCTACTTGCTTTCTCATTTAGCGACTGATTACTTTTTTTTTTTTGACATATATATAAAAAAATATTTCATTAGATCCGAGTATTTTCGTTCCTTCTTAAATTACACACACATCCCTGCTTTCCTTAAATTTGTTATTACATCTACCGTCCTTTCATTCACTCGACCCAACTATTTCACTCGATTTATTTTTTTCATTATTTTTATCAAAACAAACTTGTATATATATATAGAATAATTAGCTAACTCGGTAACGAACGCTAAAAGAAATTTATATGCATTATATTTTTGCTCAGGGTATATATGGGGTTTATAATCGAAGCCTCCACGTTTGTTGGTGCCAAACGCTAAAAAAAATTCTACTATGTAACGGTCAGAAAACATGTGAATCGTTAACATAGTGTAGAATTCTACCACCACACAGAACTGCAGCACCATCTAGGTAGCGAAGCCACCTGTAGTACTAAGTTCAAACATAGTTTATCGGTTCCACAATACAATCTACAAAACAACGCATCTGATGCGACATTAGTAAACATTTCTTTAGGCACGGTGGTCAGGGATGTTGCAAGAGATTCATGATTTTATTTTCGAGTTAGCCAATAATAACATTAATATTAATTAAACACTTATATTTACAAATCGAGGAAATATTATATAGAATGGGATCGAATAAATAAAACATAACTGCAGATGTATAGTTTGAAATTATTTATTGAAACATTTTAATAAATTATTTACTGATAATATTTGATATTTAAATTGAGTAACGGAATTTTCCGATACTATTATATATTCAAGAAATACATTTATTGATTTAGTAACATTTATATGAAATCATTTTATCAATAATACTTTTATTTAAGATCTCAGTAGCGATATTTCCAATACTGTTCATGTTTACAAAGAGAAATACATTTATTTGATGATGTAATCTAGATACCTAAAATTCTTGAGCAAATATTTCTAAGGCATGCCTTTAGGGATTTATACCTTTGCAATGCAAGAGTCTAAAATAAGATTTATAATAGTAGTGGCAGACATATATTTATTTAATTAAAAATATTTATTAATAACTAAGGGCAAACATTTATTTGAGAGTGAATTGTCAACAATGCAGGGACGAAGTTATACATAGAATAATAAAGTAAATAAAAGAAAACACATGGTACGCTAGAAAGGCGATATGGAATGGCAGTATATTGAAACTGCAAAGCCGTGAATGAGTTTATAAGAATGACGGGCTGGCATTTGCCATTGGCCCAAAGAGGTAAGGTGTCACATAAGCATAACCAGGGACAAGTGGTTCATGCCACAATTTTCCTGCTGGCTGCATGATGGTCGTCAAGTCCTACGGGACATTCATTTGTCAGCTTGTGTAGGATGACTGGGGTTAATTTCAACCCTATAGAATCCGGAATATTCATGACTTGTAATGGATCATCGCATTTCTAAAACGTAACACATGTATAATGTACAGACAATCCTGTTAAGACTTAAATATATTTTATAACTCGGCCCTACATTATCAACATTTAATAAGGAACGTTTGCAACTCTCAAAGAAATGCAAATTTTATGGAATTATTAATTACAGTTTAATAAGATATAAAACAATATATAGACTGGGTGATTATTACAACTGATATGCCAGCCATTTGCTAAGCAGTAGACCCCTGCATTACAATAACGGAAGTATTGAATATGTGTCGTTTGTACGAAAATATTAATCATTTATGAAAGTAAATATTAATGAAAAATTTGACATGCATCCACTGTTTCAAACGATCACAGATTTATATTTAGACAATTATAAGCATGCAATAATTAAATAATAAATATAGATTTTAGAAATACGCACCCAAGAAAGTTAGAGTTAGGCAGGCTAGATTATTAAAGAAGTTTACATATTAATTATTAAAAATTTAGCATTTCAAATGATAGTTCTACAATTTATAAGTTATATACAGAATGAATAAATGTAGCTGGATATTAGTAGAGTACTCTAGAGAATTTGCACACAGGTACCTGTTTTATGAAAAGTTTTCCAATTCCATTGGTTAGTAGCAAATTGTTCATGATTTGCAGTTCTTTCCTGTATTTAGGTGGTTCATTTAATTTAACAGCAGCAACAGCTTTCTCATTATTTTAAGCAGCAGATCTTTATGGTTAAATTTATGAAGGGCAATGGAAGGTTTGGCATCCGATAGGCCATCTCCGGGCAGAGAACAGTCTGGTCGCTTTTACTCAGTCATACCGTGGCAGAAATTTTTTTTTAATATCTTGAAGACTCTCAACTGATTGAGAGCACAGCTAAAGTTAAAGTCAATGTCTCTAGAAAGTCTAAAATGGCCTCCTTTCTTATCTCTTATCTTTCACATTTTTGTCATAGTTTATTTTGGATTCCACTTAATCTGCCTTGAGGATAATCAATGCCTTCTGTTAAGTTTAATTATCGAGAAAGCTGCCTTTCTATTGTTTACATTTACATTTTAAATTTACTAATTACATTTTGGGGAATTTTTCTTTAATTAATCTATTATCTTTCATCGACCGATGCTTTTAAAATTTCAAAGACAAAAAGGGAACATACGATTATTTTTACTTTTAATTAAATACTATAATCTATTTCTAAAATTATTACTAAATGAAATTTAAACAAAGCAATAACTAACGAATTTTACAATTCAAAATAAATGATTAAAATTATATATTTTTATATAACTAAAGAAGAAATCTAAATTATATTATTTATCTTTATTTATTGCCTTAAATTTGAGATCAAAATGTGTGCATGTTTATGGTGAATTCTACATATATCTATACATTTTTAATATTGCTACACACACAATTCGATACCAAAAAGTTTAAATTTGGGTAGGATAGACTGGTGAGTGAGAGACTATAGAAAAAGGTGAAACTTAAGATTCGAATACGAATCTTACTGTTTCAATACTGCATTCTTCCAATCATCTGGTACATTTTTATCATTTAGACATTTGGTATATAACTTTGCTACATAATTTTCTATTTCTTCACCTGCTTCTTTTAATATATCAATTATAATTCCATCATTACCTGGAACCTTCCCTTTCTTCATAAATTTAATTGCATCTCTCACTTCCTCATTCAAAATTCTGAGCAATTTGGAAGTTATAATAGGTATAGGAGGCATTTGTTCTTTATTACTATATAATTCTTGATAAAAGTCTTCTACACATTTCATGATGTCATCTCTCTTTTTAGTAATAATGCCATCTTTTTTTTTTATTGCAGATATAAATTTCCCACCAATACCAAAATGTTGTTTTACACTCTTTAGACTTTTATTTTCTTCTACAGCTTTCCTTACTAGTTCACAATTATACTTTCTTATATCATTTTCAACTCTTTTCCGCACCATTTTACAAAATTTGAGATATTCAATCTTTTTTAATGCATCATTGTTGTATATTCTCATTTTTCTTCTGTTCTTCACAAATTCTCTAGGCTCAGTAGAAATTTTATTGGTCAATTGCTGCTTTTTTCTACCAGCTATCTTTGTTGCAATTTTTAAAAGTGTATCAGTTATTTTCCTATTAATGTCATTCAAATCTGAATCATGTTCAAAATCTACTAAAACTTGAAACCGATTTGTAAGTTCTAATTTAAATTCATTAGAATGTTTCTGAAGATTAGGAATATCAACTGTAAAAATTGTTTTATCTTAATAATTTTTGTTTCTCTAGTTTTGCATTAACATGTATCTTATGTCTTATTAATCGATGATCACTTCCTGTGTTAAATTTATTAAGAACATTACCATCTTGAAATATGTATTTTCTGTTAGTCAAAATATAATCCAATTCTGCTGTACATTCATTTGGATGCTCCCATGTCCATTTCCTTTTAAGATTTTTCTCAAAAAAAGAATTCATAATATAAAGTTTTTCTTTTTCTGCAAACTCCACAAGTCTCTGTCCTCTCTCATTTCTATGACGAAAACCAAAATTACTTACAGCATTTTCACCTTTCATTTATTTACAAATTCTAGCATTAAAGTCTCCCAATAACAATTTTAAAATGTTGTTTACTCTGATCAAAAGCCTTTTGTACATCCATATAAAAATCTTCTATAACTTCATTACTATGAGAACTTGTTGGGGCATAAACCTGAATTATCTGCATTTGGTATCTGCTATTAAGGTGTAAAACTAATCTTGCCACTCTGTCCGATACACCATCAATCTCCACAATGTTATTCTTCCATTTTTTATTTATAATGAATCCTACTCCACTTGTATTCTTGATTACATTTTACAAAGTTCAATATTTTCACATTAGTATCAAAAAGAAAAGAGACTTTCTAGTTTAAAGTTCAATAATACTATGTATAAAATGGTCATTAAATAGCTCATTGGACTGTTCCTCTGGAACAGTGAAAAAGAAGATAGTATTAATCAGACTTATCAATTACCAGGCCAAAAAGTGTCAAGTTTTTTTTCTATAGTGTTTTTATCCTATAGCTAAAAATAGTCAAATATCTATATATTGATCATTATTGTATTATTATTTGGGTTGGCTATGATTAGTTATCTATAAAAAAATCTCAAGCATATTGCAAAGACACTCAGCCAAAATCAAATCCAAGGTGTAGGACTATTTTTACAATAATGTCTTTACCTAAAACTGTGCACCATTGACAAAATAATTGTATAGAAATATAAGATTATCAGATTGAAACACATCTGGTTTTTTAGTGATTATTTAACAAATATATTGAATTAAGCATTTTTGGGTTTATGAAAAGATAGAATAAATAAATTAATTAGATTTGGAATCAAATTAAATATAAGATTTATGCAATATTTGTAAATAGGCAAAGGATTATATATAAAAAGGCAGAAGTCTATAAATATTGCTAGGACATGAAGTGAAACTCTCAGGATCAATATGATAAATAAATATTATTTTTTTCCAAAAAACTATTTATTTGAAACACAAATGGATTTCAGATTATGCAAATTGACAGCTTTCTATAATCTCAAACTGTAAGTTTATCATTCTAATATATTAAATTTATGTAAATACCATAGCATGACTTATATGGTTTTATAATTCTACAATAACTCATAAGCTGATGACTTGCTTAATCAAAACATTTGTCTCAGGAAATTTTTAGTTCTTTTGTATAAACGTTAAGCTTGGCAACATTGATTATAATGTTAATAAATGATTAATAAAATTACATTATTGCTTTTACATTTATTATGAGATAATGTAATTAGATGAGAAAATTAAGTTGATTTTTTTATTCAGAGAACTGGGGCAGTTAATAAAATAGATATTTTGTAAAATAAAAAAACAAACAAACAAAAAAACAGCAACAAAGATGATACATTTTTGGGGAGAAGAATGCGAATATAGTTTGGTTAATTAAGAATACTAAAATAATCACAAAAAGTGGATTTATAACTGTTGAAAAACAATTAAAGAAAGATTTTAAAAGAAAATGATCTGATTATATTTAGTGGGGTAAAAACATTATTGAAATTGAATTGAAGAATGATATGATGAATAAAAGGAACAAAAGTAAAAAAATGATAAGTAATCTTAGTTATAAGTTTAAAAGGAAAAGTGATTGAAAAAATAAGGTACTGCTTTTCAAACAAAGTAAATCTATTCATAAATTCTGGCAGTTTTGTGATTTTTTAAATTATAAATGATAGATAAATGAAAACTTAGTAACTATATTAAATTCTAAACCATCTAGACTTATGAATTATTTTATTGTTATTTGTGTTTTGTGTTTTTAAAAGAAAAACACCGTAACTTATCCATATGGAAACATTATTATAATCAAAACATTTTAGTAAGTGTGCAATCAAATCATTAATTTTCAATTTAGTCATACATTTGTATTCTAGGTAGCAAAATCAAAATTTTTTTCATAAATCTACCACAAACAATAAAAACTAAGGTTTTATTGTAAATAAATATAAAAAAAATTTCCAAGTTCATTTATTTCTACAAATTAGAAAACAAAACTATTTAGGGTAACATTTCAATTATTATTTTTTAGGTGTATCAGATATAATAAGACTATATTTTTGTTTATGTCAGTAACTTAGTGAATTATCTAAATGTGTTTTCTACCAAAGAAGTGGATAATTTACTATATCAATAGCATAGCTCAGATATAATTTTAGATCATAAGCTCTGTGGCAATAATTATAGTTTGCTAATCTTATTGCTTTTACCAGGTATTTCAGTAATAAGAGTGATAAGTTTCTGGATAAAGTCCAATGAAACGAAAAAAATATCCTCATTCTGGCCAATTGAATAAACTGTTTGGCTTTGTTTTTCAATTTAAAGCTCAAACATTATTTGTCATTCTAAAAAAAACATGGGGATTTGAACGTATTGCTATATTATAATCAAAGCCTTTTGAAAATATGTCAACATATAATTTCTTCTTTACTTGGTCGCACATTTGGTTACAAAAGTAGAAGAAAAATATTACCAGAAATAATTAGGAGAGACATTTGTTTTCAGTTGATGAAAATAATGTTAATTAAAAGTTCCATCATTTTAAAAATTAAAATGAAGAAAGATAATCCTTTGTAGCTATATACTGGGTTACATTCAAACTTTATTTATACTTTTCTAAATATATTCAATATATTCAACTGTTAATAATAACATACAACTTAGAACAGGCAAAACTCTCCATACAGTAGTGCCACTCAGTGCAAGCCAGAATAATCAATGGATGCAAGAAGGTTTTTGCATAAAATTTCTATCTAGTGCCTACTTATCCAAATTCCCCAGACTAGTTTCTAGTTTGTGGTCTTCATCAGTGAGGGACCTTGGATCTGAGATATTGGATGAGTAGGCACTATATAGGGATTTTATGCAAAAATCTTTTTGTATCCATTGATTACTCTGGCTTTCACTGAGTGGCATTTTTTGTTTTAACAGCTTGAGCAAACATAAAAAATGGTAATTATGTGATGTTTAGTGGTTTAACACACAACTTAGTTTGGAACACAATATATGGGTTGATATTATTTCTCCTCACTTATTCAATTGGCTTGACAAATGATAGGTGGCACAGGAATTACAATTCACAACTTTTAGATTTATAAATATTGAATTTAAAATGTTACTCTAATCAAATAGCCTATTCTGTCAAAGGTAAGAGAAACAGAAATTTTATATACTTATCTATGAGAGCCTTTCTAATTTCTTAATTTTTACCTTTTAAGAAAAAATTTAATGCATGTTTTTCAAATATTATGAATTATTAAACATAAGGGATTATTTGCCATTGTCAAATGGACAGTTTAGTTAAATTTTTATTTTTTCAGCCCGAAATTCTTGTGTTTTAATAATAAAGATATACATTTATCAGTATATGTATGCTCTGCTATTTTAGTCATATCTGACATTTCTTCTGTAATCAGTACTTTATGTTCCTTTAACCATTCTTTGATAGAATGATTAGTTTTCCATATTAGAATTCTTTATAGCATGATAACATGTTTTCTTTGTTGCTGTCTTTAGTAAATATGAGATATTATTACACAACAATTTTTAAATAGTTCCTTTTGTTGTTTATTTATTGTACCTTTTATGTGAATTACCTGTAAACCTTATGGAAAAATCAAAATCAGTGTTATAGAAAACCCAAACATATAAAAAAATAGCATATGAATTTAATCATGACAGAAATGCAAAAAATGGAATTATAATATGGAAAAGAGCAATATATATATATATTCAAAAACTAGTTATTAGTAAAAAGAAAATTTTAAAATAGATAAAAGTTTAAGAAGAATGGGTAACCATTATTAAGAAAACTGTAATTAAAACAAAAATAATAGTGATTAGAGTATCCATACATAGCAAGAATAGCAGGTGGATAACCAACAGCTATTATTAATAAAACTATCAATAGACAAACAAAAGAGAAACATTAAAAAAAAAAATAATGATAGGACTATAGTATATCCATACTCACTGAGAATGACAGAAAAAGTAAAACAAATCTGCAATCAGTATAATATCAGAATAGCTTCACAAAGCCATAGCACATAGTGAAGAATTCTAATCATTACAAAATCTAAATTAAAAATATTAAAAACAACAATTACATCTGTGAAATGCATGCCAAATGTGAAATAATATATTTAGTCACAAAACTATGTACTTTATTGACAAGTGATTAAAAAAACATAAAACAATGATTAGAGAGGAAAAGAAAGAATATGTCTAAAGTAGAAGTCTGTGCATATACTAATGAACATGTTCAATTGGGAAAAAATATAAATATTTGAATGAAAAGAAAAAGTAAAATCAAAATTTAAAGAAATTGCACACATGCCAATGGAAAATTATTAGCAAATCAATCTAGTGTGACAATACATAATATTTAAAAACTAGTAATTAATCTTGTCCTTAAAAGAAAAATGAAGAAATCAAGAGGGCCTTTATGGATAAGTGTATGAATTTTTATTGACTGATGTCTTTGACAAAATAGCTTAGTTGGTTAGAGTATCACTTTAAATTCAGTATTCATAAATCTAAAAGTCACCATTTTAATTCCTATCCTGTCACTGATCAGCGAGCAACATCTGAAAGAGAGAAGAGAATAATACTCCTCAAAACACTGTGATCCATACTAATCTATGTGTTATTATTAATAGGTGAATGTGTTTAGAAAAGTATATACAAAGTTTGAAATTTTTTAAAAATATTTAACAATTCAACTAGATAATGGTAATAATCTAACATATAAATATAAATCAGATAATCATAAACTAATCATGTGATAATGTTAAGGAACATTGTAAATGAATATAATTTAAGCTTATTTGATTGACACAAAAGATAAGAAGTGTCATAAAAAAATGAAGATGGTAAGATAAATTAAAGGCAACTATGGAGACATATTAGTGAGACTTTAATCTGCAGTAGGCTAATGATAATTGTTGGAAATATTTACAGTATTACTAAAATGCTAATAAATATTCCTAAGATATAGAATGAATATAATTTTTAAAAAAAATATTATTTTGATATATGAAATAAGATTAATAGCACAACGGAATTCTGTTAACTGACAGTTTTTTTATTTCTCTTTGAAACCTTAAAAGAACCAAGCTATTTCCACATTATACATTATCATTGCAGCTATTATTACTATGCATTGATAAATGAACATAGATGAATTGCAACTCCACACATCAGCCAGCACTGTTAAATTATCAAATGTTATCTTTGAATTTAATATATATATAAAAAAAACCACCAGCCTTTCTTGTTAAATACCTGATCATTCTTAATTGAAATGTCAGTTAGATTTTTTTTTAAAAAGCAGAAGGAACGGCTGCATGTATGCATGAACACTTATAAATATGAATAATCATTTTGCATTGTAATATCATTAAATCTATTTTAGCTGTGATTAAAGATTTGAAACATTAAGATATCAATAGATAAGCTATTGACAAATATTGAATAATATTTTAACAAAATGCAATGACTATAATTAGACTGTAAGGTGGTAGTAAGAAAATTAATATTAACAAGAATATATAAGAGATGATTCTATTTCTCCAATTTTTTTTGTAGCACTTTTACCAGAAATACTTTAAAGATTGAAATGGGGAATTATAAATAAATGAAGAAAATTTATCTCAATTAGATATTTAAAAGAAATATGCTTATTTACTTGATGGGGAAAGCTTAATAAATGTTTTTTCCTCCTCCAGTTCTTACTTATGAATTTGGTACTTAGATACTTAATAGGAGATCTTTACAAGATCCCAGATTGCGCATAAAATAAGGAGATATCATTGAAAATAAATGAAAAAAGTATGAGGATGAGATAAAATTACATGCTTTTCAAGAGATAGTAAAAGATTTAGAAAGAAATTATATTAAAGATGGATGGATGAAATAAGAAAGTTTGCTGGAATGGTACGAAGAAAAGAAGCTATCAGTCAGAGAAAGTGGATAAAACTAAAAAGATCTTTGTTCTGCTGTTTATCATGGTTGTAAAAGATGATGATAAAAAGATTAATTATTAATAAAGTAGAAAAAATGAATCTCATTTTTCCACTTTTTGGAAAGAGTATTTATCAAAATGAATTGGATTGAAAAAATATTTTATATTGATTATCAAATATATTTAAGTAGAAACGTTAATGAAAAAATAAAACATTTTTAGAGATAAATAAAAGATTATAAAGTTTATTTATATCTAAGAATATTTTATATAATAATAATAAAACATATTATTATATTTCCGACTTAATTATTACATAATTTTTTTTAAATTGTTGACTTGTTGCACATACAAAATATTTATGAGAAGAGGGGGAAGAAAAGAAATGATAAGAAAATGTTTCTAAGTAAACCTTGTGCAAAAGTAGTTCTTTGCGAATGGATATCTAGAAGTTCCTTCGCTGTAAACTAGTGTGAGCGGATAAATGTCTCTCGTTAACTTCTAAAGATGGAGAAGTTCTTAGGAAATAAAAAAAGTATTTGATAAAAGTTTTTATTTCAAGGCTATAACTTTTATCTCATCATGAGTTATTACAAATCCTGTTTTTTTGCAATTATTCTAATCTTTACGCCTAAAGGTAAGATTATTTATAAATGTTTTTTATTATTGTGTACAACGTAAGAAAGCCGGACCATGAAAAAGTTGTTAAACTTAATTGAAATTAATGTGAATGGGTTTTATTGGAAAAGTTTTTGTTTGTGAGTTTTTAAAATGTATTTGTTATCATTACTGCATTAGTAATGTAAACATTTTGTTATTATTTATAAGAATTGTTGTGTTGATACATCTCGAATATCGCTTAGCCTTACGTTATAGTTACATATTTGATGTGTATATATATATATTTCATTAAAACTGATTTTTAAAATTATCAGATTATGAGTGCATTTACACTGCACACACTTGTATATTTTGTGACAAATATTTCCTTGCTTATAAAAAAATGTCTTAATAATCAATACTATTGCACTTGTTATTTTCATATTTGAATTATACATTTTGACTGGACTGATTATCGAAGCATTTTTACTCAAAATTGAAGTAAGTATACAATGATTTCTTTTATATAAAAAAATATAGAACAGAATAACCAACATTTTAAATATTATGTAGGTCTTGCAACTTCTTATAATTATTTATTTTTTAAAAATCAACATCGATAATTAAATCTTCATTTTATAAACTTTTCTTTTGAAGATGGATTTGTTTTAATAAATCTCTTGAGAGTAAAATTTGTAATTAGTTATTTTATCTTCTGTGGAAATTTGCTTTCCACTACTATATAAAGGAAATGATTGTTGTATACTTAGAGGTGATGCTGAGTTTGATAAATTAGGTCAACTTTACTATGTATTCCTCAAAGATATTATCATTATACTAATATCTACAGCTGCAAATAACTTTAAAATTGACTTAAAATTTTTTCTTTGTAAGTATGACTATTACTTGAATCTTAAAATTGAATCTGAAAGCAAGTAAAACCTTTTTGCAGTTATTTTAATAGAATATCTCTAAACTATCTATATTTGTCAATAAAAGGAGTTAAAAAACAACCCATAAGCATGAAAATGAATAAACTACTAAAAAAAACCCCATTTATACAATTTTTTGTTTTTAAACAAAAACTGATTGATATGAAACTAATGTTGGTGAAACAAAAATTTGATTGTAAAATTGTAAAAAAAATTAATTTTTGAATATAATTAAATATGTGGGACAGGGCACATATAATGCAAAATAAACTAAAATAAACAGTATTGAGCAGTAAATTCAATCTTTGTTTATACTCATTTTGCATTTAAAAATTTAAAAACTTAAGGAAATATTTCACCTGAAAATGTTAATTTAGTTAATATTTACTTTATTTATATGTTCTTATATTATTAACCAATACAATTTAATTTCTAAGTAGTACATACAATAATTAATCTTTTAAGATATTTATTTATTTGGCTACTGGTTTTAAGAAAGTGTTAATCATGTGATGTTTTTGTGATTTAAGAAAGTATTAAATCACTCTTTCAAAAGGACAATTATCCAGTAATTAACTAATTATTGTTTAACAATAGTAGGTAATTATGAATTAATACAAGCTGGTTTGGATTTTGGAAAAAATATTTTTTTAAAAATATCGTATCAGTATATCAAATTTAGTACATTTTACTATAAAATAGTATATGAAATCTCCAAGTATGTAATTCTTTGATGATATCTTGAAAAAGAAAAATATAGATTAGACGTAGCCTTCTTACTGGAAAGATAAATACAAGGAGAGGACAAAGAGGGAGATTATGTATTCCATTTTATTAAATACAGATAGAATATATACAAAGACTAATTTTATAGCATACTTCTTTAATGAATAAGCTAAATTGTTAAAATTTAATGACAAATAAACCAAAAATGTTTTATTGAAAGTTATTTTCAAAACAGATGAAAAAAGAGGACTAAAAAACGTAATGAAAACTTATTTTCTCATATATTTATGTCGGCTATCACCATGTAGCAAAAACATGCTCAATGAATATGATTTCTTTAGACAATCTTTATGAAAAAGTTGAAAAATTCAGATTAGTTTTTTCACTTGTATGCAACCAAATGGCAGTTTAAAAAAAAACTATGCTGAAAGCTTTTAATATTTAATCACTTTTATGTTGAACATAACAATGTAGCAAAAAATACATGCTCAAAAAAAAATAGTTTCTATAGGTATACTTTATTAAAAAATACATTGTTAACAAATCAGTTCAGTTTTTTTGTATTGATTATCGTGTATGAAATATAAAAGCAAAATTTGGCAATTCTGCATTAAATATTTAGAATCAAAATATTTGCAGAAAAATTATAACAGTGAATTATTTATTATCCATTCATTTTTATGTCTACCTATATGCCCCAAAAACCACAATTTAAGAAACAGCATAACAAAAAGGAAACAATTTGCATTATCAAATTTCTGACACATATGCAGAGCAAAATTTTTATATTTGATCTTTTTTATCCAGTAAATACTAATAAGTTTTTAAAAAAATTATATTTAAATTATGTTTAATTTTGTTCACTATTTTTTTATATTAATTATAATTTTTTAAATAGTATTTGTTAATAAATTATATTTAATAAATTTTACTAATAAATTATGTTTAATTCTGTGCAATTAATACCAATTCAGTTTTTTTATTTATTTTAAAAGTTATTTTTTTTTTTTATATAATCAGCAAATACAGGATATTTTTAAAGCATTTTAATTTTTTATCATAATAATTGTAGGTGATTTGTTTAAGTGATTTTGTTCAGAATCTAAAAAGGATCAAGAATTTAAGAGTAGTTATATTCAACCTATATACATTTAAAGGAGTTTGTTTAAATGAACATTATTTTGATAATAATGGAATTAATATCAGAGATAGAAGGTTAATTATATCATATCTGTTAATATAGCAATATATCTTTAATATCAGAGATAGAAGGTTAATTATATCATATCTGTTAATATAGCAATATATCTTACTTACCTTGATTCCTTAATATACCTCATAAACCAAAATCTCACATAAAAAATAAGCAATTATAATGAGTTCCTATGAAAAAAATATTAATTTATTACTTTGAATTCAAAATATATAAAACCCCAAAGTGTTTCTTAATAAATAAACATTTTATCTAAGAATATTATTACAAAAAGTACTAACCTGTGAGTAAATATACTACATAGAAACATTTCAATTGCTACAATTTAAAAAAAAAATTATAATTTTTTTATTGATGGCCTGCCATTTTGTGTTTTACATAGCCAGAGAATGATAGTTTGTGAATAACAATTTATTAAATTAAAATAAAGCATGTATGGAAAAAAAAACTAATAACCACAATATACATTTTAAAATTTATTTTTGATGCACTTTATTTTCTATTATCAAAATTTTTTATTTTTGTAATATCTAATCAATAAAACTGAATGTTTTTTTTGCAGTGCTGTAATTTTTTTTTCTTTAAGTAACAGTTCCCAAATTTATTTATTTTATATAAATGCAGTCAAAATTAAATAATAATTAGTTATAGAAATGTAATGTACAGTTGATTTTTATATTTCAATAGTTTTTTTTTTTTTGCTGATTCATGTTTATGATACAAGCTGCCATTTTCTTGAAAATATCACAATGTTTGAGATTATTAATTTAAATTGAGAAAATAAATAATATTTTAAACTTGTGTTTAATAATTTTGATCATATAAAATTGATTATTAATAGCATAATGCACAAAATTATTTTTAATGCTTTTCTTTAACTTAGAAATTTTATTTCTTTATTGTTTATTTCAGTCAACTCTTATAACTGATTTTTAACATACTTTTATCAAATGTATTTTTTTGAGACTTTGTACACATTAGGTATTGATGATAATGCAATATGCCAAATGCAATATTCAAGATTGTTTAGTCAATTATCCAGCTTAAGAGTATTGGCAATTTACATTTCAAGCTGCCTTGAAATTGATTCAGAAAATTTTTGTTATGCATGATAGATGAAGATATTGAATTTCAGACTAAATATTAAAAAGTGTTGGTAATTAAAATAGAAAGAAAAAGCAATGAAAGATGAAATCTTAATTTTTCTTGATTGTTTATCTAAAACTTGATGTTTTTAAAAATGCTTTCTTCATAAACACAAAAATCCTGTAAATGATTTTCAAAGTGCATGAATTTCATTTCAAATATTGAAAATATGGTGACATTGTTTAGATTCTTGTTTTAAATTTGAATGTGAATAGTTACTAAAAGTCAGTTGCAAAATATCTGAATACAAAAAAATAATTATATAAGCAAATATATTTTTTAAAAAATGCTTTTATTTAACTCGTTTACTATCAACTCCATCCTCTCTTTTTAGAAAGATCTTAGACTTTCAGTTATGTTTGCATCACTTTATTTTTACAATTAAACCTCTATTTTATATCATATATTGATAATCTTTACATTTTTTATTACAAATATAAGAGTTTACAAATGAAAGACATTTTAAAAGTTAACATTTGAACGTTGTAAAATAGAAAAATAAACTATTAATGTGAATAGATAGATACTGGCTCATAATTTTGTCTATTCATAAAAAATATTGAATGAAATATTTCTTATTTGAAGACCATTTTTAAAATAGAAACAAATTTTAATTGAGACATTATAAATATTGAAAATATATTTTAAAAGTAAATATTACACTTAACTTTCATTAAAATTTCACAAAAAATTTCTTCACTGATGTTTATGAAAGCATTTATTATCCAGTAAAAACAACTTCTGCTTTTATTGTAAGTACATTTTAAAACTTGTTTTCTTAAAAACAAATATTTTCAAGAAAAATCTTAACTAGTCAAATATTTTTTTGGGTTAAAACAAATATTTTACAAATACGTTGCATAAATAAGCTTAAATATATATAAATAAATTACTGGAAATTAAATTTGTTTTTTGAAGTATTAAAACAAAACACATTTGGAATTGCCTTGAAACCAAATAATCTCATTCAGTGCTGCTGGCGGTTCAATCAGGCATTTTCAGACTTTGTTTTATGTGAAAAACTTTCATACATCTGTATAACATTAACATCTTCAGATTAATTTAATACTTAATTTTAATTAATATGTAAAAAAAATGCATACTGAAAACTCAAGTTATAAATAACCATAAAATATCAAAGGAAAATTGAAGTGCCCCAAAACATTCATAATAAGCAATTTTGTAGTGATTGTTAGAGAATGTGATAATCTTGTTCAACTACATATGCCATCTCTATTTTGATTGGGACCTAGCAAGTCTTTTATTAATATTCCTCCATCTTTGAATATTTTATTTTTACAATTAAATCTTTCTTCTGTATCATATATTGATAATCATTTATTATAGTGTAAACTTTCAAGTAATAGACATTCTAAAAATTAGTATTTGATATTTGCATAGTATGAAAATAAATTTCTAAATGGAATTCTTATCTATAATAATAATTCTAGTCATCATTGGATGTAATTTATCTATTCAAAAAGTTAGTCAAACAAAATATTTATTAGATATTTGAATTTTGTTATTAAAAGAAGGATATATTTAGGGTTAATTATCATCAAAACAAGTAAAAAAGTTTAAAAGTTAATTTTTTATTATTAAAATTTTAAAAAATATTTTTTTTATCAATTTGATAAAGACGATATTAGTTTACCCAGTAGAAACTACTTCTGCTAACCTGTAACAAACTTTTTAAAAGTTGTCTTTTAAAAAATAAATTGTTTTTAAAGAACATCTATTAATAATATAAGTTTTTGGTTTAAAATAAGTTTTTTTATAAAAATATTGCATAATAACTTTTAATTTGTAAACAAATTACTGAAAATTATAATTTTTCTTTAGAAGTATAAATTATTCAGGTTTTGATCTTGGACTAAAACAATCCACCAATCAGAAATTGTTTTTTCTATTAGACTATTATCCCTGCCTAAAAGTTCAATATAATGCTAACATCTTCAGATTTTTTTTTCAATTAATAATTTTAAATTTGTAAATATGTAAAATAAAACTGCATTGGTAATGTAAGGTTATAGAAAGACTTAAAACAATGTAAGAAAGATATAGCCATTGCAGTGCCATTGTAACACCAAATCCACAAAATGTGCATGAGGTTATCACTATTTTTTACCGCAAACTGTTAATTTGTTTAATAATGCATCAAATATCAAAAAGTACTTTTTTTCAGTCACAATTTTAGTTGTTATATGGAACTTAAGATAAAAATGTGGAGCATGTATAAATTAATTAATTTAAACACTAGTTTTAAAAATAGTGACTGATAATAATTAATTTATGTATGACATCCCACAATTTTAGTTCAAGTTACATATAACAATCAAAATTGTGATTATAAAAAAAAAGTTATGATTTTTAATGCATTACTAATCAAATTCAATAAAAAAATTTAAAAATATTTTTTATATTAATTATTTTTCAATAACTTACAATTTGATGACTATTTTACAATTACACTGATCACATTTTTAACTGCAGGCAAAATAATTTTCATAAGAATTGATTGAATGAATATATTTTAATTAATATACATATTTTAAAATTTAATATTAATACACTTGGTTGTTATATTAAATGAAATGCTTTTTTTTTTTTGTTTTTATATGAATAACTTTTGTTACTTTGGATATGTTATTTATAAAAGCATTGATTGTCTTGCAATGATGTTGAATGAAAATTAAATTAAGTACATTGATTAATGAATAAATTATAATGTACTGTACATTTTTTTGCATGAATGTCATCATTTTATCTTCATTTGACATAGTTTTAATGAAATCACTATCCTATGACATCTTCAATCTTACAAAGTGGCTGCCATTTGGAGTTGTTTATAATAAAAAAGGTTTGGAATTTTTATTAAAATCATTTTTGCAAGTAATCGATTGTAAATCAAAATAATAGGTACAGATTGATGATGATCACTATGGTAAATTTTTTTCTAAAGGCCTTTAGGTTAGGATAAAAGTATTTTTGCTGATATTGAAGATATGTCAAAATTATACGATGAATTGATAAACTTCTAAAAGATTTGGAATGTAAATAAAATTAAATCAATGAAATTAGATGGAGAGATCAATTCATTAAAAGTCATTAAAAGTAGTTTTAAAGAAAATTTTGTTGATAGCATGTAGAATACATATAATAATTATGTTTATATCTGATTAGTTGTTTATATTATTAAATTAATGAAATATTAAATTTATTAAATTTTTAAAGAATATATATATATTTAAAGGATATATATATAATAAAAATTATTAATTATATATTTCAAGTTTGAATAATTTTTATAAAAATAGTTACATGTATTTGTAAAAGAAAGCTATTTGGTTCTTGCTTGGGAGTTACAACTGAAATTCAGGCAAGAGAAGTGATAGAATTGAGCTATGATACATTTCATCATTGCAGAGGTGCTAATAATGAGTCCAAGCCTCAAGTAGCTGTATATATATATGTTCTTCAGCTAGTTTATTTTATTAAATTTTTTAAAATACTGACTGAAGCTTCTGAGATGTTAGATTGAAAATGAACTAATATTTCAGAAATTTGAGAATTAAAAGTATACAATTGATTATTTTTATATTTGGAAAAGGCCTCTCTATGTGTGATTAGTTAATACATTTAGAAAAGGGATTTGGAAAGTGAATTATGGAAGATATTAGGTTAAAATAAGATAATGTTCCATAGTCTTTTCTTCTTTTCTATACAAAAAAATAGATAGAATCAACATTTTCACCAGTTATTTTTTTTACAAAACAATCATTAATAGATAGAGCTCTAATATTTATTTTGATTAAGAAATCCACTTATTTCAGTTCCAAATACCCATACTGTATTTACTTATTACAGTTAATGAAAGTGCAGATGGATTCAGTTATATTAGCAGGATCGGAATTATCCAATTTATATACTTTCCAATATCTATTTTGTTCTTGGAAAACTGTGATAGAATGGAGTTGCATGTTTGGAGACAAAACTGAATAAGTCTTTTGTGGATTTATTTTTAATCAGTAATAGGTAATTGAAGAATGAAAGTTTGCATCTCAGAATAGACCACGATTGTGAAAATTTTATTGATTGTTCTTTAAAAATAGAAAATGGAGATGCAATATAATGAGAGACCATTTTGGGAATTTTTTGTATTTTTCTTGGTACTGTTTATCCATCCCATATAAGTTTTCTACACATTGATTTTATTTTTAATAAAAGAAGTTGCATATTTAATAATATGTACTAATAGATGATTTTGGGAAATAGAATTTTTGAGAAATTTTGCATGAATAGGGATGTGAGATTTTAATAAGAAGTTTATGCTATTTTATCAAGTTTTTGTATTGTCAGTCTCAATGTATTGTATGAAAGATGAATAGAGAAGCCCAAAAACTTATGGGAAAGGCACTGTAAGAGAAGGATATTTTGTTTCCATTAAGGAAGCTTTATATAAGTGATATATATATATATTTAAAGATAAGAAAGTAATTAATGGAATTATTTTTCAATATGAAGGGAGATAATGAAATCATTCAAAAGAGTAATAAGAGTTTATTTATTTATTTATAAACGATACATATATATCAGGACAAGGGACTTTCAAAAAATGGTTTGATATAGCTGGTGAAGAATAAAGTAATGGGATAAGATTATGAGGGGACTGGGATAGTGGCTCACAAAGAAATTTCAATGAAAATCACAATGGATAATTAGGATTTTTTATTAGAGATTATTTGTAATCCATTAAAATTAGTTGTAAAGAAAGAGATTTATTAAATATTTGATGTTGGAGGGGACTAATTTGTGTGTCAGCATTTGTAAAAATTGTTACTGATTGATCTGTTGCATTCATATTATATATTAAAGGGTGTGTTAAAAAAAATAAAGTGTGTTTTAGACTTATAAACTATTATGATGCAGTATTAGATGCAATGAGTGATAATATACGTATATATAGGAAAACATTACTATAGAATAATACATAAATTTTTTGAGTTTTACACTAATAGATTTTTTTTCTGATCTTATATATATATATTTAAAACTCTAGGCAAAGATACTGTATATGATTTACAAAAACACATTCAAATTTCAGACTTTTTGGAATCAAACTAGAGAAAAAACATAATTTATTAAATTAATCTAGGTGCAAACCTATTGGAAATTTAAATTGTTTTATATTATCTTAGTTGGATAGTTTTAATTGAAATAAATGAAAGCAATGTTTGCTATGGACTTTAGCATTAGATTGCTCTTTATATTAAACTTTATTATGAATTAATTAAAATTTAATTATTTTAATTATTAAAAATTTATTTATAAATTATTTCTTGATAAATTATATATTCATTAGTCATGACTAAAATTTATAATTTGATCAATAATATTGGAAAACATATAATAAGGGGAGAGGTAAAAAAAAATGTTTATTTTGAAGTGATATGCCTTACATGTTGTTTCTAAAAAATAATGTTTAATATTATTTTTAAGATGCTTAAGAATATTGAATGTTGAATTAAAATGTATTAAACCAGCTTATTCAAAGAGTTCAAATCCAGTTTTTTTAATGTTAAAAAAACAAAAATTATATAGTGAGCAAACACTTCTTGGACTTTGGTAATAATTTTTACTTTGTGAATTTATAAAACATTAATCACAAAAAGAATCATTAAATAATTAAAAAAAAAATTTTTTTTTTCAAGATGCATATTATTTTTAATTATATTGTGAGAAAAAGATTATTATTTATTATGCATACTTAAATTATGAAAGTTGTTTAGGAAGGGCTATCATATTGTCATAAAGTGAATTATTTGAAGCTTGATCTTAACTTAGATGATATTAATCATCTAAGATAATTAATTGTCAGATATTTGCAGAGTAAATGGTTGATATTTTTTATTATCTGGGAAATGTTGAATTTTATTAGAAGGCATTGTAATCAATGTATTAAAATAAAGTTGTCAATGTCATATTCTTTCTCTCATATAGGGTAAGATTTATGATCTTGAATTTTTAATCACCTGTGACAAGATTTGTTTTAATTTCCAAAGGATTAGTGTAGATAATTCTCTTTTCCAATTATCAAAATACATATGTTCATGCCATTTTTCAGTATTGCAATTAAAACTTAAATGGCCAATCTTATAATTAGAGAAAAGTTATTGCAACTTTAAATAGTTTAACAGTAATTGGAAATTATGTTAGTTTTCTTTGAATGTCTACAATAACTATAATTTCATGGATTTTTTTTTGTTCAAATAGAAGTGGTTGAATGTTGGAATGGTTTGTAGTCCATGCATCAATAGTTTAATATCTTTCAATACATATTTGCTTTCTTTTAATTTTTTTGCCATCTTGCATCTATTTTATGAAATATTTTAATAAAATTCATAATTATTTTGAAAAGGAAGTAGTATATTATATTGTCAGCTTTTATTAAAATGCATAATCATGTTGAAAAGGAAGTAGAATATTTTATTATTAGTTTTAGATTTAGAGATTTTAATTTTGTAGTAAATGCTGATAAATGAGATTTTAATAAAAAAAAGTACTCGTCTCTCTATCTTACTCCTTAGTTATTGTGTTAGTAGATTTATATGATTATATATATATTTTAAACACGGTTTTTCAATTTATTTAATTCTATGAAAATTTTTAAGACAAATGAAATAGGATCATTAGATTCATTAAATGAAGTTCAACTTTTTACATAGTAGATTTTATAAGTAAATGAGATTTTTATGTTTATTCATTTTTTAATTTTTTAAAGCAATTTTTTAATTATTATTATTTTATTTTTTGATTTATTGGATTTTAATTAAGGAGACTCAAATTTTGATTCTAAATACAAAAAATTAAATTTGATTATAAATAGATAAAAATAAAATGCAAAATTGATGTTTTAATGTTTCTTCAATTATTTTTAAATGTATTTCCATTTTTTTTTTTTTTTTGATTTTAAGAACTTTCTTGAAATAAGTTTTTTGTGCTGTGCCACAAAATTTAATGTAAACTTTGCTATTAAAAGAAACTAAACATTTTTATAAACAAAGAAATAATTGACTGCATTACAGGTTCCTTTACTATTTTGAATTATTTACATATACATTTATAATTCAGGTCTTTATTAATCAAAATACTAAAACATTAATTTTATGATTTAATCATTACATATAATCAATTTCAATTTAAAATAGGTAAAATAAGACATTTAAAAATATGTTTTTATGATCCTCTAGCAAGGATATTATATTTTTTATTTTATGAAACTGTTATGAAAATTTTATCCGGATTGCAAAGAAAATTTGAAAATTATTTTTAATAATTTGGAAAAGGAAATACTTAAAAATGGTTAGAAATTATAAACAGAATATATATATAATTTCTCCATACTTTTGTTATTGGTTGTTAAATATTTCAAAATTATTAACATTTTAATATATATTTTTGAATAATGTTTTTATTTAAAAAAAAAAAAAATTATTAGAGTTTCAACTGATTTAGTATCTTTGGAGAAACTAAAAAAAAAAAATAATTTTTATACATATCACATAAGTTAATTATTAATAATAGTAATAATAAAAATAAGTATATTTAGATTAAAAATATACATTAAAACAAATAATTATAAATGATATTAAAAAGTTGATTATAAAATTTAAACATGTAAGATAAAATCTTTAATAAAAATTAAAAACAAAAGGTTAATATGGTAAAAATTTATGGATAATAAATTTGTTGATTAAAATGTATGCAATGTTTGTGTGTATATATATATGTAAATCTGTAAAAGAATATATTTAAGAATTAAAAAAAAAGTAGTATTATGATATATAATATATAAATGCATATGAATCTATACATATAAAATCTGTGTGAATGTATATTTGTCTGTAATGGTATCATGTGATATTCAAGTTAAACATTTCTTTGTTAGAAGGTGTATTTTTTCGAGAAAAAAGTAATTATTTGTTCCGCCATTAATAAACCATAAATTTTTTTATGAAGCATTTTATCCAAAGAAAGTAATTTGTTAAAGCAACTGATTTAAAAAAACTATTACAAAAATGAGGTCTCTTTATAAGCCAACCTAATGTGACTATACCTAATGTATGGAAAACACTAATCAACTTTGCTCTTAGGAAAAAGTGGAGAAATCAGGAGGAACCTCATAGATAAGTATATGAAATTACTACAGACTGTTACATTTGGCAGGATGGCTCTGTTGGTTAGAGCGTTAGCTTAAAAATTCAAAATTCAAGAATCTAAGGACCCAGGTTTGAATCACATGCTAGTACTGTCATTGCTCAGGTCAGCAACACCTGAAGAAGAGGGGAAACTAACACCTCTCAAAACTTTGTATATATACTAACCTGTTTGATATATTACTAATAGTTGAATGTATTTGGAATATATATTACTAATAGTTGAATGTATTTGGAATATTTAAATAAAGTAAAGACATTCAATACATATATTAGATGATGGAAATAGTCCAATATAAAAATATAACTAGAACACCATCATCACAACCCTTCAGGAAACCACTAGACATACCAAAGTTTGTATTTGCACACCTAAGTCAGCTCACCTCTTTATAATTTTTGGAGAGGGTTAATTTTCTTTGAAGGAAATTTATGAAATTCATAACTTGTATCCAATAGCAATTGTTCCATTCATGAAGAAACAAATATAAAATTAACATTCCAGAATATTAGGCCAATATCTATGGGCTTATTAGGAATTAAACTGCTTGAAAAAGTATTAAAAACAAATAGAGCCATACTGTTTATCGCTACTCTCTGTCATAATTTGCTATAGACATTTTTATTCAAGACAGTCATTGATACTGCATAACATGAAAAGAAATAATACAACTTAAAACAGCTTTTAACTCAATGTTAATAGGTAATCTCTTACAAACATTCAAAAAAAATTATTGCACCTCAATGTTTTTTTATCATGTTTATAAATTTAGTAAACAGGAAAATAAATGAACTTTAAATGGAAAAAATGTCTCTCTGCTTAGTGCTTTACTTATGAAATAATAAGCAATCATTCATAAATGAGTAGAGGCATTACAATTCCTAAAAAAAAAGGAAAAAAAGAGGGGGGGAGTATTCCAGAAATGAGTTTTGCGATTACCATACAAAAGAATCTGTGAACCACAAATATATCCACATATAAAATATGCTCATCCAATTTTCTGTTTATTTGATATTTTATGTTACATTTTATTTCCTCAGCAGAAAACTTTTCTTTGTGAAATATTTCAACACCATGTTTAATTGTAGCTCTCCAATGTGTTCTATTCTCGACCATATCTTCTCAATAGAAACAATTGATATTGTATTTCTTTAAAATGTCTTTGAGATAATCCTCATATCATAGATGAGGTCTATTTTTCTCATGGAAGCCATGCTCAAATTCACTATAAAACACAATTTTAAGAATGGTGGATTCAATAAAATCACACCAGCAAGCTGAAGAATATATTGATTAGTTTTATTACCTTGCCATTGTATTTTAAAAAAATTTATGGAGAAACCTTAAAGGAAACTTTTGTAATGTCTTTATATTAAGCTGATAGTAGGGTTTCCGAATTTCACTTTCATACAATAAATTATATAAAATAACAGCTAACTTAGTTGCAGTAGTTATTTTCCTGTGAAGAAATACTCCAACTTTTAACTTGTTAAAAGCAGCACATTGGAGTTTCTGAATTTTCTAATTAATAAAACTACTAAAGTATTTAAACTGATTTACATTCTCATGTTGATAACTATCAAAGCATTCACTGATTGATAAAGATTCACTGATTGATAAAGAACTTGAGTTTTCTAAACATTAATTAATAAAGTAAAATCTTTATATGTTGCATTCAAAACATTAACAACATTCTGTAAATCATTTTCTGAAGTGGCAGAATAGCACAATCCAAGAAGAAATTTTTGTTTTTGCTTAGATTAAAATTAAAAATTCCGTCATTACATTTGTGTCTTGGCTTGATTTTTATTTGATATGCTGCCTATAAATAATCTGACCACTGTCCTTAAAATTGAAAACAATGTTGAGGCAAGTACACATACTTGTTTAACCCTAGTTTTATTTCAAATGCCTCAGATTTTTCACCTGTACTAATAATGCTTCTTTGCATTCTGTAAAAGATGTATAATATGAATAAATTTTTGTGAACACCTAATTTCAAACAATGTCACAGACTCGTATTATTAACTGAAACAAATGCTTTATCCAAATCAATAAAAGCAATATATAAATCATTCCTTTATTCCTGATATTTTTTTAGTATTTGCCTGACAATATTCTTACATGTTTCTGGCAATAGCATTTCTTGATTCTTTAAAACCATATTTAGTATCTAGTAACCATTCATCTGTAATTGGAAGCAACCTTTTCAACAAAATTCTTTAAAGTATCTTTTCTATAATAGGTAATAATGACAATCCCTTATAATTACTGCAATCTTGTCTAGTCTCTTTATTTTTAATAAATAGAACAATAAAAAACATCCTTAACATTGGGTGGTAGAACTTTATCATTTTAGATATCCCTATAAAATTCCAATATTTTTTAAGCTAACATATTATCACACCATTTTAAAAAAATTCTTCAGGTATTTCATTAGGATCTGCGGCCTTTTTATTTTTAAGATTACAAAGAACTCTATTATTTTTATTAAACTGTATATCTTTATCCAAATCTATATTAGATAAAATGGATATATTGTTATTGTCATCTCAATTCTCGTATCATTATCAAAAGATGGCCAAAATATTTCTTTTATCTGTTCAAAATATCATTATTATCATATAAGAGAGTGCCTTTGTTGGATTTCATAGGATTGTAATATAATTTTTCCATTTGTTGCTTTCAGTGAATCAAAAAGTTCTAGAATAACAACAATCAGTGAATGTCTATCATATCATCTTTGCAGTTTTAATTCACCAATCATTTTTGAGCATTTTTGTCAGACATTGAATTCTGCTTCAGATCTTTATATTTATTAAGAAGTTCCACATTTAATCTATTATTCTGTCAAACAGAAAATGTTATTTGTTCTCTTTTATTAAATTGTTAATAATAAAATCATTATCAGAAACCTAGTCTTATTTCATTTTTTTAGTGAACCCAAGAATAGATTTATTTGTATCCATAATACCTTCTTTAAGATAATTTCATGTTTCAAGCTAGTGTTTAATAGTTGCTGAAATTTAGTATATATAGTAGATTGTTTTAAAGACTGGACATTAATTTTCTTATGAACATGATTGGAATAGTATCTGTTTTTTAATGCAAATATTTTAATCTTGGGAGAGTATTAATCTGTAATCTATCCTATAACTTGTAAATTTTCATTTAATGTGAACTTTTTTTTTGTATTTTGATTCCTCACTATAAGGTAATTTATTAAATGCCATTGTTGCATGGATGCATCCATATTCTTTTATAGTAGTTTTTTTTTCTGTAAACAAAGTACTTGTGAATTATCAACTCATATGTTGTGGATAAATTTAATAATAATAAATTATTTGAATTTACAGCACTAATATCATTATTTCCAATAACTTTTGGCCCATGTCAATTATCTGTATTAATACCTGCATTGAAATCTCCAAAAAGAAAAATTCAGTCTTTTTAAATAGTATTGCTATAATAGTGGTCTCAAATAAGGACTAAAAGCTTACATTTTCTGAATTCTTTGAGTTTAAATTGGAGTATAGGCCTTAATGTAATGAGCACAAGTTTAATCGTGTAAAGTGAGTTTTAATACCATTAATATTTCATTGATAACTTCCACTTTTGGCAGCCATCTTTGTAATTGGTCTTAAAAAAGTGTCCCTTAGCGATTTACAGTTTCAGGAAGACGGGACCACTGTCCCCTTACCTTTACGTCTTTTGTTCAAGGTAAGTCAGTTTTTAATCATTATATATGATGGAAAGTGATAATATAATCGATAACACTAAAAATAATGTAAGCCCCAATCTCAGCATTCAATCCAGCAATGCAGTCATCGGCCGTAAATTTTATAGCCTTAGATCCAATCTAAATGCATCTAAACTAACTTCTACAACGAATAAAAACCCACAAACCAGTAAATCAAAAGAAAATATCATTGCAAATATCAACAAAAGTTTAGAAAATATTCAACTTACCCTTAATATAAACAATAGCATAAATATCTCATCAAGCGAAACTATTGATACAAGCGAAAATCAATCATCTCCTCTCCGGAGCCTTTACTCACCCTCAGAAGATTATAATGAGCAATTTCCTTTGCCCAATAATACACTTAAAACCATATCTGAAAATAACAAACAAAATTACCAACAAGATGATACCGGTGAAATTTTTAAAGTAAAAAATTTTCCACCAGAGGTCGACAAAACCAGTGCTGTGACAGTACAGTTTGTCAACAGTAAATTTAAAAATAAAAAAGAAATAAATTATAAAACCGATAAATCTCATTCCAAAACAAACAAAGATTATAGCACAGAACAATCCATTGCTACATCAGCCAACTTACAATCTAAACCAATTTCCTCAATACCAATATTGGAAAAATTCCTCTACGTACGCAGAGATCGTAAGGTCTAAAAATTCTGAGAGCATCTCTGAAAATATTAAGGCCAATAATTTCAATGAATTATATTTGAATCTCTCAGAATTAGACATAGAAAAAAATCAAACATGCAGGAAAATGTCTCTTTTAATATAAACAATCTTAACGACGACATGTTCCTAAAAATAAACAATGATTTCAACAAAACGAATCTTAACGACGACATGTTCCTAAAAATAAACAATGATTTCAACAAAACGATACCCAACACTCTATATAAATCGTTTGCAAACTATTACAGCGATAAGTCTTTAATCTTAGCCATAACAAATCAACAATGTGCTTTATATAAGTTCCCTTTAGAACAACTATACAGTCTAATCAATCAAAAGCAATTAGGCAGAGGCATTCACATGATCCTTAATCATCCCAATGACCACTAGGTGATAGTTGAGTTTAAAACGTGGGCGGACCGAATGAACTTTAAAATAACTACAAATCTTTAGGAAATTATATACTATGCTCCATAGATATGAACTGTCCAGTTACACTATTCGGCAGAATTCAAAACTGCCTTGCCCACTTGAATGAACAAGAACTACAAGACATCCTTATTAATTATGGTTCAGTTAGCAAATTTAAACACCTATTAAATCCTCACTTCGAAGATCCAATCCTGTCCAATACAGTTATCTTCACACTTACATTAAAGAAAAACATTATACCCACTGACATACCCACTATTATTACAGCAAGAGGCTCTCCTATAGTTTTGACATTCAGGGGAGTACAACCACAATGTTTCTTCTGCCTTCAAAGAACACACCTCATTAAAGATTGTGCAGTAAGAATATGCACACACACTGGTATTAAAAGAATAAAGTTCACAAATGTCCTGGTAGACCTATTAACACGTCTATCACATCCTTAAATAGACAATCACCACATGGGCCTAATTCAAACAGCAACTTCACAAACCCAGACAATCTGATTCAAATAAATCCTCCAACAAACCCTTTCACATCCAAACCTATATTTCAAAATGAAAATATTCAAGAAAAGAACAAACGCCAACCTCTATACTAATAGTAGTGAATTAGAGAACCAAACAATAACAAATATTGCTCCTAAACCAATCGCTCAAACTAATAATACTCAAGATCAAACATACGATACATGTTATACTAATCCCCGAGAAATAATATTAGGTCAAACTCTACAAAAGAAGATAATATGACCAACCATCTGAAGAGAGCAAGGTAAACCCAGGCTTCAATACACTTAAAAAATTTCAAAACAATTCATCCAATACAACTCCCACCCAGCTTAAAACCATTGATACATCATCATTCGGGCCAGCTAAGTCTAACAAACCTAAACAAAGTGATTCCCAAACTATCCTCAATTCTTCAACTCCTGCAATAATTAACCTTCCAGATGAAAAGATTCATCAAACACGCAACCCGAAAGTCAGCATGATTAATGTTTCACAACAGTTACAGCAAACATTAAATGACTCAAGTCTAAAATTTAAACCAAAATCTTATGACATTAAAATTTTATCAAAAGAACAGGAAAAAGAAAACAACACTAATAAACTTCAAAACCCTAAAAAAATCGACACAACAAATACCCAAAATACCAATAAGAAAATTAAAAGAAAATCAATTCGCTCAGATAAATCAAGCTCTGATGATGACAGCTCCCACCCGGTACATTAATCACCACCACCTCTAACAAACAAATCTCAGATACATCCAGCGCAAAGCTTCACAAATCCATAGAAAAAAAGAGGGAAACCATGGATCTTACAACCATCGATACCATTGATTCATCTGATGAATCTCAGACAGATTACACTACTTCATCAGACCAAAGACTTCATGGATGCGATTCCTCAACCAACAAATATATCACCAAGCCATCCACAAGTTCAATCACAAAGACTCTGATTGCCGAACAATATCAGACCGCATTAATATGGAGATGTCCCACATTCACTTGGTACACTTTGCTGAGGATGGTTTGGATTAATCTATCATGTTCTGCAAAATAGCTGGCATTAACATTTGTGGCATCAACTCAATTGATAGAGTTCTGGCTATTAAAAACTGGCTTTCACTCTGCTCCCCACATATACTTCTTATGGGTGAAACCAAATATGACCATAAGACTGATCATAAAATATTATCTCTTCTCTCATCTGTCGGATTTACTAGATTTTCCATCGGCCATTTAGCTTCAGGTGGAGTCGGTATTCTTCTTAGCAAATCAACACCACCAAAAAGTTTTAACATTCTATTCCTAGATGCCAATATTATTAATAGAAATAGACTATTGGGGTTATCTGATCATCATAGCTTATATATATACAGCCAAAGACACCTCTCAATATCTAAAAATAGTCCATATCCTAAATGCCATCAACGCTAGCAGAGCCTCCCCTACTATTCTTCTGAGAGACTTTAATACCACATACAATGACTTCAACAAGAGATTTTTGCATTTAATAAATCGCAGATTAATGTGTGGAGAGGGCTTCTTCCCTCCCGAAGCCTACTCTTTCTATACTAAAACTAAAAAGTCCCTGATCTGGTTTACTACACCCCAGACCTCCATTTCAACCTTGATGCAGCCTTAGCCCCTGTTGCTTTCTCTGATCATATGGCTCTGGTCTTACAACTTACACCTATCTCAATCCCTACACCTATTGATGGACCTGGAAAAACCATGCACGTGATCACCCAATCAAACATGACCGAGGCGATAGTGTCTGAGGCATACATCTTTTTCCAGAAAATAAACATCCTTTCCCTTCCTGCTGAGGAGGGCTGGTTTTCCTTCATCAGAATACTACAGTCCATATTAAATCACCACACCAGGAAAATCAAAGGACCAAATGGCCTTCTAAATGACCTAACAGACATTAATATACAACTTCAAGCATCACAGCAAAATTTCACAAATACAGAAAAAATTATCTTCCTTAAAAATCTCTACAAAATCAAGCAAAAATCCCTTGCAGAATATATATCCATCAGAAGAGCCAAATGTTTCTTAGCACAACAACACTGCTTGACGAGGACTACCTCAGATGGGCACTGGGGATCACTCCCTTATCCATTAATACTAATGGTACCAATCTCATTGGATTTCCAATGATGCAGCACATCAGCAAACAATTCTGCCAATTAATGCAAAAAGATGGAGCTCCTCCTGTAAACAGCTGGTTGGATGCTGGTGACCCCAGCGAACATGGCATCACAGAAATCCAAATCAAAAAGAAGATAACATCACTCCCTGACAGCGTTCATCCTGGCCTTCATGGCATCCCAAATTTCCTTCTCAAACACCTCAGTCAATTCACTGTTTCAATTATTAAAAAAATGATTGATCACCTAGCCTCTGGCAACAGAAACATAACAGATCTTTACCCAGTGGCACTCGTGCCTTTTATTAAAAAAGGAAAACCACTAAACGACATTATCAGTATCCGGCCAATTTCCATGACCCCATTGCTTATTAAGATTATTGAGTCAGTCATTAAAGACCAAATCCAAACTCAAATTCTTAGCCATATCTCACCAAACCAATACGGAAAAAAGGGATCATCAACCTTGTATGCTATGTCCAATGTAACTGCACTGTTCAATTATATCAGAGTACATCGTAAATCCAAACCTATTGCTGTCCAACTGGATGTTGCAGCAGCATTTGATTCAGTACAGATCAACACCCTCCTGGATATTCTGGTGGAATGCGACATTCCAGCTGCGATTGTTCAGATTGTCAGCAATCTGCTCAACAACAGAGAGATTTTTCTCTCTCTTGATGGCAAGATCACTCCAGGTTTCAAGCCATACAAGTCGATCCCTCAAGGATCTCCGCTCAGTGCCCTTTTCTTCACAGCATATATCAACCCTCTTCTGATGGATATAGAAAAAAACCTCCCTGGAATATTCCTTCCCTCTCTCAATAAAGACTTCAATGTATTTGCATACATAGATGACATCATAGTTGTGTTTCCCACCATTAAATACCTTCCCCATCTCATGAACATCTTAAACAGAAATACAGCGAAACTTGGCCTACAAATAAATTTTAACAAATCTTCCACCTGGAAGATAATGTCTGGTAAACAAATTAACTCCCCCTTTTCTGCTAAACCCCAAAGATACCTAGGTTTCCCAATCTTCAAACCTTCAGCTGCAATGGCAAGAGAGATTCAAGATGCAATCCTCCAATCAACTGAAGCCATCACCACTTCACTCTCTAGAGTATACCTTTCATTATATGGAAAGGTTAGCCTCCTCAACATGATCATAATGCCAAAAATCTCATATTATCTTCCATTCATTAAAATGTCTAAACAGTTTCAAAATAAAATTAACCGATTATCCACCAAACTTCTCTGGAGAGGAAGGACAGTTGCTATTAGCTTGCGAGGTATCCAACGACCATGCAGGTTCATTCCTCTCAATACAGGCAATCATTTTACAAAAAAACCCACAACACACTACATAATCTGATCCTTTCCTGCGGATACTCCAACATTATTAAAAAAGTTACACCGACTGATCGTCCTCCGCCCTTTTCCAGTTCATGGATAGCATTGCTAATAGACCACCTACAACTCTATAACCCGATGATGTCCTCTAACCTTAACCAAAAAATCGACTTATGGGAAGCATACAATCTAATCAACTATAATCAACAACCCATTAAAACCAGCCTAAAAGTAATCAACCAAAGACTCATTACACACTTCAAAAGATGGAGTCTGGAACCCAAATTCCTGGACTTCATCATTAAAATTAATTTTGATGCGCTTTCCATGAATTGGTTTCTTTATCACCGAAGAGGTTTTACTAGCATTGACCCTATATGTGGTTTGTGTGCTCGTGAAGATGATACCATAGACCATATTATACACCATTGTCCAAGACTCTTAAAGATATAATCACAATCAATTCTAACATAAGATCTGAAATGATTTTCTCACTTGAAAACGCCATTCATAATGGAACTTTTTCAATAATAAGGCTTTCTATCTTTGTCCTTTATTCCATATGGATAGTGAGATGCAAAACTCTCATGGAATTATCCCCGCCACAAATCATACCATTGTTTTACCAGACTCTCAAAAAAGTCAAGAAACGTGATTAGCTCCTTGCCTCCAGTAAAGTCTTTGACGACACCTGGTCTTTAACCGCTCTATCCTTTTCCTGATTATCAACTCCCACCTACCCAGCATTATAGAATAGGCAATTTTAAAAGAAAATAGTAATGTTTATATTAAAAATGCTAATACCATTAAACAAGTTCTTAGTTTCTCATATTCTACACAAACTCTTCATTATACCTAACCACATAACTGTATAACAATTGTGCCTTAACATAATCTCGCCATATGGCAATCAGAACATTATATAATCATATTATTGTACAATTTATTCATTTATTTATCCTTTATCAGGATATTCATTGATACAATGAGGAATTCCAACAATAGAAGATACTAAATTCAACTTCTCCTTTCACTGTCTGATCTGCCTTTTTGTAAAAAAAAACTTGTATGTATTTATTTGTTCTGTTAAATTATGTTGCTCTGAGAGACAAGCTTCATTAAGTAGCTATATCAATCTTAAATCTTGACAACTCTTGAGTCACTAGCGTAGTCATCCGTTCTGGTATTGAAGAGTTGTATCAAATAAAGTTCAGACATTCCATGTATCTATATATAGAAAAAAATAGATTTATAATATTTTCAGTGCTACCATTACCTCTTGTTTTACCACTACTATTGGTATGATTGACATTACAATTATTATTATTAGTAACTGCTGAAATGAGTAATTCCCTGGGTGTGACTATCTAGCTAAACTATGTTGTGAGACAGGTCATTTTTAGCCATATTTTCAAGACAATTCCATGGTATTCAGTGGATCCCTAAATAAAGCTATCCAAAACATACAATTTTTGCCAGCTGCAACTCCTGCCTTACTAAAGTCCAGTTCCAAACCAGCTTTTTAGTGATTGTACTGCCCCCCCCCCCCCAAAAAAAAAAAAAAGATTGTAACTAAGATTTTCCAGCCTACTTAATGCTCAAAGGCTTGAGATATTAAAAAAAAAGAGAGAGAAAAAGGGACTTTGAATCAAAGTGTTATGTATGTAGTTGAAGGATGGAAATATTGTTACACAAATACACAATCCCATTGGCATAGTAAGTGTAAAATTTTCAGTGGCATGAGGGGCTTACCATGATTGGCCTCTAATAATTTAAGCGACTAAAAAAGGAAAAGTAAATATAAGATAAACTATTGCAAGCAGAAGAATATAAAATATCATCACTCTTAAAAGTGTACCTCTCATTATATTCCAAAATAGCTCTCATCAACATATTTTAGGATCCCAAAGATTACATATTACTTACCAATCTAATTTTCACAAAATCATTCATAGCTAAAGTTTATTCACTATGTAGAAAATTCTTATGGGAAAGAAAACAGTTGCAATTTCATTTTAAAAAATTACAGTTCCTTTGTATTCATAATGAATTAGGATTTCATTCAATTTGTGTATATAGAATATGAAAAGCTTAATCTTCTATGATCCATAACAAGATTACACCTACATATCAAGACAATAGTCAGTACAACACTAACAGATAAACCTTCTCCATAGATATGTTTAAACAATGCTAGCATCAATTAATTTAATGACAAATATTAAAATGATTTTTACGCAATGACAAATTCATGCTCTTCTATATTCAAATATATATGAAGATGCAAATTCTTTCAGTGCTTGATATTAATAATAAGCAGTTGATAAGAAGATTTAAGTATTGGATTCTTGAGTCAAAATATTTTGATTTTATGTTCAAATCTGTGATCTTTACATACTTTATACTTTCTTTGATATAAAAGAAATCTTACAACATAGAAATTATATGTCAATTGCGATACAAGGAAGAAGCTCAAAAGTATCTTTTATTTGAGGGTAGTAGTCTACAAGATGCCTGGCCAGTAATATCGATAAGGGTTTTCCGAAAACTTGCTTTGTAGAAATAAGAACCATCTCATTCATGCTTTATGTTTTGTAGTGGATAAGATGTTTTTTTCTTTACAACAATAATTCAAGAAATACACCCAAACACATTTACAAACAAATTAGTTATATAATTTTCTTCTTTCTTTCTTTTTCTATGTATTGATTTCTACTTTAACATATCTTACCATTTATACCTTTCTTAAACACTTTATCAATACTCTTTATTTATATCAAAACTAACAGTTTCGACTGTCCTACAGTCATCATCAGAGCTACAATATTCAAATATATAATTATATAATTAATAGATTTATATACATATTCATATACATAATTAAATACACAATATAAACAAAAATAAATATACATTTTAACCTGACCATTATAAATAATCATTTCCCATTTTATTACTTTACTCTTAAATAATTATATTAATATTTATTTTATATCACTCTATTGTATTTTTTTTAAAAAATTATTATTTATTATAATTATAAACTTTAACATTTATTCTACTATTTAATACATACTATTGTCATTTTACTTATATTATAAATCAACCTCTAACCTTTTCTTATTTTTATTAAATATTTTATAATTATCAATTAACTTTTCCCACATTACAAATTAATTTTTGTAATGTAAAAAATTAATTTGTAATGTGGGAAAAGTTAATTGATAATTATAAAATATTTAATAAAAATAAGAAAAGGTTAGAGGTTGATTTATAATATAAGTAAAATGACAATAGTATGTATTAAATAGTAGAATAAATGTTAAAGTTTATAATTATAATAAATAATAATTTTTTTAAATAAAATAAATATTGATAGAATTATTTAAGAGTAAAGTAATAGAATGGAAAATGATTATTTATAGTGATCAGGTTAAAGTGTATATTTATTTTTGTTTATATTGTGTTTTTAATTATGTATGTGAATATGTGTATAAGTGTATTAATTATATAATTATATATTTGAATATTGTAGCTCTGATGGTGACTGCAGGACAGTTGAAACTGTTAGTTTTGATATAAATAAAAAGTATTGATAAAGTGTTTAGGAAAGATGTAAATGGTATGAAACAAATTAGTTATTATATGGTCATTTATATATCAGTGCTCTACCCTATAGTGAGATGTGCTACTTTTTGGTTAATGTTATATATTGATTAAAATGTAGTATGGTCACAGTACATAATGTATTTCATTTTAACTAAATATAATAATTCATCAAACTATTATAATGATCGGGTTGAAGTAGAGTCTTAACGTATCTACACTACAGGGCACCACTAGGCATTTGAACCTAGAAAATTTATATAGTAGGCAGATACGTAAGTTTGAAAAAAAATAAATAAATTTTTTTTTATTTTATATATTTTTGATTCCGACCGTTAGCCCAATGTCACCAGCTCAGTTGAACAGCAGAGATAATAAAATAATTCTTATCTAAAAACATTTTCAAAATAAAGGAAACCACTGCCAGAAATAACACACCAACATTTATTTAAACATATATAAGATTTAAAATTATTTTAGTATCAGTTTTACATTTTAAAATTTAACTTACATTTTTAACTTTGATTTTAGATTTTAATTTACATTTTAATTTTTATAAGTTTGCACAGATGGATTTATAAAAGTTTGTTTTATAATGTTGAGTATAGATCGGTTACATAGATTACATGGTTAAAAACATTTCAAAATAAACATAAATGATCAAAATATAAAGTCATTGATGGAATTGCAGAGGGAAATTTATAAGAAACCCAATGGCATTCATCATAAGATGCCGCATTGACACCAATAACTTAAAAGACATCTAAATAAATACATTTTAGATACTCACCGTAAGGTATCATTATTTACCAAATGTCTATATATTTTGATCAAATATGAAAAACAAAAACATAATTAACCGATAACGAATCTATGCAAGCGTCTATACCCAACTTAAATTTAATGTATTTAGAGTGTCGAGTATGAATAGACTACATAGATTGCATTTGAAAAGAAAATATTTTATCTCTTATTTAACCTTAGGTCAAAAGTTCGCAGTTAAACCAACGTCAATCCATCTGATATATCGATGTATTCAATGTAATACGAATACGACAGCACAAATATAGGTTAAGAGAAGAAATTGACTCTCGTCCAGATAGGAATACTACATCTATCTGATGAGAAGAGCAATAAAAAAAAAAACTCCATAGGAAGGGACTGCGGTCCTTTTTGCCGACTTACGATTCCATTCCATAGGCAAAAGGGGGTGTGTGGCATATACTAGCGATTCTGCCCTTAGCGAACCTCGTACTACATCTACTAATTACACCAATATATCCAATCCATTGACCTAATTCAACTATGAAATGAATAACCTAAGATTATCCTCCCCTAATAAAACTTCACAAATTTATATAGCCATTCACACCCGACTTAAATTTAACATTTATATAATTTAGTTTAACGAAAAACAGAAATCATAATAAAAACTTAAAGAACAACAAAAAAAATAAATAAATGGAAATGATTTTACAAAAGAAATACATCAAATAAAATTATAACTAATTTAGTCAGATAGGAAATTCTTCTATTTAAAATATTGAAAAGTTTAGCATTTAGAGTTCTTTTTGTTTAGAAATGTTCATTAATTATATATTTCTTACTGTTTTGAAAAATGTCCGTAGTCTCTGATTTCTTGTAATGGAAGGTGTTAATTCCCATGAAGTCATAAGGAGATTGGTGTGCAGTTAACCATTGGTCCTTTATGGTTGATGGTATTCTTCCGGGCCTTGGTGCCCTGTGGTCCGCAATATCGGAAAACGATGTTTCATTTTTTTGAACAACTGAAGGATTTGAAAGTGCATCTTTCAATCCCTTCTCCAACCCTCTCCGACTTAACACATATCTGTCCTCTCTTAATAATAATTATTATTTTTATTTCCAAACCTTTCCTTTTATATTAATTTTGCGGATTAACTCAACATTACATCATGATAATGAAGACCCTTTCATTGAGGTCTGATTCCTAAGGGATTTCTTTTTATTTGCTATTAGTTTCTATTGTTTTCCTATCTGACCGTTGCTTATACATTTAAATGCCCAAGGGCTAGTTCACTTGGACTAATTAAAATAATCATTTCCATTTTTCAATAACATTAATTAATTTTTTTTATCTTTAAATCTTTTAAGTCTTTTTCTTGAAAATTTAGTTTTAAAACTTTTTTTTTTATTATTTCTCATCTGTGCGATTTTATATATATTAGAGTTTAGATGATTTTTTAATTTTCAATTTTTAATTCTTAAAGAAGAAGTTTTTATTTGCGAACTTTTATTTTTCCATGTTTAATAATAAAAAAAATAATGTAATGGCGTATGTGCCCGGTACACTATATGTATTGATATTCATCTCTATTTTGTAATATTCTAAAAATTATTAATAAAGTTCCTAAATAATATTCATTAAGGCTGTAGCCTCAAGCACATGGTATAAAATACGATAGTAGGGACCTCTACAGGTCTTAAAACCACAAGCTTACTCATTGGAAGAAAAGAGGGGAACCCTTCTTTACTTCAACCTATTTTCTATTTAAATGGGTGAAGCTGAAGCGGTACGATCTGAGAGTGTGAAGCTATTCAATACTTCACTAATTAAGTCCACATTTTTTATTACACATTAATACTCGTAAAATCTTTCGATTTACAACGAGTCAATGGAAAGATTTTATAGTGAGAAATCTATTACGATAATTTAAAGTTGTAATTATAAATTTATTTAAACGCACATTTATTACGTAAATAATATTCATTAAGCCTTATTGAATATTATTTACGTAATAAATGTGCGTTTAAATAAATTTATAATTACAACTTTAATAAAGTTCCTGTGAAAACTTAAAATATTATGGTCTATTTTTTCTTTCTTTCAAAAATCTGATAATTTTTGTTTGTAATATAGATTGAATTTTTTGAAAGTAAAATAAATTTATGTATGAATAAAATATTTATTCTTATATATGTGACAAATATTTGTGATATCATTTTTAAAAGGCTGGAAAGTTGTCAGTCAAGGCAGCTATTGGTGATAGTAAGGCCGAGAATATTGGATTTCAGATTTAGGTTGCCATTTAATAATCATTTTATCTTTACCAATTTTCAAGTGAAAGAAAATATACAAGAATTGGAAGAATTGATATTTATAAGAATTGTACAGTGTAAAGTTAGATGAAAAATGGCACAAAGAATTATCAAAAATATAAATATGGGAAATTGAAATTCCTCATAAATAAAATGTGGGAAAGCAATATTGCACCATCATCTTTTCTTATGTTTCCACAAGCTGTTAAAGCAATAGAAAACTCTCTATATGGTAGTAGCACTCAGTGCAAGACTTAGTAGTCAATGGATGTAAGGTTTGTGCATAAAATCCCTGTGTAGTTCCTACTTATCCAATATTTCCAGACTAGTTTCTAGCTTGTGAATTTTATCAGTGAGGAGCCTTGGATCTGAGAGCACGGCATCTAAATCTTATGAACTAATACAACCCTCCAGCAGCTACCTTTTACTTATTTAGTTAATTATAAAACTACAAACTGAAGATGAAAACACAATAATGTTTTCAATCCAAGCTAATTTTCTTGCATAGTCATATAGATATGAACCTAGTTCAGTATCTATACATTTTGGTGTCTGATTTTTTAAAGCTACATATCCCATCATTCTATGGGCAGGATTGGTGTAAACCACTAAACATCACATGATCACCATTTCCTAAGCTAACACACACCATAGCATAAACGTTCTTGTATCAACAGATTTCCAGGACTTGCACTGGGTCAGACTACTGTATGGAGACTTGTTTTAACAGTTTGTGTAAGGATAGACTATGATTTTTAAAAAACTAAAGATGCCAAAAATGTATAGGTACTTAACTTGGTTGATTATACAAACAAATTAGCTTGGATTGAAAATATTGTGTTTTCTTGTTGAGATCTTAGCTTTATATTTCACTAAATAAACTGGTAGATGGTTGGATTAGATCTTAGATCCTAAGATCTACATGCAGGCTCTCAGGTTCAAGGCTTTTTCCTGATGAAGCCATAAGCTAGAAACGAATCTGGGGATATTGGAAGTGCAAGCACTAGTTAGATATTTTATGCACAAACCATTTTGCATCCATTAAATTACTAAGGTTTGCACTGGTTGGCATTAATGTTTGGACAATTTGCTAGTTGTTAAAACAATATTGCAAAGATTGGTGATGTATTATTAATAGTTATTTACCATATTGAAAATACCACATACATTTAATTCAGGTTACAAGTCATTATTCTGATGAAAAAATAATAAACTTTTATGTAGATAAAATGAATGTTTTGAATGAACTGAACATTTAAATTTATTGTGGAAAGTTTTAATGCTAGAATTGATTAATATTTGAAAGATGAAAATATAACAGCTAAATTTTCATAGGAGTACAAACATTAAAAAGAATCTATACATATCAAAGAAACAAAGTTACATTAGGATTTTTATTGGAGCAAAATCCAAAAACAAAGTGATTATAAAAATATTCCAAATAAGATAGAATAACATTGGGTTTTATTTCCAGTAACATATATATAAAATTCAAGATTATAATTTATTTAACAGATTCATCACAGGAAAAAAATCATTGATTAATGAGACATAATGTTTTTGTTAGTTAATATAGCTAGAGAGACTAAAGTTAAAAAAACTAGTAATTACAGTTGATATACTTAATCTAGAACTTTCAAATTGCTCACAAATATTGGATAAGATCAATTAGAAGATAATTACTAAAAATTACAACAATTATATAAATAACAGAAACAAAAGCCTTGAATAAGAAGATAGAAGATAAAAGAAATAAAAATGACTCATTAAAAAAAAAAAACTGAACATGTGGAATTCTGAAAGTAATATAAAAAAGAATAACAAATGAGAAAATATAACTGAAATAGCAAAAAAAAAAAGCTTTAGAAGAAAGTGAAAGTTTCAAAGTTATAAAATGAATATTCCTTGGTATTGGATAAAAATTATTTTATAAATAAGAAGAAAAGATAGCATGGCTGTGAAAAACAGGGATGGCATTATGAAATATGTGGAAGAATTTAGAATAAGGAAGTGAAATAATTCATATAATAATACCATTGTTTTAAATACCATGTATACAAATTTATTAAGAACAGAAAAAATCTAGGAAAAAATGTAATTTTCCATATTTTAAAAGAATTAAGTGAAGAACTAGAGGAATTGATGGCAAAGTTGGAATGCTAAATAATAAAAATAATGGCATTATTAATAATTTAGATAGATTAAAAAGGTATTACAAACTTACTTATATGTATGATATTCATTAATATCATTATTCAGCTAATTAAAGATTCAAGCTGGATTTAAAAGTAATTATATATTGTAGCTCTTATCCAATATTAAGAAAAGATTTAGAAAAGATAACTGAGTAAGAGTTGCCATATTGCACTGGATTTATGGATTGCTAAAAGACATTTAATTGTGAAATTTTAATCACAATTAAGGCTCTATATCATCTGACTCAATCCCAAGATATTTCATATTCGAAATTTTTTTAAAATCCAAATTCTGCATCAGTGATTATACTTAATGGTTAAAAATTAGTGTTGATAAAGTTATAGGCAGGATCATAATCTTTCAAATCTTTTTACAGAAAGTGTTTTGTGGATTAAAATGGAAAGCAAAGCATTAAAAGTAAATAAAGATAATCTAATCTATAAGACATTTGCTGAAATTTCTGATTTATTCATAGATTGACTTGAATGAAACATTGTTTCCACAAATATTGCTTTAGAGTTTTAATAAATACTGTAAGAAATTTCAAAAGAAAGTAAAAAACAGGAATCAGGATAATATTAAAAGGTAAAAAATAAAATTAATGTATTTTAGAAAATAAGTGAAAATTAACAATTGCTCAAATTGTTAATATAGATAGAAACATAATGGATTAAACTTAATGTAGAATTAAACTTAGATAAAGGACTTTAAAGAGAATTAATATTAGAATAAAATATATTGAAATCTCAATCCATCATTTTTCAAGGGCCAGAAAAAATAAATGATGGTACTGGAATTCAATTAAAATTATAGAAAACATTTAATGATTATTTTCTGAATTACACATAAAATAAAATTTAAAATTATGATTAAAAATATTACACATTTATTATTTATAAAATGTGTGTGTATGTATATATATATAATTTTAATATCACAATAATTACATATATTGTTTAAAAAACTGGCATTAATATAAAGAGCAAGAGATTAGATTCTTGCAGATCTTTTACATTCTAAGTTTCATAACAATTTTAATTTTATAAATAACAAAATGTAAGTGGAAAGATTTTTTAAGTTATGTTTTAAGATTTTATAAATCTTAAGAAAATATAATTTTATTCTTTATTTAAAAAAAAAAAAATCTAACATTTGTTTTGGTTAAACTTTACATTTGAAATCAAAATTCAATCTTCTATTGCTTTTTCATGTTTATATGCAATATAGCTATTCCTTATAAGCTTTTATTTTCATTAATGCTTCAAGATCACTTTCCTTTTTCATTTATTATAACAGAAACAAAACAATAGCATATTTAAAATATAATGAAGCAAAATGCACAGAAGTTGCTTGCAACGAATTAAAATTTAAGAGTGAGAGCTTATAATTATAGATAATGCAGCATTCCTCTTAAAAATGGTGTTTTGAAGTCTCAAATTAATCTGAAAAATGATGAGCATAAATTATTTGCTCATCATTTTATAATTTTTTTAAAAAAAACCTTAAAAATATAGAAATTAAATTGATAGATATAAATACATGTAAAAAATACTTAAAATGAATTAAAATGTGAAAGTAAATGCTTATAAATTGTATTTGATGAAGCATTGCTTTTTAAAACAATTTGTCCAAATCATTATTTAGTTCAATGAAAAGAATAGAGACTACAAAGTACTGCATGTTATTTCAAATTAAAAAACAAAAACAAATTATCCATGTAGAAGAATAGTGTATCAAAATTGTGATTTGTCAATGATAAAATAATACTTTGAAAAAGGATGGAGCCAACAAAATTTATATATATTTATTTCTAAAACATTGATTTTGGGGCCAGAAAGATCAGAAGAAAGATGCAAGAAAATGATACAAATAAGACTGATGCAACAGAGTGTTCTTGAGAAAAAAAGTGCTCTAATTGTATTTACTTATAGATATGAAACTTTGATTCTTGCTAGAAGAACAATGTAGAAGTAGTAATTTCATTATCAGGTATGGTGGATATTGAAAATAAAGTACTTGGTAACAAGAACAATTAGATATCACTGAGGTCAATATTGAGATGTGGAGATGGTTAATCTTGTTAGTGAACAGATGGTAATAAATAAATAACAAGTCTTGCATTGGATCTCAAATGATTTTAAGATAATTAAATTAGAATATATCACAAATAAGATGGATGGATTAGATAAAAATGTTTGCTATAGTGTTGTGAAAAAAGAAACTAGCAATTGAAAATATTGAAATAAACCCAGAATAATGAAGTAAACTCAGAAACCTCTGTACTAGTTTAATGCAGTTTAAAACTTATAATGATTCTGCTATATGATTCTATTGAAGAATTTAATTTATAAATAAATATAAAGATATAAATGTTTAATAATACTATATATGCATATAAGAATTAACTGCATTGTAATAATATCAATTATTCATGATTCAGAATGAAGTAAAGAGCACATTGTTTATTGTCATGTTTTCCAAGTAATTATTTGTAAAAGTTATTTATTTCAAATCACCATTTTTTTTATTTTATATTGAATAAAATTATTTACTAAATAAAAGAAAAAAATATTTTTGGATTAACTATTTTTATTTATAATATGAGTTATGATTGATAGATTTTTTTTTCATGTGTCATAGCATTGGCCAGGAAGCGAACCCACTAACCCAGGACAACTGCTTGTAAGGCAACTATGAAGATGTGTTTGAAACTTATAGTAAAACATATACAGAGAAGCTGCAATATGCATTGTGCCATTATATACTCATTCAATTATATGCTCTCCAATAAAAATAAATAAACAAAAAAATATATATTAAAATTCATAAATTTAACATATTTTATACGAGAGCAGCCATTTTTTCTGTCTCTGGCACTATATTTCATCATATTTATTAATATCTTTCATTTATATTGAAAGCACATACATTTTAGTATTTTTTCCAAATTTAAAACAGTACACTATTTTGCACAATAAAATGTTTTCTAAGCACAAAGCTAAATTTTTTATAAAATTTAAGAAAATTTGTAAAATATCTTTCTTAAGTGATAAAATGAAAGTTATTTATTTAGTAGTGGCAAAAAATGAACTGTTTAATGTTCTATTGTATCAGAAAACTTAAAGTTTGATGAGTTTAACTAAAACTTTAAAATGGGTAATAATAGTAAGTAGAATGACTATATAGATTTCAGATTCAATGTAGACTTACATCAAAATAACTAGATAAGCTAAATGTGCTAATATGGACACTACTATTTAATTTTCATAGAGAAAAAAAAAGTTATTGAAGAAAAAAGATGTCCAGATCATGTTTAATTGTGATGAAAGGGTGACATTTAGTTATTCATTTTATTAAAAAAAAATAAAGATATAGTACATTAAGTTTTTTATTACTTTATGTAAATATGCTTTCTCAATTTATTATTAATAACAGCTACATTATTATTTTTAAAATTTTGTTTGTAATATAATCTTAATTTATATATATAACCAAACCCATCAAAAAATGTTGAAATGTATTATACACGTGCAATTCAGTAAACAATATATTCTTTAATAATCAAATATTATCAACAAAATATGAGCTATTATATGCAATATATAATGTATGTGAGGGGGACATGTAAAAAAATACAATATATTACAGTTTCACTGTAAATAATTTGTATAAAAGGAGAGCAGAAAAAGTCTTTAATCAGCAACTTAAGCATTATGTAACTCTAAACATTAGAAAATTTGCAAAAAAGATTATCAACACGTATTTCTTCTTTCAAATTCTGAATGCTGTTACACAGTAGTTTTTAAGAAACTTAAACCAAGACAAAATAAAATTTAAATGCCCAAGGAAAGACACATATTAGCCACTTGCTTAATTGCTTATTCTCTTATCTGACAATTGATAAGATGGCTATTTCACAGATTGATTTTTATTTCTTTAATTATTTCCCAACTTTCTAATGATTTTATCAATCCTACTTAACATTTTGTATTTATCCCTTATCTCTTCAAGCACTTTCATATCTTAAAATCTATTTAATGGCATTGTAGTTCTATTTTTAGGGACATCAGATGTAACAGATGATAGTTATCCTTTTTTTTAACTATTGAAATAATATCTGTTGTCAATTTAGTGACCATTCCTGGGTCATAAATTTCATTACCAAAATTAATTATTTTAAAATCTTTCTTCTCACAGCTTTAAAATACAACTTTCATTCTTCATTTTCTTTAAGTTTATTATAGTCTTCTCTTCCATAACTTAAACTATTTAATTATAATATACCTATTTTTCTTTGCAAACAATGTAGTTAAATACTAAAAATTGTTTATTATATTCACTTTCTCTGCTTATAACTTAATATTTTTTTTCTTCAGTTATTGTTTTATATGTATTATCCTTCCTTTCATATTTTAATTATTTTTATTTGCTCTGGGAGAGTGGTCCAAAAATTTCTCTTGAATTGCATGCAGCTCATGATGAGAGTTTGTGCAGCGTGCCCAGAAATTTTGATTTTTTTCAAGCACAAAGTAAAAATTTTAATCAACATCTAGTTATCAATTAGTGATAAAATTAAAATGTCTAATATGCATTCCAAACAGTTATTATATCTTGGTTTTTAATGACATTTTTGAAATGCCTGCTCAACTTAATTAATTCTATAGGACTCTTCAGTAATTTAATATATGTATTGTATTTATTATTCTGGGTGGGCCCTCGGATATATATATATATTTTAAAGCAGCCCTTTGGATTACTTAGTTAGATAACCCTGTATTATGCATTTGAGTCTGCTATAACAAATTAAAATGTCTAATATGCAATATAATATAGTGTAAAATATAAAAGATATTAAGTTAGAGTTAAATATTATAAGAATAAAATAAAGAATAAAATTAGAATATATATAAAAATAATTTTAATTAATAAATATAGAATGTAAAAATAGGGTAAAAAATGAGTAATAATAATGTAAAATATATAAGATATTATCAGATTATATATAGAACATAAATTATATGTTCATGTATATTTATATTTATACGTTTGTATTATTTGTAGTTCTGAAGAAGATTGCTAGGGCAATTGAAACTGTAACCTATAAAAGAGGGTGTAAATAAAGCATTGTGTACCAATAGTAAAATGCAGTGATGATTTAATATGATATGGTATAACAAATTAATTGGTTCCAGAAGGCTATAGGGATAATTATTTCAGGATATAGCTTAGAATAAAGTTAATATTTAAACAGGAAAAATATAAATACAAAATCAAATATATATATATAAAATTAATTTTAATGAAAACTAAAATCATAAAGTAAAAACATAAATAAATTTATCTTAATAAAAATTCTTTGAGTATTGTTTTAGTTATATTATTTTCAGCAATTTCATTTTTTGTTTGGATTTTTTTTATTACAAATGCTACATTCTAATTCTGTGTTCTACTTCATAGTGAAAATTAAAACAATCTTCATACATGCTAGTAAAAAATTAGTTTACTTTCACTTTCTTGCTTCAATTTTTTTTTCATAGTATATTAAACAGCTTTTTAGAAATGCCCTGAAGTTTTTGTTCACACTTCTACACATTTTATGTCAGTCAATGATCTTTATCATATTATTTTTGTTAATTGCCAGTTTTAGTTGTTTTCATTTGAAATTTTTTTTTTTTGAAGCTATATTCTAATTCTTTTTTCTGCCTCATAGTGAAAATTAAAATGATGTTCTAAATGCAAAACCTACTTAAATTAATAAAAAAGCCACTTCTGTTTTTTTGCATAGAAAATTTTTCACATCATTAATCAGCTTTCTAATTTAGCATTTCAGAAAAGTCTTGTAATATCTTGAACTTATATATATTAAGTCAACAATGGCAGTCTTCACTGCATTTTTATCCATTAACAATTTTACAGTTCATATGGAAATTTTTTTTTAATGACAATATTAATCCTTTCTTTGTTCTGTATAAACATTATTTGAGAGTCTACAAAGTTTAAGATATGATTATTATTACTACTACTACTATTATTATTATTATTATTATTATTATTATTATTATTATTATTATTATTATTATTATTATTATTATTATTATTATTATTATTATTATTATTATTATTATTATTATTATTATTATTATTATTATTATTATTATTATTATTATTATTATTATTATTATTATTATTATTATTATTATTATTATTATTATTATTATTATTATTATTATTATTATTATTATTATTATTATTATTATTATTATTATTATTATTATAATAATAATAATAATAATAATAATAATAATAATAATAATAATAATGTCAAAGCATTGACCAGGAAGTGAACACAGACCAGCTTCTTGGAAGGCAGCTATGCTAACCACTAGCCACTAACGATTGACAATATATTATTTTATCATAGTATTATAAATAGATGTATTTTTTTTTAAACCGAAGGACAAAAATTAATTCAATTTCAAAGAATAGTAATTTGATTAAGGAAAGCATTTTTTTGAATGTATGATAAATAATTATGACCTTGATGTACAAAATGAAAAATAAAGAGTTTTAGGATGATTTTTGAGGAATATAATTATGTACTATGAAACTAGGGAAGTTTTATCATCAAAAGTAATAGGAATTTGAGTAAGATTAAAGGAAGAGTAGGAATAGTTGGATTATTACCAAGATTTGACAAGAGGTATATGTTAGATAGGGCATGTTCTATAAATGAGAGATTGAAAAAAAAATATGTGAGAGAAATGGTGTTACATTTGTGGAAATGTGGGATATTTTTATTACAAAGAGGTAGTTATATAGTAAAGATGGTTTGCATTTAGAAAAACTAGGAAGTGAAGTTTTAGGGAGTTTGATTTATAAAGAATATAGTTCGGGAAACTTATAAAAGAGGGTGGAGTTTTAAGGGGCAGTGTTATCAGAAAAAAGAAGAATGGGTGGGATGTAAGAAATAATCAAAAGGTAACTAATTTAGATATAAATATAGATATGGAGCAGGAATGGATCTGTAAAACTAATGGTAAGCAACTTATTTAAAAATGTAACGGAGAATTTACAAAAAGAGTAGTTAGGAAAAAAGAAATGGTTAAAATTGAATATTTGAATATGCAAGGTGAAGGAGGCCAGAAAAGTGGCTGGAATTGAACAAAGCAGTTAAAATTGAAGAATTGATGCACTAACAGTAGTGGAAACACATATAAGAGAAGAAGAATCTATACTGGAAGACTTGGTATGGCAGGGTATAAATAGAAAAGAAAAAAAGGGAGTGATAGTATAGAAGTTATGTAGAAAAAATTTTAAATACTGTTAAATGTCAAGCACATTTTTGTGGTTTGAGATTAGGTTAGGAAAGCAAAGTGGATAGTGGCTGTGTATATAGTCACTGGAGATAGTCAAACTGTAATGGAATGAAATAGTAGCATATATGAATGCCTAGTTAACGATATAGAGTTTTCAAAAAAAGGGGAAGAGAATAATGGTTATAGGGGTTATGAATGGGCATATTGAAGAAATTAGTGCTATGGATAACAAGAATGGATATCTTTTGAACAATTTTTGACAAAGAGTGAATTTGAGTATTGGAAATTTTGTCAAATATATACGAGGGACAATATATATGGTCTAGAAATAATATATTTCAGACAATAGAATATGTATTAGTAGAGAAAGAGGGAATGAAGAAAGTACAGAAAATTCAAGTATTTGATAATGAAGAGAGAGTGCATAACAATGATCATAATTTCTTTATAATAGAAATGGTTAGTAATGTGATGGAAAATAGTAAGAAAAGTAGAAAGGATAATGAAAGATGTGGATGGTGAATGAATGATAAGAATAAGTTAGAAGAATACAAAATAAAAGTTGAAGAAACCGTGGAAGAGTTGATTGGGATGAATATAATGACTGGTGTGGTGAAATAAGAAAAGTGGCAAATAGGGTTTTTAAGTGAGAATATTCAGAAGAATAAAAGTAATAGGAAAGTAAAAGTTAGTAAAAGTATAAAAGAGAGGAAAATAGCATGCAGAGAATATAAGTGTGCTATTAAGAACAAGGAAAGTGAAAAAGATGTTAATATTAAATGGAAAAAGTATTTAAAAAAAGTTGCTAAAATAGATAATTATAGAGAAAGAATGGAATTGTATAGTAAATTGCTGGAGGATATTAATAAAAGTGGAAGAGATAGGAGTAAAAAAATTTGGAATTATATTAAAAGAAAGAATTTAGGGGAGAGAGAAATATTATTACTAGATGATTAGGGAATAGAGGGTAGCTCTAGAGAAGAATTACAGACAATCTTAAATAAGTATGTAATGGATGTAGAAAATATGTTAGATGTGAAGGACAGAGCAATAAAAAAACATGAAAGCATTTAATAATAGAAATATTAGGTTTACAGAAAATGAATTGAATGAGGCAGGGAAGAAATTGAAAACTACAAAGGCAAAAGGTTTGGATGGATGGGCAGCAGAGATGGTAATGAATTTAGGACATGGGGCAAAATTAAAACTATTATCATGTTTTAATAAGATGGCACAGAAGAGAGATTTTTTGGGTAGTTGGAGTAATACAAGAGTAAGGCTACAATTTAAAGGAAAGAGTAAGGATTATAGAAAGCCAAGCAATTTTAGACCGATAACAGTAACAACAGAGTTATATAAAGTTTTCGTATACATGGTGACTGGAAAGGTTGCTTCATGGATGGAAGAAAATAATATAGTGGGAGAAATACAAGTAGGTTTTTGATCAGATAGGCATATAGCAGATAGTTTATTTGTAGTTACATAGCTTATAGATATGAGTAGAAATACGGGTAGACAGTTATATATGGTGTTTATATATATAAGGCATATAACAGAGTAAATTGGATTAGATTATGGGTTAAGTTTTTTAAATTTGGGAATGGATGGAGCTTTAGTGGATATTGTTAAGAGATTATTTGAAAGTAATTACTATATGTATCAATTAGAGAATATAGAATCACTTAAAGTTAAAAATGGGATGAGACTAAGGCAAGGATGCTTTATGTCATCTATTTTCTTTTTTTGTATTTGAGAGAAATGGAGAGAGCAATACAAAGACTAAGAAGAGGGGTAGAGATACTATTAATAGGTGGCAAGGGAATATATACATTATCGGATCTTTTATTTGTGGATGATGTCTTCTTGTACACAGAACGAAGAGAAGATATGGAAGTTATGCTGAGGACATGGGCAAGGGTAGGTAAAGAGATGATGATTAAATTTAGTGAGGAAAATCAAAAGTAATGATGATTAATACTTGGGGAAAAGAAAACAAAGAATTTTTATTGGGGGATATAAAGTGAAGTGTGGTGAATAGGTATAACTATTTGGGAATCGTCTTAAGTAATCAGAGAAATTGTTTGGATGAATGGCAGAAAAAACTGATAAATGAAGCAAAGAAAAGAAAGGGATTGCTAAAGAAATTAACAGTGTTTTCTTATAATAAATATGATGTAGCTAGAATTGTAAGGAAGGGAGTGGCAGTAGCAGGGTTAACATATGGTAATGATGTGCTATGTGTTAGTAAAGAGGCATTAGATTACTTAAAAAAAAATACAAAGCAAAGTAGAAAGACATGCATTAGATGCAGATGTGTTAATGGCAAGGAAGGTAATTCAAGGAGAAATGAGATGGTCAAGTTTTTATATGAGAGATACAAAAAGCAAAATGAAAATGTTCAGTAGATTGCAGTTTATGGTTAATAAGAGAATAGCCAAAATATTATTTAATTGGGTTATGAATAAAGGGCAGGCAACAAGATGGGTGAGAAAGGTAATGTGATATGCAGAAGATTTAGATAAATAATTTATGTCAGTATAATTATACAATAGATGGGATGATTGTATTAGAAGAACTGTTGAGTGTTATAGTTGTAAGGAATGGGATAGAAGAATAGATGCATTAATAAAGAATAGGGAGTTAGAAAGATGGAGAACTAGTATGGAGAATAAAAAAGTTTAAATATATATAGAAGTAAATGGAATATTGGGTGCGAGTTAATTTATGACAATACTAAGGAAAGTAGTTTACTATTTAAGGTGTGATCAGAATCTTTAGCAACAAGGGAATATACATATAAATGGAACAATATGGCTGATTTAGTCTGCCAATTATGTAGGGAAGGTATAGAAAATATTAGGCATCTATTAATTGAATATAAATGCCTACAAGCAGAAAGGGTACAAATAATGAAGTTGTGGAAGAATAAATATAAAGTGATTATACAGAAAGTGGGTTATTGGTTTTTAGGCTGGCAGCTATGAAATTGACAAGGATTATGTTGTAGAAATGGGATGGAGCATGATAGAAATGAATATGGGGCAACTTTGGGCAGGAAATGGAAAGAGAAGGTAAAATGGCTAACCGGTTTTTTTAGGCATAGTGGCTGAGAGATTCCTGACTCCGTATAAGGAGAAGTTACAGTGCATCATATCACATCACATGAAATTTGGTGTGAAATAAATTAGTAATATATAGAAAAAAGGGATAGGAATAAGGTATTGTTGAAGTAACTATTGATGTCTAAATACCAAGTCTGAATCAGATGCAAAATATTTGTTTAATTGTGTTACAGTAGGGGTTGATTTTTTATGTTGCTTAAGATGATCAATTATTATTTTAAAGAAGGCTGTTGTTAAGGAGAGTGAGGAAGATTTTTTAATTTATAGAAATTGGATAATTATATGAAGAATAATAAGCTTAATTTTATATTGATGGCAAATTCTGTTATTGTAATAAGAAATGGAGAATGGGTATATTTTAAATTGTTAAGATAATTTTTTTAAAAAAAGAATGAAACCATAAGATCTACATGCAGTTAGTTATTGTATTATTAACTTGATTGAAGAAAAAAATAAGTTTGTAATAGAGATATGCATTTAAATATGATAATTTCAGAGCATTATCATCTTTATTAATACCATAATGTTCCATGCTTAGAAAAAAAATGAGAATACTGATAGGATGAGTTTACATATTTGATAATAGATGATATGGTGCAGCTTTATAGGTATATTATATAGAACCAAATACACATAGGGTTAATTTAGAAATATTTTTTATGGGCAAGTATTTGTTGATTTTGCTAGCTGTATTAATGAAATTATAAAATTGGTAGATGAAAAGTTTATAAGGCCTTTTTTTAAAAAAAGTTTAAGATAAAATGTATTTATTAAGTCTTACAGAATACCAACACAAAATTTATTTCTATTGAATGTAATGGTTATTTATAAGTAAGATAATATTTGTAATGAAAATCAGGCCATTAAAAAATGGTTTAAAAAATTTAAATTATTTTTTTAAATACTGGTGAAGGATGGCCGAAGAGTTGGAGATTGGAGTGAGTTGAAGCCTGTCCATTAAAGTGTAGGGATTTGTTATTTTAATATAAACTGAGCACTGATTATATATTTATGTATGGGACGTGGTAGTCCGGACCAACTGATGAGTGCTGGATTAGCACGAAATACATATATTGGTGATTACTTATCTTTTCTCCATATGTGTGGTCATTTGTATCAGTAGTATGAGATAGTGTGGATAGTGAAGGTGTTTGAAAGTCTGACTTCAAATCCCCTACATTTATAATTAGGCTCCAGGTATAAGAGTGCCTGGTATTTCAAATCTTACATATTAAGTCTGCATTCTGCCCATCCCTCTTCTATGTATTTAAATGGATACTATCCTATGCATGAGGGGTCAGAGTGACTTGAGGTCAACATGGGCATGACAATATTGGCATCAGTATGAGATTTGGGAATTCTATCATCAGATTTTCAATGGTATGGATGGCTGAAGTGTTGGAGGTTGGAGTGGGTTAAAGCCTGTCCATTAAAGTGTAAGGATTTGCTATCTTAATATAAACTAAGCACTGATTATATATATATGTATAGGAGATGATAGTCTGAACCAACTGATAAGTGCTGGTTTAGCACAAAATGCATATATTGATGATTACTTATTTTTTCTGCATATATGTGGTCATGTGCATCAGTAGTATGAGATAGTGTGAATAGTGAAGGGGCTTAAAGCCTGAGTTCAAATCCCTATATTTATACTTAATGAATTGTAATGCAATAGTTTCATTAATGGTAGGTTTCAAAATAATCCTAATACTTTTATTATATGTAAGTCATAGTTTAACTATATATATATTTAATGTTATTTTTATATCAGAAGCACAATGGTTAGAAAAAATTATAGGAAAAGAAATGATAAAAAAATGGAGATCTGAAAAATAAAATATGTATTAAAGAAGTATTTTTTTTTTTTTTTTAGTTTAAAAGGATAAGGAATTATTGTGAAGAAAAGCTTTCTGCATTAATGAGTTGTTTATTTATCTGATTTGTATTACTTAGTCACAGATTCAGAATAAGACCTATTATTATCAATTAATAATGATTGAATAGAGATTTGTTAATATATTAATTTGATTAATTAGTTACCATTATTTCAAACTACACAAATTTGAATCTTATGTTTTTGAATACTTTTACATCAACTAATGTACATTCCAAAAGTATTTATTAAAATTATAATTGTCACAATGCATATATCAATAAAAAAGTTGAATTGTTAAAAAAATCAAATCAAAATATGCTTATCAATTTGCTGTGTGAATATTTATATTTATTATTATTGTCAGATATGATGAGGATGAATGATGATATCACATTGAGCTATACTATGTGATAATGTGCAGTAAGCTTAATAATGCTAAATAAATAATATGATTATTTCATCTTTCAGGATTAAGATCATGCTTATCAAATTTTGGGTGCTACTTGATAAATAACATAATAAATATTTTAGGGCTATACCCACTTTCTGTACTGATATTATTTTTTAAAATTTTCTTCACAACATTTTTAGTCTTTATGATAACCCTCATGTATTTCACTGTTTAATCTGACCATCACCCTCAATTTATAAGATTGGGTCAAATCAAGGATCACATGAATTATCCCTGGATAAACTGATCATGGATGTAATATTCAAAATTGACAATTTGAATGTAAAATAATTAAAATCTTAATATTTAAATAAACAACAATAATAATAAAAAATTATTTACAATTAATTAGTAACATAATTTTTTTGTGTATACAATTACTTCCTTCTTAAGAAAATATGATATATTCCTTATTAAACATTTATAAATATAAAATTAAGGTATTATATTTAACAAACATAATTATCAATCTCTTTTAAAACCTTTTAACTGCTAATTATATTATTGGTTGTATGAGGTAAAAATCAAAGCTTTTAATTGGCCAACTCACAAACTGAAGACAAAGCCAATTGTTAAAATATATTCACTTATAATATTAAATTCACTTCAGATTCATTTATAAAAAGTATATTAATAATTTGTCAGGTTATGAAAGTGAACGAAAGTTCTTTTAAAAATAAATTGCTATTTATTTATTATAAAATATTCAATTTTGGCAAATTAAAAGCGAACATACAAACAAAGAAGTGCTGACGTAAATGCTCTTTTTTCAGTTTTATGTTATAGAAAAGTAAATTTTCTTTTTGCTAAATTTTAAATATTTTTACTAAAATCTTCAATATTTTTCGAAAATAATTTTGTTTTTTTAGTATATTTTGTGAAAATGATTTTAATTTCTCAGAATATACTTTTTTAATACCTTAAATCATATTTGAAATGAAAATCTCAGCGTTTTTCTTTATTTTCTTTGATCAGGCGGTTTCTTTGTTCTTTCCAGCCAATCAGAATGTCTTTGTCGGCTGAGAGCCAATCACCGACAAGCTTATTTCTTTGTTTAGCTTTAAATGCCATTTTATTGATTTTTTATTTGTAAAATAATTCAGAAGAGGGCACCATCTTACAGAACTTTTAAAAACCTAATCAATAACTGCCAAACGAATGTCCTAGCATTAAAAATAACGGAATTAGAGTGACGTCAACTGTCGACGAGAGGTCCCATAAGAGGCGGGAAAAGGGTTAAATGATATTCTAATTTTAAATTTTATTCCTTATTAAATACTTAACTCTTTCTTTAACTATATTATTTCTAACATATTTTAAATTGATGTTTCAGGAACATGTGTAGAAAGACAAATACATAATAAATAATAGAATTCAAATGTCTTCAAAAAATGTCCCAGGTTTATACTGATTAACTTTAAAATGTTAATTATATAAACTACAGCCTATAATATAATGATATAATTATGTGGACAAATACTGGATTGTTAACAAACCCTCCATGCCTTTAATGCAGTGGTCTTCAACCTTTTCACACCTGAGGACCGGCAAAAATAAGGATAAGATTTCACGGACTGGCATAAGTTTACAGATAAATTTTCTTAAAAATGTAATCTGCTTTGTTCTCATTAATGTGCTTGCATTTCTATGTTTATTATTTCATTGTTAAAACATGCAAGATGTTGGGAAATATCACAGCTAGTGTAATTACATGACAATGATTATGATAAATGTAATATCTGTATTTAATGTTAAATATACAAGATGAAGTTATATATATATATATATGGAGGTTGTCTTTTGATAGTAGTAAGAGCAAAATAGAAATCACATAATTAAAATCATTGTAAAGCCAAAAAAAAGTCACCGTATTTTAAATCTGAAAAAATAAAATGAAACATATAAAAGTCTGAAGTTTTGATGTTATTGTAATTTTTTTTTGTGCTGGTGTGTTGAATGGATCAAAAAATGTAATTAATAGGAAAAGTTTTTTTTAAAAAATGGCAAAATAGACACCGCACAATAGAAATAAAGCTAAAAAAAAGAAATCACTGTATAGTCGCCATCTTTGAAAAAAACAATGAAATTTGAAAAAGTCAAAAGTTTTGACCTTATTTTAATTTTGGGGATAGTGGGTTGAAAAATACTTTGTCTTCACTGAGACAAAAGTTAGAGACCAAAGTTATTTTTTGTGTTTTTATTTTTAAAAAAAGGTAACAGAAATTGGTTTTAAAAATAAAAGTTTTAGTATTTTAGTGGTATACATATAAAGCCAAAAAAAATATCGCCTTATAGGCCAAAAAAAAGTGGGCATATTTTTAAACAAAAAAAAAAAAAGAAACTTGAAAAAGTCAAAAGTTTTGATCTTATTTTAATTGGGGGTGGGGGGTGGACTGAGAAATACTTTGTAAAAGTTAGAGACAGAAATTTTTTGGTTGTTTTTCTTTTTAAAAAAGGTGATAAAAATTGATTTCAAAAATAAAAGTTAAAGCCAAAAAAGATCTTATTTTAATTTTTTTGGGGAGAGTGGGTTGAGAAATACTTTGTCTTCACTGAGACAAAAGATAGAGACAAAAGTTATTTTTGGTTTGTTTTTATTTTTAAAAAGGTAATAAAAATTGGTTTTAAAAATAAAAGTTTTAGTATACAAATAAAGGCAAAAAAGATATTGCCTTATAGGCAAAAAAAAAAGTGGCCATATTTTTATACAAAAAAAAAACAAACAAACTGAAACTTGAAAAAGTCAAAAGTTTTGATCTTACTTTATTTTGGCGTGGTGAGGGTGTATTGAGAAATACTTTGTAAAAGTTAGAGAGAGAACTTATTTTTTGGTTTTTATTTTTAAAAAAAGGTAATAAAAATTGATTTCAAAAATAAAAGTTAAAGCCAAAAAAAAAATCGCCATATAGTCAAAAACAAAAACACTAAAAATGAAATATTAACCCATAAACCACCTCTTATGAGGCTTCTTGTCGACATCTGACGTCACTCTAACTCTGCTAGTTCTTATGCTAAAGTATTTGTTTGACAGGTATTGATTAGGTTTTTAAAAGTTCTGTAAGATGGTGCCCTCTTCCGAATTATTTTACAAGTAAAAAAATCAAAAAAACCACATTTAAACCTAAACAAAGAAAGAACATTGTCAGTGATTGGTTGTCAGTGAGCTCTCAGCTGAAAAAGACATCCTGATTGGCTGGAAAGAACAAAGAAACTGCCTGATCAAAGAAAATAAAGAAAAAGCTGAGATTTTTATTTCGAATGTGATTTAAGTATTTGAAAAAGTATAATTTGAGAAATTAAAATAATTTTTAAAAAATAAACTAAAAAAACAAAATTATTTTCGAAAAATATTGAAGATTTTAGTAAAAATATTTAAGATTTAGCAAAAAGAAATCTTTACTTTTCAATAACGTAACATTGAAAAAAAGCGTTTGCGTCAGCACTTTTTTGTTTAGACATTCGCTTTATATTTGCCAAAATTGAATATATTTTATAATAAATAAATAGCAATTTATTTTTGAAAGAACTTTCGTTCTCTTTCATAACCTGAAAAATTAGTAATATACTTTTTATAAACGTATCTGAGTTGAATTTAATATTATAGCGAATATGTTTTAACAATAGGCTTTGTCTTCAATTTGTGAGTTGGCCAATTAAAAGATTTGATTTTTACCTCATACAACCAATAATATAATTAGCGGTTTAAGGGTTAAAAGAGAGAATAGAAAAAATTTAAGAGATCAAAAAAAGTCATTTTACATTTTATTGTTTTAACAACGCCGACAAGTGGCCATGATTGGCTATCAAAAGACAACCGGAGTTTGTATAATAAAACTTTTTCTACCCCCCCCATAAACATTTGTGATAAATAGAAAAACAAATTAATTTATGTTTGATTGATTAGATTTTGTTTTTGTTCTGTTTCTTTTTTTTAATCGGGTAAAAATGCGATGAAAAAAATAAATAAAAATTGTTTATATTAATTAAAAGTTTAAAATCTTATTACAAACTTTCTTGCCAATCTTGCGTGGACCGGCAGAAAACTTCTGCAGCCCATCGCCGGTCCACGGACCATAGTTGAAGACCACTGCTTTAATGATCAAGAATATAACTTTACATGTCAATGATCCCTAGAAATAATGTGATTACTCAATCATCTTTAAAGGTTTATTCATCATCTAAAATAAAATTAGTCTACTGAGGAGCAGTGTAAATCTTAGTAAACATATACATAACTATACATATCTTCCTTAAATTAACAATAATTCAAAGAGGTGGTCATTTTTTGGATTGTATCCCTTTTAGCACAGAATCTGTAAAAAACACAAAGACAAAACTCTCCATACAGTAGCTTGTGTAAGCATAAAGAATGGTGATCATGGGATATCTATAAAAGTAATAATTCTTAGAGATGGTCTGGTTTTAGATCCCACCACTAATAAACAACATTCTTACTTCATAATCACTTCTATTCCTAAATAATACTTTGAACATCAAATATATTTTAAACTACACAAGAACTCATAAATAATTGCATAAAATTCATGCACTTAAATATCTATACTATGAATATTTACTAACAGGAGGGTTTCAATTTCCATGTGAGGCAATACCTAATCATGTATAATAATAAACAGTGTGCGAGTTTTACTTTGGAAATTAAAATGATCATAACATTATCTTTTTATTTAATTTTTTGTGCTAACTTTGATTTTAGTTTTTGGACATTTCATATATATTGAAACATTTCCACATGCATGTAAACACTGTGTATTTATAGCTATGACTGTTGTGCTCTCTTGTTAATTTAGAAATTTATATTATACCGTAATCTAAATAATTACATTTTTATTTACCATTGTCAAACTCACTCCACTCACAACTTTGACACCATCCACCTCAGATAAATACAATAATGATTATTACTAATCATTTTCTAAACTAGAAATTATCTCTAACACACATATAAACTTTAAACCTCAGTTAAAGATTAATATATCTAATGTTTTAATTTTAAACATACCCACACTTGGAGTTATTCAGCTTTTTCTTTTCCATGTGTAATATCTTTATAGATATATTAAACAACCTCCATACTTCCCCATTTTTTTAAAATTTATGTAAATAAAGATACAATAAAAGATAAATGATCCCCAAGTTGCATTTTGTGCTGAACCAGCACTCATCAGTTGACCCAGGTCACTATCTCCCATATATATCTTTATTATGTGAAGAGTATTTATCTATAATAAATTGTTACATTTTTATTTACCATTGTCAAACTCACTCCACTCACAACTTTGACACCATCCACTCAGATATATACAATAATTTACTATAGATACTCTTCATGTAATATATATATTAAAACTCTCCTTGAAACTTAAAATCTCTGAAACTTGCAAAGTTAACCAAAATTGGCCGTCCCTGATGGCTCACAAGGTGGTAACCAACTCCTCCCCTCCAACTCCCATCATCATGTCGTACTTGTTGCACTATAATGTAACGAAATTGTGTCCAACTACGAACGAAGTACTAGGAATTGTAACTGGTCACGATCAACTCTCTTGCATTATCGCTATTAAGAGCTATATCAAACATATCATACTATTTATTTTTGCACAACAACCACAATCAACATCTGGGGAACTTACTACAGACAAAATTAATGAATTAACCTAACTTTTATAATTTATTTGATCGCAAGGGTATAAAGATATCATAGTATTATTATAAAACATATTAAAAAATTATAAGTGAATTTTATCTTTAAACCTCAATTTGGATTTTTATGGTATGCGCCCTGGCGATGTACAAGATAGGTAATTTGTGGACAATAAATTATGAAATTTTAAATCATCTATATGATTTCTAAGACAGATGTAGTCAGGAAAGCTTGCAATTAATAAACATGAATAATTGGGTCTTATAATTTAATATATCATTGAGACTCTTATTGTATTGGAATGAAAATTTAAAATGTTAAGTATATTTAATCATATCATTATTGAATAAATCTGTTCACAAGTTTAATAATTAATTTGTATTTTATACTAGATCAATAGAAGACAATGATGGAAAAGGAAATGGGATTTTATTGTCTTCCAATCATATATACAAAGAGAAAAGTCTTAATGTTTTTAAAATATTAATAAATTCTTAGATCATGTAGACAATAATATGTAATTCAATGTATGTCTATAATGTTGCTTATCAAAGTTTATGATTTCTGATGTTATGAATGACACATAGAACAAAGTTAATTATAAATAACTTTTATTTACAAACTTTATGAACAATAAATAGTTAATTTCAATATTTTAAATAAAACATAAATAAACAAATAAAATAATTAAATATGGTCAATAGCTTCTTAATATATCTACAGGTAAGTATTTAAAAACTAATCATACTTATTTCAATCTAATATAATGAATATTGAGACAATTATTAAATTCAGATTAACTTATGAAATATTGAACATTTCAGATTCAATAACTTCCTACTGTAAACTTATAATCATATAATAAATAATATGATGTTTGTATGTTTTAGCTATAATGTAATCATTAATTAAAATGAAAATGTAAACTTACTGTAGATAATAATTAACAACAGTTAATTATCATGAAGTATTGAATAGATTTGTTGATTATCAATCTAAGATAAATTATGTTAAAATGAAGAAGATGATTTGGAGTTAACTAAAATATTGCACATATCTGTAAGCAAACATATTCCTGTGGATGTATTCATCTAAATAGGAATGAAATAATATAATTTTATTTACACATCATAAGTCATAATATCAAAATTCGGATTACACAAGGATGTGTAAAATAAATAATTAAATAATCTGAGGATTACAAAGATTATTTAACATATAAAAAAATTATAATTTATATAAAATAAATCTCCCCTCAATTTTCTGATTATTCAGAATAGTGATTTAGAAATGTGGTTCTTGTATAAAATATTAATAATCAACAAATTTATTTCTTGTAAAATAAAATGTATAATATAATGTAAAGAATATTATGGGAATATAAATCTGAAAGTCAAAATATCTCATAAAGATTGGATATCTCATGAATTCATTAAGTACTGTTTGTTTTAGTATTTTGATAAATATTTTATTCACTTATTAATTTAATCTAAAATATATATGAATTCATATGTATATACGTAAATTAAAAAATGTATTTTCATTAACATATAAATTTACGGTTGTGTGTGTAAATAAATTAAAATTTTATAGTTCAAAATAATGAATTTTAGAGATGTGGTCATAAATTGGATTGTATAGTTTATAATTTAATGTGATCCGTGGAATATGTAAATGTGTAGAATAATAAGATATGAGGTAATAGTATAATGTATAAATTCATAATAATTATATCATTTGATTAGTATTAAAAATATTAGATACGATTTGGTAAAATAAAAATTAAAAAGATAATTTAAATGAAAATTTTATAAAGTTATTAATTAATTCTATCAAAAGTAATTATTATCATGAAGTATTTTTATCATTGTAATAGAAAATAATTAAGAATTAATTTATTCATTTTTAAATAGTAATTATAAAATTGATTAATTATTTGAAAAATGTTTATGATAAGTAAAAAATTAATTAAAATAATGATTGAAGAAATCAATAATATTATATTTTATCAGAATTAAAAAGAAATATTAAATATTTGATAGTACTATTATTTTAAACTTTTTTTTTTAAAAAAAAATTTTATTTATAAAATTTAAAATGATTTAAATTTCAAATTGTAAATAATAAATATTTAAAAATAAATTTTTTATTTTAAATAAAATATTTAAAATGTAATATTGAAATAGTGATTTGTATTCATGAAAAGATCTTATTTATGATCATTATTAGATAATAATATTATTTAAATTTGTGGAGTTATTCTATATTCAAAATATAAAATATTTTTTTTTAAAAAAAAAAGTTTTATGTTTAATTGAGTATATTGATATATATTATATGAAAAATGTTATAATAGAAAATATGATTATAAAAAATATTATATAATTATATAAATTGGGATATGGAGAAGAAATTAAAGATGGGAGAATATATATATATGGAAGATAGTGACCTGCGCCAACTGATGAGTGCTGGTTCAGCACAAAATGCATCTTGGGAGTCATTAGTCTTTTATTATATCTTTTTTCATATGAATTTAAAATATGGAGGTTGTTTAATATATCTATAGAGATATTATACATGGGAAAGAGAAATGTGAATAACTCCATGTGTGTGTATGTTTAAAATTAAAAAAATCAGACATATTAATCTTTAACTGAGGTTTAAAGTTTATATCTGTGCTAGAGATAATCTCTAGTTTAGAAAGTGATTAGTAATAATTATTATTGTATTTATCTGAAGTGGATGGTGTCAAAGTTGTGAGTCGAACAAATTTGACAATGGTAAATAAAAATGTAACAATTTACCATAGATAAATATTCTTCATATAATATATATATATATATGGGTGATAGTGATCTGGACCAACTGATGAGTGCGGTTCAGCTTGAAATGCATCTTGGGGGTCATTTATCTTTTATTGTATCTTTATTTATATGAATTTAAAAAGAATGGAGAAATATGGAGGTTGTTTAATATATCTATAATCTAAATATTATTAATCACCACTTAAACAAGCCCTAACGATGGCGTGAAATGTAATAGAATGCATATATCATCCAATCTAAATAATATAAACATAGCATATCATACACATATACTGAGAAAAGAATGCCCAAAACATTGAACGATAAATATAATAGATTGGAATATACATATAAAGAAAGATCTTAACAACTTAAATGGATCCATTCATTGGGAAAGCCATAAATAGTACAATCTAAATTAAGAAAGATAAAATTGTCCCAATCATTGAGGAACCAAAATGTAACATATAACATCATCCTAATTATATTTAAACAAATTACTTATTTGCCCTTCCAACTAGCTATATATGAAATAAATCAAAGTTGTACAGAGCAATAATGAGACCTATCATTATAATTTATTCTCAGGGTTAATTTGACTACCTAACAAAATATATATATCAGAAACAAAGGGAATTTTATTGAATCTAATATACACATTGAATAAGTAAACGTATTTATATCAAAATATATCAATGGACATTGACTTGATAAGTGAGCCAAAAACTAAATAATAATTGAAATACGAGATTATTCTCCATTAGGTTGTGAATTTAATAAACTTCATAATGACTCAGGCACTAAAAAAGAAAAATAAGAATAAAATATTAATACTCTTACAAATAAAATACAAAGGCATTACTTATAAAACAAATAGTACATTTTTTATTTCTTATCATGGTTTGATTTTTTTAAGTAGTATCAGTGTTTTAAATATTTTTTTAAAATACAAACCCAAATACAAAAATAAATAAATATATATACTTGCAACAGGTATATATATATTAAATAGACAAAGACATATTTGTACTTAACAAGAATACAGTAATATAAACACAAACCAATATTTATATTTTCCAAATATTCAAATTTTAAAAAAAATAAAATAAATAAAAGTATATTATATACAGCAAATATATGAATTGTTGTTTATGTATTGCATAAGAGTTATTATATGAAGTTAAAATGAAAATAGATAAATAAATAAGTAAATAATTGACTGATAAAATATTGTAAATTAATAAAATAGATAATAGATATGCTCTCAAAGCTAGGTTAACTGATTAAATATCATTAAATCAAAAGAAATCATCAAAATTTACTCCACTACATTATAAAAGGTTTATATATTATATCCACTTTTGGACTATACTTATTTCTACAAGCATTGAATACTCTTTTATTATTTACCACGAGGCTCATTCAGGCCTATAAATAAATATAACATATCTTTGACTACTTAGTCATTTAGTGCTAACTTATAACTTAATATGAATATGGAACTTATTTCACCTCATTTTAATTTATTATTTGTTATCTTATATATGCACACACAATATATATATATATATAATGACGATTTCTAACTGAAAGGTAACCTTTAATAAATCAACTCAATCTATGATCCATCCCCAAGAACATATCTAATTATCAAATAAATAAAAAAATATTTTTTAAAAAAAAAAAAAGTTATATAACTAATAAAACTTTTGATAATAAAATTTATAAATATAAATTTTACTTATTAAAATATATATATAATAATCCATATGCAATTTAAACTTAGAGCTTTACTTACAAATTTCTAATACTTAAGTGTTAATTTTGACATTTATAAAATGTTTTTTTTTTAAAACAAGATCGCTTAAATAGAACAGAATTATACTTATAAAAACGTTTCATTTTTCTAATGAGAAAAAAAAACTGAATATCGATCTCAAAAAAAAAAAATATAAACATATCACTTACATTAATAAAGTTATTTATTCCCTTTTCAAAGTTCAACTTACCATTGTTTTATTCCTTTATATTTCTTTAATATTTGAATGCATTCTAGCCAAGGTTATATTTTGAAGAAAATATCACGTTAGAGAAAATTGTCAATTCCTAGATGCATGTATATATATATATTCTATTCTACTAAAGATTTCTCTCCTTGAAAAAAAAAATTGACATGTTGAATCCAATATATTGACTAATTTTAGTTGCTTCCAAATTGTTATTGAATTTACCATTGTAGATTCCTAGATAGCTATATCAAATTTCAGCTTAAGAGATGGTGAAATTCATGTGTTGAAATTTTGCCTAGTTTTTCTTTTTAAATTCATTTAGGATAAAAGAAAAGGTGCAGCCTGAACTGCGACAATATATTATTCACCCCTCCATTATTGATGTGTTTACATACAATAGATTATCCAATTATCTTGACAAATGAAGATACTGAATATAAAAGTACAGTTAGCTTTTTCTCCTTCAGTTTCTTTTAATAACTATCTTAATAATTAATAATGGCAATCTTTTTGTTGTTGTTGTTGTTTTCCATGTGCCACAGAACATGCAGTTTTGAAAACCATTGTTACATATGTTTTTTTTAAACAATTAACATTCAAAATAAAAAATATTAATCATATAAAAAATATTAAATCGAAAATTTACTTGATAGCTTTAAAAATATATATATATATACATAAATAATAACATTGCATTTTTTTAATAATCACTATGAATAAAATAATCTTTTTTTATAATCAACAATTTATATGTCTTTATTTATCTATAATAATTAGAACATGTCACTATTACTATTAAAAATCTCACCATTAAGAATAATAACAATTAAAGCCATGTACCATTAACAAATAAACAAAATAATAAATCCAAACAATAATAACTATAACTAATAACCATAAACAATAATAATACTCAATACATAAAAATTAAATCAAAGAGATTTTTTTAAAACCAACAAATGACTTTTAAAATAAAGGTAGATTTATCGATCTTTTACAATACCCCCTAATCCACATAAAAAAAATGTCTTTGCAAATAACTAATTACATCTATGACAGAAAAGAACTCCTCAACTATACACTTACAATTCTTTGAATTATCTACGAGTAGTTTTTTTTAGCTAAATATACATAAAAGTTTTAAACACCTATTTACATTTTCACAAATTTCATAAGTAAACATTATTAATACAAGATTTATATTAAAATATTAATTAATTATGATATATTGAAAAACTTCTTAAATTTGTGATTTTGCAGATTACTGACATGGTTTGAAGAATATTATTTTTCTCACTAATAACTATATTTATTTGTTCATATCTGTCTTCCAGATCATCCAGATCTTTGTCCAGGTTCTCTTTAAATAAAGAATAATCAGAAGTGCCTTTTAATTCTTCACCAAAAGAATTTCCAGTTTGTCAAACTCTGTCAAGAAGTTTGCTTTGATTTACAAGATTTCTGTATAATGTTTTAGCATAATTCAATTGCTTTTGAATAATTTTGGGATCAGCATTTAAAGATTTTGATATGATCTCCTTAGATTCCACCTCTATATCCTTTACGTAAATACTAACTTGATCATAAGCATGCATATAATTCTTATTTTTATCAACAATAGTTACCATTTTATTAGATAATTTATTAATTTTCATTTGAATATCCTGATAAACTTCATCAGCGTGAGCAACTCTGTGTTACTTCACTTGTTCTATGTTCAATTGAAAACAATACTCTGGGCAATTTTAAATGGTATTCATTCAAATTTTCTAAACAATCCTTTAATAATTGCAAATCAGATTGATGTGATACAATTTCAACATTAAAGAACTTTTGAAAATCATTTTGTTTAAAAACATTAATATTACCCTGTTCTATATTAATTCTTTTAAGTTTGACTTTAGTTTTACTTAAATCTCTTTCTTAATCACATCATCATCTATTATTTTAAGTTTAACCTTAGCTTTCCCAATTTCTTTTTCTTCATCAATCATTCTTCTACCAAGATTCATATCAATTATCTTTTTATTCATTCTTTTAAATTTTACCTTTGCTTTCCCTACATCTCTTTCCTTGTCAATATTCTCTCTAAGAAAATCAATATTATTTATCTTTCCATCTATAACTTTAAGTTTAACTTTGGCTTTTCCAATATCTCTTTCTTTATTTACATTTTCCTTAAGAAAATCTATCTTAATCAGATCATCTTCTATCATTTTAAGTTTGATCTTAGCTTTTCCAATTTATTTTTCCTCATCAATAATCTTTCTGCCAAGATTTAAATTAAATATCTTTTCATTTATTCTTTTAAGTTTTACTTTTGCTTTCCCAATATCTCTTATATAATCTATACTTCCTTTAAGATAATCTATCTTAATCTTCTCTCTTCTCATCTCTTTGAATTTTACTTTAATTTTTTTCATATTTTTATTTTTAAATTTTACTTTGGTTTTACCTACTTTCATCCTTCTATTACACTTTTCATAAAGAAAATTCTCTTTAGGTTTCTTTACCTTCTTATTTCTCTCAAATTTCAATAAGATACATCTTACCAATTTTGTCCTGCTGGGATACTTGTAAAATAAGTCATTTCTATTGCAACAATTGTACAAATTCCCATTCAAATATTTATGCTCTAATATATCTAAAAATATACTTTCTTGGTACCACACAAAATTACCATGATACTGTTCTTTATAAGATAATGTCTTATGATTAATATAATTTGTCATTTCCAGACAAAATTTCTTGAATTCAATGCTCATGTTACTATATACTAAACACTTTGCACGCACTCTAAATAAATAAAAATAAATGTATTTTTATATAAATGTATTTTTTCACACTCTACCATCATTGGCTATAGATTGAGAAGAATTACATTTATATATTAAGTTTTGCCTTTCAAGTGGTTTATTACAATAGTAATAATCTCTTGCATCCAAGTTATATGCATACACATAATCCATAAACCTCCTATGAAGATTCGTACTAAACAACTGCTGATCAAAACTCCGATTGTTACTTTTAAAATTGTTGTACAAAAAGAACTTATCAGAATATTTTTGATCCATCATGACACTTTCTTTACATTGACTTTGAGAAACAGATTCTGTTATTTCTAGTGATTTTTGAGAGTTAATTTTAAACTTTTCTAGTGAACTTAATTCAACTTCTAAAGTTTGAACACCCTTCATTCATTTTATTATAATGCATTTTTATTTATCCTAACTCTAGAGCACTATTGTCTAACCATTGAAAACCTAACTATCCAATTTCTAAATTCTGAATAGTGTCCTTTAATCTTTCACAACTTAATTCTACTTCTTCTGATTGCTTTTGGGAATTTAATTTTATTTCTAAGGATCTATCAACTATTTTATCCTCTCTATAGTATTCATCAAAGGTTTTAAGTTTATCTATATCCTCTTTATAAACTAACTTTTCATAGGATTTATTCATTCCTATAATATCATTAGTCAACTTAAAAGATTCTTGGGTTCCTTTAATATCTTATTATGTAATTCATTATTTTTATCAACCATTTTAACATAATCCTTATTTTCATTAATATTTTCACTAGTCACATCTATGGGTTCTTTACATTCTTCCATTTTTTCATCAACTAATTCAAAATTTTTACTACAGATTTTGTCAGACTCTTTTAATTCTTTCGGTTCTTCATCAACTTTTATGTCTATACCCATAACACTATCATCTACCAGAGCTTTTGATGCAACTTTTAATTCTCTAGGAAAATCATCCGAGTTGGTTTTAAATCCAGCCATTATGTTATCAGAATAGGTTTTCAACTCAGTTCTAAGTTGCTCTTTGAAATTTATTTTAAATCTAGCCACTAGTTCATCATAGTTGGTTTTCATCTCAGCTCTTAATATTTCTACTAAATTTCTTAAATCAAAGTTACCACTAACTGGCATTTCATTACTGTTATCCATTATTACTAGAACTGCAATATTATATACTCATAAAAAAAAAACTAAGATATATATATATTTCTATGTAGTAATTACCACAGATCAAGGGCTCACCATCTCCAATCATTATCCCAACATGCAATTACTCAACTAAGCAAAGTACAAGCTTTTTAATTTTATTATACGTAATAGCTATCCAACAATCTCATGAACTTCTTGGTTTATAAAAAAAAATCTCACCAATCACCATAACATTAATAAATTCCTCTAAATATATATATATATATAGAGAGTAAAAACTGAGATCACTAACTAACATTTATTTATGTGTAATGATTATGAGGACTCTACACTTATATAATATGGAAATGTGGATATTTCATATCATATCACAATATAACCTTAAAATATTTAAAATGTAATAAAATGTTCACATGCGTTGTAAGTAACTAATTCGATAATATAGTGAGACAACTTTCTCACTCAAGATAATGATAGTTACATATAAAATGATTAAATTGATGCCCAACTCTATCCTATCACAACTGGGTTCACCAGTATGTAAGTAAGTCCAGATAAAATAGAGAAGAAAAAAAAAATATATGTATAAATTTTCTGGAACTTAAAACTTAATACCATTTCATGAACATATATATATAAAAAAATTTGACTTCACTAATTATTTACTTTTGAGCCTGAAACATTATTTTACTAAAAATTGTAATAGTGCAATTTGTCATCAACAAACATTCACCAATTGAACTTCATGTTTAAAAGTCACTTATAATGGAAAATAAAATATTGATATGTTTGTTTTTCAAGCCCCAGTTTATAACCAATGTAATAGATTGTCACCAACACTCATCAGTTAACCGTACCCCTAAGATGGCATGCCAAATGTAATAGAATGTAATAAAACATAAATATATGAGAAGAAAATAATGCTCCAAATGTTGGACGACAAATGTAATAGAACATATGTAATCTAAATGATCTCAAATGAAAATACACACATTAAGAAAGAAGGCCCCAAACATTGATGCCAAATGTAATAGAACATCTGTTACCAATTGAAATGGCTCTAATCATTGGGTACCAAATTTAATAGAATCATGATTGCTCCAGTTGAAAGCTATAAATGTAATAGTACAGGATATAACTGTATTATTATTCTCCATCCTCATAAATGAATCATAATGAATCAAGCCTCACATTTTAGGCATCAAATGTAATAGTATGGACTCTTCAACAATAATCACCACTTAACCAAGCCCTAACGATGGTGTGAAATGTAATAAAATGCATATATCATCCAATCTAAATAATATAAACATAGCATATCATAAACATATACTGAGAAAAGAATGCCCAAATATTGAACGACAAATATAATAGATTGGAATATACATATAAAGAAAGATCTTAACAATTTAAATGGATCCAATCATTGGGAAAGTCAAATGTAATAGATAGTATAATATAAATAAAGAAAGATAAAATTGTCCCAATCATTGATGAACCAAAATGTAATGGATAACATTATCCCAATTATATTTAAACAAATTACTTATCTGCCCTTCCAACTAGCTATATATGAAATAAATCAAAATTGTATAGAGCAATAATGAGACCTATCATTATAATTTATTCTCAGGGTTAATATGACTAATTGACAAAATATATATACCAGAAACAAAGGGAATTTTATTGAATCTAATATACACATTAAATAAGTAAACTTATTTATATCAAAATAAATCAATGAACATTGACATGATAAGTGACCCAAAAACTAAACAGTAATTGAAATATGAGATTATTCTCCATTAGGTTATGAATTTAATAAACTTCATAATGACTCAGGCACTAAAAAAAAAAAAAAAATAAGAATAAAATATTAATACTCTTACAAATAAAATACAAAGGCATTACTTATAAAACAAATAGTACATCCTTTATTTCTTATCATGGTTGATTTTTTTTAAAGTAGTATCAGTGTTTTAAATATTTTTTTAAATAAAAACCCAAATACAAAAATAAATAAATAAATATACTTGCAATAGGTATATATATTAAATAGACAAAGACATATTTGTGCTTAACAGGTATACATTAATATAAACACAAACCAATATTTATATTTTCCAAATATTCAAATTTAAAAAAAAAAATAAATAAATAAAAATATATTATATACAGCAAATATATGAATTGTTGTTTATGTATTGCATAAGAGTTATTATATGAAGTTAAAATGGAAATAGATAAATAAATAAGTAAATAATCGACTGATAAAATATTGTAAATTAATAAAATAGATAATAGATATGCGCTCAAAGCTAGGTTAATCGATTAAATATCATTAAATCAAAAGAAATCATCAAAATTTACCCCACTACATTATAAAAGGTTTATATATTATATCCACTTTTGGACTATACTTATTTCTACAAGCATTGAATACTCTTTTTTATTATTTACAACGAGGCTCACTCAGGCCTATAAATAAATATAACATATCTTTGATTACTTAGTCATTTAGTGCTAACTTATAACTTAATATGAATATGGAATTTATTTCACCTCATTTTGTTATTTGTTATCTTATATACATATACACAATATATATATAATGACGATTTCTAACTGATAGGTAACCTTTAATAAATCAACTCAATCTGTGATCCATCCCCAAGAACATACCTAATTATCAAATAAATAAATAAATATTTTTTTAAAAAAAATATTAAGTTATATAAATAATAAAACTTTTGATAATAAAATTTGTAAATATAAATTTCACTTATTAAAATATATATAATAACCCATATGAAATTTAAACTTAGAGCTTTACTTACAAATTTCTAATACTTAAGTGTTAATTTTGACATTTATAAAATGTTTGTTTTTTTAAACAAGACGCTTAAATAGAACAGAATTATACTTATAAAAACGTTTCATTTTTCTAAAAAAAAAAAAGAATATCAATCTCAAAAATATATATATATAAACATATCATTTACATTAATAAAGTTATTTATTATCTTTTCAAAGTTCAACTTGTTCATCTTTCTTTTCAAAGGTCAACTTGTTCCATTGTTTTATTCCTTTATATTTCTTTAATATTAGAATGCATTCTAGCCAAGGTTAAATTTTGAAGAAAATATCAAGTTAATGAAAATTATTAGTTTCAAACGCATATATATATTCTATATTTTTTAAGATTTCTCTCCTTGGAAAATAAATAAATAAATTGAAATGTTAAATCCAATATATTAATTATAGTTGATTCCAGTTGTTACTAAATTTACTATTATAGATTCATAGATAGCTATATCAAATTTCAGTTTAAGACTAGGTGAAATTCACGTCGAGATTTTTTGCTTAGTTTTTCTTTTTAAACTGATCTGGGATAAAAGAAAAGAAAAGATGCAGCTCCCGAACTGTGACAATATATTATTCACCCCTCCATTATTGATGTATTTACATAAAATAGATTATCCAATTATCTTGACCAAAGAAGATACCGAATATAATAGTACAATTAGTTTTTTTTTTCAGTTTCTTTTAATAACTATCTTAATAATCCATCATGGTGATCTTTTTTTTATTGTTGTTGTTGTTTTCCACGTGCCACAGAACATGCAGTTTTGAAAACCATTGTTACATATGTTTTTTTTAAACAATTAACATTCAAAATAAAAAAATATTAATCATATAAAAAATATTAAATCGAAAATTTATTTGATAGCTTTAAAAATATTTATATACATAAATAATAACATTGCATTTTTTTTAATAATCACTACTAATAAAATAATCTTTTTTATAATCAACAATTTATATGTCTTTATTTATTTATAATAATTAGAACATGTCATTATTACTATTAAAAATCTCACCATTAAGAATAATAACAATTAAAGCCATGTACCATTAACAAATAAACAAAATAATAAATCCAAACAACAATAACTATAACTAATAACCATAAACAATAATAATACTCAATATATAAAAATCAAATCAAAGAGATTTTTTTTTAAATCAACAAATGACTTTTAAAATAAAGGTAGATTTATCGATCTTTTACAATATATATGGGTGATAGTGATCTGGACCAACTGATGAGTGTGGTTCAGCACAAAATGCATCTTGGGGGTCATTTATCTTTTATTGTATCTTTATTTATATGAATTTAAAAAGAATGGAGAAATATGGAGGTTGTTTAATATATCTATAATCTAAATATTATTATTACAGTGTTTATTTAAAATATCATTATGAAACATTATTACTATTTATCAGATTTGAAATGAGAAAACCTTAACTATATACATATATATTTTAATCAATACTAATTTTTGAAAATAATATTGCATTAGAAAGAGCAAAAATTTGTTTTTATACTCTGTAAAATATCAATATAAATTAAACCATGAAGCATTTGATGCCATTTAAGTAGCTTCTTTTTTAAATTAATATTTAAAAAACAACCATTTGTTTTTTTCTGAGTATTTCAATTAATTTATAATATATAATATATATACAGGTTCTGTTTGGGGGATTAATTCCAAACTATATTTATTCAGAGGTCAGAGCAAAAAACTTTTAAAAGTTTTTAAATAATATATATAAATAATAAAAGTTTTTTATAAAAATAATTCAAATAATTTATGTCTGTCAGCATAATACTATATCAGTTTTTTTGCCCAAATTATTGGAATAGTTTTTGTTTGTGAAACTTCAATCATTCATACTTTGAGATTCCCTCAGAGACATCTTCATGTATATTTTGGTGGTATGGCTAGATATTAATTTGTAAGTTTTTTTTTACTTGGAGATTTAATTTTTGTTTCTTTCTCTGCTTACAATTCTGTTTATCAGAATTTTCTTGCATTGATGCTGTTGGTTCATCATAATATATTTCTAGTTGCATTGAGAAGTAAAATTAGCATTCAAATTCAACTTGCAATTATAAGTTCCATAGTTGGTGGAGTTTCTTCTTTCTAGATATTGAAGATGTCAGCTTTTACAGTCCCTAGCTTCAAAGAGAATTTTTAAAGAATCACATCTTTATACATGCTCTCTGGTCTTACCTGTTTTTTTTTTAAAAACAATCCCAAAATTATACTGAATTAGCATTTTTCTCTATAATTACCTTTTTAACAAAATTCTTAGAGTAAAAATATCTAATTACAGTTTTATCTATTAGTTTAAACACAATGCTGTATTTTATCAAAATGAAACTCCTATAAATATATATATAATATACAATCTTAATCCTTTTTCTGTCTTTTTGTTTTTATTTTTATAAAATTAAAATTTAGATGCTTTAATTATCTTATTTCATTTAATTATATTATTATTTTTAATTAGATTGTCTATTTTTTCTAATATTATAATTAAAATAATGTAATTTTTTCTAATATTGTAATTGAAATAATGTAACAATTCATCAGACTTCTAACATAAATTCTTTCAATTATAATTTGAAGAATATCCTTTTTATTACTCTTTTATTTTCTAATAATAAAAACTAGCTTACTACATTGTTTCTATATATAAAAAACATATATTAATAATACAACTAATCTATTAGAGTATTAAGGTTTTAAATGTACGTTATAAAATATTTTTTAAAGAATTTCAAAGCTACTTATTATTCTGTCTCACAAATATTGTTAATGAGCTCATTCTTATATGTAAGACCAAATAGATGACTGTGAAATACATGTGACATTTATTTCGATTACCTTTATTTTCAATTATACATGTCACATAAAAACAAAAAAATTGCAATTTGATGCTAAATATTAATTCTCAATAACAAATAAATCAGAAAAAATATTGTGGCAGCTTTTAGTATTAGATTGTTTCTTACATTAGTCCACAGTAAAAGAAGCCACGTGGTTATATAGTTTAAAGAATTAAAAGTATTCATAAGCTTTGGAAAGCAAAATTTTCTTTTTTTTTTTGCTAAAAATTATTTTCAAAAACAAAACAAAAAATATATACTGTAATGATAACTTTTAATATCAGATATCTGCAATTCCAATAAATAAAACCCATGTGGTACCATTGTGTTTTTAAAGAAGTTAAATGTATTTATAAATTGCATAAATAATTCACAACTATGTATAATATATAAAAGCAAAGAATTTTCTATTTTACTATAAAAATTAATTTTCTATAATAAGTGAAACAAAAAATATGGTAGCAACTTCTAGCATCAGTCAGACTTACGAGAAAATCACAATGTTAAACTATAACAACAGTAATATATTTTTATAAATAAATAAATATATTGATAAATAATTTAGAACTGTGTGTAATATCTGAAAGCAAAAAATTTGTTAGTCTGTGTTAAAAGTTAATTTTCAATAATAAAGAAATATTGCAGTAGCTTTAATGTCTGGTTATTGTTATATAAGCCCAGATTTAAAGGAAACCAGATAATCACCGTATAATAATGATAACATTTTTATAAAACTATGCTATGTGAGTAATTCATAACTATGAAAGCAAAAAAAAAAATATTATTCTGTGTTAAAAGTTAATTTTCAGTAATAAATGAAACAGAAAAAATATAATAGCAGTTTTAATGTTCTAGCAGCCATTTCATATAAAAATACTTGTATTTCAGATTATAGTTATTTTTTTAATGAAAAAGTTGAATTGTTAAATAAGTTATATTAGTGGATTTAAAATCCAAGAAAATGTAAATACATAATGAACCCCCCCCCATCCCCTCTTTATTTTTTTAAAATCAATATTTCTGATAAATTAAACAAATGTAGGAAGATTTTTGTCACTTTTATGAAGCATCACCATCATTATAGAATCAAATATAAACTTTTTTCATAATCAAATTAAGATAAGTAAGAAATTTAAATTTATTTATTTTATTAAATATTTTTTTAAAGAATTAATTAAAATGTGCAAATATGTTTAATTTTATAATATTGTCCATTTTACCATTATAATTAATTATAGGCATTTTAATGACTTCTCTAATTTTTTGTAAATTTTCTGAATTAAAAAAAAAGATTAAATCAAACCTTAGAATAGCTGTGATAATCTGTACTGTGATAATATAAAAGACTGATGATGAAAGGTAGTTTTATGGACTTTATGTTGATAAAAATATTGATTTAAAAGTCATTTAAATAAAGATTTTTATAATAGATTGGCATTCCAGCACTAACAGACTATTGTTAGAAATCAAACACTTAGCTAAAAACTAAATTTAACCAGAATGGTTTATGACTAAATAGAAGTTTGGAAATATTTAGTTTTGGAATCTGTAGTAAGAATTGTTATCATAGATTATCCTTTTATTGACTACTGAAAATTAAGATAATATAAAATACATGTTAATGGAATTCAATAGTACTAAAATAAATGTTATAGTGTTTATTTTTATATTTTACTATAGAAGGAAAGAGCATCATATAAATGAGAAATAGCCTTTAAAAGAAAAAAAAAGAAATATGGGAAATGTAATAATTAGGGCTAATATTTAATAAGATATTCTTTTTGGATTTAGGAAAGTTCATAATTTGAAAAACTTGATTATTTTGAACTAAAGTCTGAGATTTGTGTAACATTTGCCATTTCTCGAGTCTTTGTTGATACCCTTAACAAATAAGTTTCATGTTTTGATTCCAGAGTAGATATATTTGATCTGATCTAATATTTGGGATAATTAATAAATGATTAATTTATTCAATTATAACAAGATTTTATTTATTTGTGTTATTATTTTTATGCTTTTTATTTTTTTGTTTAAAGAATCTTGATAATGACTACAGAATGTAGTTGAAATGTTATGGAGGAAAAATAAAATTATAGTTTGAATAAACAAGTTTTAAAAAGAAAAAAGGAAAAATGTATATTTTATATATTTATTATGTTGGAGCTATAATTTAAAAAGAACAAGAAGAAGTGAAAAGTTGTGTATATAAATATAAAATTAAGATGTGAGCAGAAATTTTAATAGTGAATTGAGACACAAATGAATTGAAAAGAAAACAATTAAGAATAAAATAAATCTTTTGGAATAGAAAAGAACATTATAAAATTATAATTTAAAAAAAAAAAAAGAGTTCAAATTTAGATTCAAATGTATTTGAAAAAGTTCTTTGATATATCATTTGTGTTGTAATCTATTAGTGATATTTTTTGCAGTAATTATAATTTCAGTAAATAAAGGTTTAATATAATAATAATACTCTTTGATTCTTATATATCTGAATTCTTAATGAATGTTAGAAATTTGAATTGCTAAAGTTAATGAAAAATAGGTTTGAGAAAATATATCATTTATGATTTAACTGAATGGCTGTAAAATATGTATATATATATATATTAGTAACTATAATTTAATAAATAAAATGCTTAATGCAATGATATGAAATTTTTGAAAAACTGTAGATTAATTTTCATGCTAGGAAGTTGTCAAGGAGAATCTTGATCATTATAGGTTTCTTAAATTTTATTTTCTGTGCTTATTTAAGAAACAACTTAATCTTAGAATTGTGAATTCTACTGAGAGAGTCATAGAAATTTAGGAAATTAAACTTTGAACATTTTTTAACATATGGCAGTAAATATACATATATAAAATTGTTTATAAATAATAAAGTGCACCACTCTCTTTTTTACTTTTTAAAACATTTTTTAAATCTTAATTTACTAATTGTTTCAGCTGATTTGCAGCCTTTACCAGAGATCAATAAATATTTTACATTTTATGCATTTTTTTTTATTAAACACTTTTATTTAAGTTAGAAACTATTTATTTAGGAAAAAATTTGAAACTGAGATTTGATATGTTTCTGTAATGTAATTTTCATTATTCCACTCTCACTCAAGCTAGGGATAATCTCTATAAAAATTATTAATATACTTCCATTAAAAGGTTTAATATATTTCTATTAAATATATTTCCTTCAAATTTTGGTCATGTCTAATAAATCATTGACAATGCAGTATGACAATGAAATATTTTAGTGTGGAGTATCCTTGTTTGTTTACTATAGAGGTGTTGGAAAAATGAATTTCAAATACATTGATATCAGTTCAATCAGTTTTCAGTGAAGCATGTGAAAGGGCAATAAAACAGTTTAGACTAAAAATTATTAATGATTAATTAAAATGGAAATGAAAACAAATCTTGATTTCTCTTGATTACAAAAGGTTCCTTTTTAAAAAAATGTATGAAATTTATTTTCTCTTGATTGTAAAAGTTAATTTTTTAAATTTTTTTTTTTTCAAAAACAAATATCCAAATACTAAAAAATTAAAAATAATATATATAAAAAAATATTTTATAATAAATGCTTTCATTTACTGTGCAAATAGTAAAAACTTAAAATAATATTTATAAAAATATTTTATAATAAATGCTTTTATTTACAAGAACTAAAAAGCCAAAAAATAATTAATTCTTCAGCCACAACTGGGGTTTTTATATTCAACTTGAAATTAAAGCATGGTGTATCCAGAAATTAATTAATTCAATCACTATTTTTTGGACACCCCATTTTTATTTCAAGTTAAATATAAAAACCCCAATTGTGATTGAAGAAACAATTATTTTTTGACTTTTTATTCCACAGTAAATAAAAGCATTTATTGTAATATATATAAAACAATCCAAAACAAAGCAAAACTCTCCATATAGTAGTGCCATCTTGTGCTAACAAGAGCAATCAATGGATGCCAGAAGGCTTGTGCATAAAATCCCTATCTAGTGCCTACTCATCCAATATCCCCAGACTAGTTTCTGGCTTGTGGCCTTCATCAGTGAGGAGCCTTGGATCTGAGAGCACTGCACCTAGATCTTAGGATCTAATGCAACCCTCCAGCACCCACCTTTTAACTCTATTTAACTACAAAACTATGAGAATCCATTGATTGCTCTTGTTAGCACAAGATGGCACTACTATATGGAGAGTTTTGCTTTGTTTTGGATTGTTTAATAACAATTATTGTGCTAGTATGAGATAGTGATCATATGATGTTTAGTGGTTTAACACCAATCCTGCCCAATAGGATAGTGGTGGCTATGGTTGTTCAAGAGCCAAAGACACCAAAAAGTATGGGTACTGAATTGAGTTCAGACCCATATGACTATATAAGCTATTGAGCTTGGATTGAAAATATTAATAGTGTTTTCCATTTCATTCTCATAGTTTTGTAGTTAAATAGAGTTAAAAGGTGGGTACTGGAGGGTTGCATTAGATCCTAACATCTAGGTGCAGTGCTCTTAGATCCAAGGCTCCTCACTGATGAAGGCCACAAGCCAGAAACTAGTCTGGGGATATTGGATAAGTAGGCACTAGATAGGGATTTTATGCACAAGCCTTCTGGCATCCATTGATTGCTCTTGTTAGCACAAGATGGCACTACTATATGGAGAGTTTTGCTTTGTTTTGGATTGTTTAATAACAATTATTGTGCTAGTATGAGATAGTGATCATGTGATGTAATATATATATGTAAAATGATTATAATTGTAAATAAATGTCTTTTTCAGCAAACAAAAAAAAATTCAAACTGCAACTCTTACATATAAAAATTAATAAATAATGATCAATAACTTCAGCTGTTTTTTAAAATTATATTATCTAAATATCTTTAATGTAATTACTAATTTTATATCATGTAATTTAATATATTTTTATAATACTCTATCTAATATTAGTATATTATTAAATAACTAATTTTATTCTTTTTTTAAATCAACAATTAAATAAAAATAGTAAATAAACCTATATTATTTTATGTTATTACTACATTTTACTTTGTTAATCTATTATATATGTTAGAGGATATACCAATCCAATTTGTTTTGGTATTTTAGTTATTTAAGAATATATTAATATTAGATATATTATAAAAAAATATATTAAATTACAAGTATAAAGTTAATAATCGTATTAAAGACAAAATAATACAATTTTAAAAAACAGCTATATTTAAATGTATAGCTTTAGTCATTATTTGTTTTTATATATAAGGGTTAAGATTTGAAATTTGATATTTAGAAGATGTGTTTATTTACAATTAGAACTATAAAAAATATTATATGTTTAATAACATCATAGGGAATTAGGCAATTAAGAGAAGTGAGAATATTAATTTGATTAGTAAGATTAAAGTGTAAATTGTTTATTGGAAATTATAACACAGGTTAGTTTCTAAATGGTGGTAGAATAGTGATGTAAAAATTGAATATGAATGTATTGTTTTTATGTTTATAATTGATTAATAGATGTAATGATTTTCAGCATATTGTATTTCTGGTCTTATTAATAAGTTCTTGGAAAAATAGCCAAGCTTAATTTTAATGTTATCAGTCTCTTCTCAATTTTGTGTCATTAATTTTGTTTTTCAAGACCAATCTTTGTAATTTGTATTTTTTCTTAATAATTACTCAAATTATTTTGTATTATTATTATTATTATTATTATTTGTCTTCTAGATCCAGGTATATCTTTGTAATTTGTATTTTTTCTTAATAATTACTCAAATTATTTTGTATTATTATTATTATTATTATTATTTGTCTTCTAGATCCAGGTATTTACAGTTAATTTTTTCATTGATTATCATTTCAAATTTGTCAAAATTTTTCTCAGTTGTTGCCTCTAATTTTTTAAAAATATTTTTTTCAAAAATCATGTCTCATATACATAATAAGACTACTTTATGATACTTAACCATCTAAGTCTTTCTTTCAAGAGGGCAATCTTTTTATAAATAGTTTTTGAGTTTATTGCCATTCCAATTCACATTACATTTTATTTTTATTTTATTGATTATTTTTCCTAAAGCAATATATTTTTTTCTTTTTATATTTAATTATGAATTGATTTTTCTTCTAAAAAATTAATATTATCTGAAAATGCCTGAAAGTTATTTTAAGATGCAGCAGTAAAGCTTATATTATTAATATGTATTAAATTGTTAATAATTGGGCTCTTTTTTGATGATGCTATTTTTTATAGACGTTCTGTAATAATTTTCATAAATGATTTATATATATATTTTGATAAACAAATTATATAAAATAGGGGTTTTTTGTGTTCTTTCCTAGCCATTCTTTTTATTTTGATTCGTTCATACATTTCTTTTTGAACTAAAATTGTTGTTTACTTTTCTTAGTATTTTTAATAGGTTTACTTTTTTATGATTAAATGCACCCAAGTATATTCATAGTCTGTTGATAATGACCAATCCAGAAGTATTATCAGCAGAATATGATAAATTATTAGAAAGCACTATTATTTCTGTAAAGTATAACTTTAGCTCAAAGATTTTACTGTTCAAGAAGGTAATTCTAAATTAATTTTTTAGTAATAGCATTACCTTTATTATTATGGTTATAAGAGAATAATGTCATTGATATTCTTAGTAGAAAATATTATCTAAGGATTGGCGGCTTCTGGGAAGCAAAAAGAAACTATCATTTTAATTACTTTACAAACATAAAATTATGATTAGCACAAATGCAGAATTATATCCCCAGGAAATTCAACAAGTGAAAATCACAATAGGTAAAGAGGCTTTATAAGCCATTAAGGAGATTTTATGGATTTTTCACTTTTTACTGTTGCTAAAAAATGGATTATTAAATACAAGTCAAAGAATAAAAGGTACTTGTGAATTTTTATGTAAATCAAAATGACAACCCATATTTTTGAAAAATCTACAATTTGGAGGCTTCCAAAAAAATGTTTACAAAAAAATGTCTGCTAGGAAATGCCATATTTAATGTTTACATTTTATTTTTTATTACTATTATTTAAAAAAAAAATTGTGATAAAATTAATTACAACATTTACAGTTTATTTTCTTTTTTTTTGGGATTAACTTATTAACAGAAAAATGAAAATATAAATATAATATTTACATTTTATTTATGTTGGTGACATGCAATCATGTCATGATCATGAATGCACACTTTTCAAGGACAGGATCCCATACATTTTGAAACAGTCCACTGCATCACATTTTGTGGTAGAATGATCCCAAATTTTTATTATTATTACAATTTAAAAAATAAAAAAAACCTGCTGATAAAAAGAAACATGCGGAATTGAACCAAAGTTCAACAATGTTAAGAACATCTTGTTGCTTCCCATATTATAAGTAAAAAAAAAAAATTGAAGTAAAACTTGTTAATGAAATTGATCGGAATTTATTTCTTTTTTAAATTTAACAATTGATTTATTAATTTTGTTTTAATTTAATAACTAATAAATCTTCTGTAGATTATAGGCCCTTGAAAGTACATTTATCAAAAATACAGCTTGCCATCTTCGTTTGCTTGAAAACTCACAAGTACCAAAAAATGAAGAGACTTTGGAGTTATTGAATTTTGGGGGGAAATGAAAAGATAAATTGTTTAGATAATATTTGAAATGCAAAGAAAATGATCTTTATTAAGCAATTTTAGAATGGAATATGAATTAGATTGGATTTATCATTATAGATAGAGAAGTAATAAAAAAATATAGTAGAGAGAACTTCAATGTTAAAAAATAAAAGGTAGGAGGGTTTAAAAGAAATTCATAATGATTTTAATAAAGAATGCATTTTTCGGTAAAAGTAACATGGAGTGAATACTGCTATGTTATTTCATATTGAAGAGTGTTCAAAGTTAATACTGGTTATGGTGAATTACTAAATTATGTAATATTAGAGTTAAATACTTTTATAATTATTATTCATTCAGCATCACTTAGTTTACTAAATCATTAAATTATCAAAAACTAAGCCTTTGCAATTCAAGAATTTATAAATTAAAATAATTTGTGATGATATATTTATTTTTATTAATAGTACATAATTTCTTATGTTTTCTATAAAATTTATATATTGGTGACTGCTTTTGGACTAAATCTCATGAAAATGATAAATCTTGTAAAGATGTTTGTTTATGTGAAAAGCAACTGAAGAAAACTTTTATTATTAACAACACTAAAGTTAAAACAACAGAAACTGTTATAAGCAAAAATAACTTTGATAGTGTAATTGATAATGTGTAATCAAAGTAACCTAAAAAATGGATACTTCTTGAATTTCAAGAAGAACTAAACTTTTTTTAAACTTCTCTAACTGAATCAGATAATGAATTGAAAGAAAAAAATTAATAGTATACAGTTAAAAAAAAAAAAAGACTTGACAAGATGAAGCAAAAACAAATTTGAGTGTTAAATGTAATGTTGAAAATAAAAACAATAATTATAATATATAACAAATGTTGAAAAGCATCCAAGTCATAAAAATTACCACTATTGATAGTTGTCGTAACAATTTAGTTAAGAATAAAATAACTAAGCATGCTTATCTGTCATAGGTATGAATTTTTTTAAAAAAAGATATTAATTGTAAATCTCAGATCTGTAGCAAAGAAAAAAATTAAGCTATCATTTATAATAATGTATTATGTTATACTTATGTATTGTTGAAAAAGAAGAAGCAATTAAATTTTAACATTAAAGAAATAATAGGAATTTTAATTTAAATAGATATTTAAAGAAAAGAAAAAAACAATATCTCAGATGAAAAAACATTTATTCTTTAGTTTTAAGCTCCTATTAAATAAATTGAGTGTTAGAGGTTAGTTTAAAGTTGATAATGTAAAAGTAATATTACCAATATGTTATTAGTTTGATTGGAAAACATGATTATCAAAAGCTTTATCAATATTATAATGAAAATTTGTTTATTGACAAACTGGCAATGGTTAGTGGACAATAGGTGGTTATTGATAAAAAAAAAAATTAATTTGGAGGATTCATATGTTGTATATTCATTCATTCAGTTTTGTTTATTCATTCTTTTGTATTTATTCATTCAATATGAGGTATTAAGAAGATCTTATGTGAATGTTGTCTTAATTACTAATGAATATAACAGGTTGCCAGATAAAATAACTGAAACCTTGAGGTGAATTAGTATCACAGTAGTGTAGTTGAGAGGATATGCTATTGAAACAATGGATTATATTACAGTAAAAGAACATTTAAACTGTTTTATTGAGTGGATTATAGAACGATGTAAATCTAAAGTCCAGAAAAACTTTCCTAAGGTCCTCTTGAGACATTCTGAAAAACAATTATCTTTAAGTTTCATTAACTCCATATTTATATAATGACCTACAAAGAAAAACAAGCATATACTTATATGTAAATTACTTCAATAAGTAAATCATTACATTATTTATATGGATATTAAGATAATATAGTAATTTATATGTGAAAGAAAGTAATTTAAAAAATGGAGTACTTTGTTATATGTTTTTCTCATAATCATTTCATAGACAAATATTAGTCATACTTCTTAAAAACTGATGTCTTCTAGGTTAGTATTTTGAGCATTTCAATGAGAATTGGTGTTATCTAGTTATTTATGTTATGTAATTGGTATCCCATTATAATATTAACATACCACTGCACTTATTTCCATTACAATATTTTGTTTGGAAATGCAGAGGATGTGAAAAATATATTGATAAATCTCCAATAAGATTTGACAAACTTTTAGATAATTTTTCAGTTGCACATTTTTTTTAAATTTGCTTTCAAACTTGTTCCCAATTAAATATATATGTGCTAGAGAAAGTCTTTTCAGTGAGTCAAACCTTGATAAAGTCTTTTTGAGAATGTAATGAGAGAGATGGCAAATTTTTATTCTTAGCCAAAACTTTCTGAAAGATTAGATAATATTCTATTGATCGTTTGTAATAATATAAAATTACTAATTGTGTGCAATATTATTTAAGAATGCAGAATGAAATAGTTTAATACAGATATTAAACAATGAATGTGTATAATTCTACAATATATAGAAATATGAATTTCATAATAAAGTATACCAGCTCTTCTACACTAAAGAAGAAACTTTCATAAAATTGATAATTAATTAACTGCAATATTTTTTTTTTTAATATAGACTCTAAAATTGTCAGTGAATCTATTCTTAAGTAAAAAATTCAGTTTAGAACATGGTCATTATCTTTTATAATTAGTACTATTCATTTTTTGTACATAATATAAATTACTCTTAGTCTTGCTTGCTTTTAGTCCAAATATATATTAATTAGTTTATATTTACTGATATATTAATTTTTACATTTGTGAATTTTTAAAATCTGATCAATTATGGATTCTAAAATTAGAACTCAGCAAAATGATATTCAGATTTAAGGTTTAATAGCAAACAAACAAACAATTAATAATTCATCTATCCCCTTTCTATGCTTTTTCTTTCATTTTCTTTTTTTTTTTTTAATTTTATTGTTTTAAGTTGTATGTATTGATATAAAAAGTCTTTCATGAGCCACTTATACCATTAATCATGTCTCTGCATTTACTGTAATAGTAGATTTATGTATTTGTGTGATTTTTTTCATTCTTTATTTAATTGCATAGTAACTGTGACTAATCTTTTCTATTTGTACAGAAGAATATGTGAGTACTCAAAATAAAAGAAAAGCCCTTCATATTGATAATATTTTGACAATAGACTGAGAATTCTTTAATGTAATCTTATATATGATAGTACAATCAATAATAACTTAAGTGGAAATGGATTTGGATTAGGAGTTGTACTTTGTAAATCATTATGTGTTTGTGCAGTTCTACTATGATTCTTATAAATGCTGACATATGTAAAGGCCTAGAAAAATGATCGAAACATTTCTGTATAGCAAAATCTGTCTTGTAAGATTGTTATTTTAATGTTTATTAATATTTATGGTAATAGAAAAATATGTGGTAATATTAAAAATATTTCAGGTTTTTTTTTCCAGAATATAGAATGTGTGTACTTTGTCTGGTATGAATTTATGTATGCACTTTGTCTGATATGAGTTCTTTAGAAACGGAATTAATTAAAGTGTTGCTACGATTTGTTTTTAGTAAAACTCATCTTGTAGAATAAAGAAATTTAATTGAATAGATATGTGGCCAATTTTTTTTTTTTTTAGGGAAAACTATCATTGACTGTGGTGTGGTGTTGAATATATTGATATTCTCTATTATTGAAATTATTAATATATCAGTTAAAGGTTTCTTAAATTATCTATTTACTCAATGATATTGTTTTATGCAAACAGTTTAGAGAAAGAAATCCTTTATTAAAAAAATAATCAAATAGTTTATTAGTCAAAAATTCATAAGTTCAAGAACAATGATAAACTTAGGCCACAATTCATGAACTCTTTGAGTTTTAGAATCTAACAATCTACAATTGTATCAAACTATGCAGGGCAAAGATTTTATTGATGCTAGATAGAGTATATTGCATCATTTTAAATAAAAGTCCAAAATTTTATTTTTGGAGATTTTAATACATGTATAAGGATAATAAACAATGACTTTAGATCATAGATTAGTATACTTTAAGATTAAATTGATGTGTTCAACAATTAAGAAGTTTAGATTCATAAAAGTATCTGCCACTCATAGTAAGTAAGTTTCAAGATCTGTTAAACATTCCAGTTTCAATGTGGATTCTTAAGATTGGCATGTTATTGAAGAATACATTTTCTTAAGGAATATGTTATGGATGTAAATTAATTTGTTCTTGAATTTATTAAAATGAAATCTTAATGGAATATCAATCATTTGTCTTATTAATGACTTGGTTGAAATAAAATGAGACATTCCGTGTTTGACTGAATAATGCAAAGTGAATAGAAATTGAAAGACAGAAATTCATTGACTGACAGAAAGACTTAAGAAATGATTAATGAATTAAAACTGCTAAAGAAAATAGTTATTTGCTGATCACGATTACTTAGATTAATTTTTGAAGCACTGAAAGTAAATTATAAATTTGACCAATAATCATTATTGGGATAATAAGTTCTCTATGCTCACTTTTTATTTCAGTTTCTACTTTTATGCACCTTATGGAGCCACTGAAGCCATAGTGATAATAAAAGTAATGTGGTATGCAAAAGATTTGGATAAAGAATTTATATCAGTATATTTGTACAAAAGATGGGATGCTTGTGTTAGGATTGTTGAGGGTTATAGTAGTAAGGAATGGGATAAAAGAATAGATTTATTAATAAAGAATAGGGAGTTAGAGAGATGGGAGAGTAAAAATGAGTTTAAATATGTATAGAAGTAAACAGAATATTAGGTGTTATATGATAATAGTAAGGAAAGAAGTTTATTGTTTAAGGCTCAAATGGGATCTTTAACAACAAGGGAATATACATATAAATGGAAAAATAGGAGTGATTTAGTCTGTAAATTGTGTAAAGAAGGTATAGAAAATATTAGGCATCTGTTAATTGAATGTAAATGCTTGAAAACAGAAAGGGTACTAATAATGAAGTTATGGAAGAATAAATATGAAAAAAGTGATTATACAGAAAGTGGATTATTGGTTTTTATGCTGGGTTTAGAAAAAGATAAGGGGGATTTAGATATAAAGGCCATAGAGTTGACAAAGATTATGTTGTGGAAATGGAATGGAGTAGAATATGAGAAAACTTAGAGTGGGGAATGGAAAATAAAGAAATTTCTGACTCCATTTAAGAAGTCACAGTACATCACATCACATAAATATGATGTAGCTAGAATTGTATGAAAGGGAGTGGCAGTAGCAGGGTTAACATATGGTAACAATATGTTATAGGTAAGCTTAAAATTGTGTTAGATTATTTAGAAAAAGTACAAAGAGAAGTAGGAAGATTATGCATCAGATGCAGAAATATGAATAGCAAAGAAGGCAATTCAAGGAGAAATGGAATGGTCAAGTTTTTATAAAAAGCAAAATGAAAATGTTCAGTAGATTGCAGTTTATGGATAAGAGAATAGCCAAAATAGTATTTAATTGGGTTATGAATAAGGGGCAGACAACAAGATGGGTGACAAAGGTGGTACGGTGTGCAGAAGATTTAGAATAAGAATTTATGTTGGTATACTTATACAAAAGGTGGGATAATTGTGTTAGGAGATTTGTTGAGTGTAATAATTGCAAGGAATGGGGTAGGGAGTTGGAGAGATGGAGAACTAGTATGAAGACTAAAAAGTTTAAATATATATAGTGGTAAACAGAATATTGGGTGTGAGTTAATTTATGATAATAGCAAGGAAAGTAGTTTACTGTTTAAGGCTTGAACAGCAGCAAGGGAATATATACATAAATGGAAAAATGTGGGTGATTTAATCTGCAAGTTGTATAAGGAAGGCGTAGAAAGTATTAGGGCATCTGTTAATTGAATGTAAATGTTTGCAAATAGAAAGGGCACAAAGAAGTTGTGGGATATAAACAAAGGATTATACAGAAGGTGGATTCTTAGTTTTTATGCTGGGTTTGTAAAAAGATAAGGGGAATTTAGATATAAAGGCCATGGAGTTGACATAAATTATATTATGGAAATGGGATGGAGCAGGAGAGAGAAGAATATGGGAAAAACTTAGGGTGGGGAATGGAAAGGAAGGTAAAATGGCTAACAGATTTCTCTGAGCATGGTAGATGAGAGATTCCTGACTCCGATAAAGGATAAGTCACAGTGCATCTCATCTTATCAACTTGAAAACTAATTGAATGTTTTTTGAAAATTTGATTCTCATCAATGTACATAATACTAGAATAGAAATTGATTCCAAATTACCATTTAAAAATTTTTCTTATTAATTGTAAATTACATATTTTTTGAATTTTCTTACTTGTCTTTTAAAATGTACAACAAATGTCAATTGTAAATGTTAAATTTTATGAAAACAATATTAAAGGCAAATTAATTGTAATTTAAATATTTTATTTTTCATAAAAGAGATCATATTACTTAATCAATACATAGTATAGTAAAACAATAAAAATGAACTGGATTAATAACAAAAAATAAAAAAGGGTAAAATGAAAATTATTTATTTTGATTATCAGTGATAAAAGTGAATAACATGCTGAAGAAAGACTAGAAAAGGTCTAGGTCGCTACTGGTTTGCCAAGATATTTTCCATCATATGTGATCCATATGAGAATGTAATATCTTCAGAATTGTGAGCTTGACCTCAAATCATGAACATTCAATCATCTGGGTGTTTATTCCAGTCACCAGATCAACATAATGTTTTTTATGGTTAAGGATCAAATATCTGAATCTCTTTGCATTAAGATCACCATAGGCCACTCTTTGGTTGAAGTAGATGATTAAAGTACTTGCACATGTTTTTCAATGATGAGAGTAAGAGTCAACTTGTCTCGGCCTAGCACACAGAAATAGTGATCTGTGGTTTCTCTGATTCTTAATGCTGATGGTTGGATTCTGCAATGTGCATGGTCACTTTGTAGTATCTCTTGGTGAATCTAAGTTTGTATATTTGTATGGATTCTACCATTTGTCCTCTAGTTTTAATGAATATGACACAGCACACTTCCCTGCAGAAGTTAAGCTAATTTACTATGATATTGAAAGATATTCTAATGGATTTCATGGCTATTTTCACAAGGAGTTTCATTACAATAAAGAAAAGTTACAAAATTTCAGACTTAATCTGCTATTTAGTTATCATTTTATATCAGAATAATAAAAAGCCATTGCTTCTTTGGATGGACTGAGTCATTTGGAAAATACAGTGTGAGCATTGCAAAGTTGATCTAAACTTCTACTTAGTATTGATCCCTTTTTTCTGCTTCATAGACCCTCATTTGATCAAAGGCATTTCACATTTTTACTTCATTCAGTTGATATTTCTGTTTGCCGATACAATGTCTGCACTGGTGATTATTTTCTCATAAAATTTCTTGAAAAACCTACTTAGTTGTCAATGCGATAAGAATCACTAACTGGAGAACTTACTTTGTATAAAAATTAGCTCACATTCTGAATTCACAGGATGTAATTTAGATCTTTTTTCTTTTTCAATTAAGATCAATTAGAGAACAGGCGATCCTTTTTTTTTTTGGTTTGTCCCTTTTCCGATCTCAAGGTTTTCCCTCTTCTCTGTCTCTGATGCCATGATGTTTTTGTTTTTTCAATTAGAGAACAGCCTTCTTTTTGCTTTTGTTTTCAGATCCCAAGGTTTTTCATCGCTCATCCCCCATTGATGGACAATAACATCTGTGCAAAAACAATATGTTCCATTAAGTTGTACTTATTTTGAGATTATTTTATAAAAGACACTTCTCCATCCCCCAATACTTTAACAATAATATCTGTTAAAAAAATCCTATTTATTTTGAAAACTATTTTATAAAAAGCAAACAAGGAATATTTTATTATTGTAAAAATATGAAATATTTATTTTTAGAAGGTTATAAGAATCCTTAACAATGGAAAACATATTAATAAATAACTTTGGTCATATGATTTATTGAAAAATTATATTTTTAAAAAGTTCTAACATTGGAAGAAAATCTATTTAATAAAATATAAATTTTTATTTAGTTGTTTTATTTCAAGTGTGTTGAAATAATTTTTAAGATTATAGGAAAATGTTTATTTTTCAATTATAAAATATGCATAAATTCAATTTTTCAACAAAGAATTTTTTATTATTGTATAAGTACAAATATATTTATTTTTAGATTACTTTGTAAAAATTAGAAAACTATTTAATCTTATGAGAAAATGTTTTATTTTTCTATTATAAAATGTGCATAAATGTTCTACTTTTGAACTATTTATATATTTATTTTTAGATTACTTTATAAAAATTAAAAAAACTATTTTGTTTAAATATAAATAAATGTAAAAATATAATTCGGTTCCACTATTTATATATTTAAATGCCTAAATGTTGCTTAATCGTAAATTTACAAATTAGTTAAGTGACTCCATGTAGTGGATAAAAATAGAAACAAAAAAATGAGCATAGCCCACTTATTATAATGATATCTAGTAATTTTATTAAATCAGTTTTTTTCCCTCTGATAATATTGATATTTTGAACAAATAGAGAGGTTATTTGATTATCTTTTGAACAGTGATACATGAATTTGTATGTTCACATTTAATTATATTAGTTTTGTGCAGAAATTGTCAACCTGATGAAGTTAAAATTACTTTTTATAAACTGAGATAGAAAGATTGTGATTCCTGATAGATTCCCTGGGAGAAAATTAAAAATAGTGTTGATGTGTTAATATCAAAACTTGATAATTTTAAGGAATTCATGAAGTTGGGTCATTGATTGTGAGGATTGTTTTTATTGTTCTTCTGTTCATTATTAAATAGGATAGGAAAGACTGTAATAAATTAACATGGAATTTTATTATTATAAGCTAAAGCAAAAGTATTTTCAAAATATTTTATTGAATAGATTACTTTTATCTGCAGTTAAATAATTATTAGATGCTCACTATGGTTTTAGAATCTCAAAAAGTATTATAGATATGGTTTTTGTTACCAAGCAGATACAAAATAAATAAATAAAATGCTAGCAAAAATGGGATCTATACATTGATTTTATAAATTTGTTTAAGACATGTATGGCAACATCTGAAAATAGCTATTTCATGATGGTATAAGAGGAAATGTTATTATTGTTGGTGGAAAATCTAAAGCATTTATTTTAAAGTATAAAATAGTATTAAAGAATTATTTGTGTGCTCTCATTTTGTTTTTAATTTTTATGATAGTGGTCTTTAGACAAAATTTATATACTACTTTATGAAGAAGACACCAAGATACAATGGAGATTTGATAGCATTTTTTTTAATTCGTAATATAAACTTATTAATGGCAAGAACAAAAATTTACAATTTTTGACATTCAAATATATGAAAAATTGTGGTAGTATTGTTTCTAATTGAAATAATTAACTACAGAATGTTCTTCATGGTTTGAAATCAACTTATAAAGACTTTAGTTATTAATGTTTAATAAATTATCAGTTAGCTACAAAGAAAAATCTTCACTAACTTCAGTTGAAATTAAGAAAATAATTTGTTATAATATAATGAAATCCAATAAAAAATTCTCACTATAATATTATTAGAATTAATTTAGTTAATTCAAATTCAGTAATATATTTTCTTTTCATAAAACAAAAACGTTCTCTTAAAAAATATGGATTACTTTAAAAAATGGTAATTTTTTTTTTTAGTTATAAAGGTGAATTTGGATATTGGATTCACTAAAGATTAATTGAAAATAGGCTATTTAACTATAGTAATACAACTTCATCATTTTAATTGTTTATATATAGGACATTTAGTTATTCATCCATGTCTATCCTATAAAAGTGAAATGTGGACTTTATGTCAATATAATTATAGAGAAACTAGAACAATTTCATTTATGGACTCTAATATTTTGAATATGATGATCAGACCATAGGATAAAAGAACTTACTAAATATAAATTATTTTTAATTTAAAATTGTAAGAGCATATTTTTACTGAATTAAGCATGTGAAAATAAATGAAGAATAGCAGATTTTGTAAATTATTTTATAATAAATGTGAGTGTGATTTTCATAAGAGACATAATTCAATATCAGTTACTTTTCTTAATAGACGGTTCCTCATTGTTAACATTATCAATCCACTGCATGATGAAGGTCTCTCCAAATTTAATTCATCTCTGATCTCTAGTCTCTCTTGTCCACATCATCCTGCACACTTTCTTATTTCATCCATCCATCTCACATGTGATCTCTTTCTGGATCTTTTACAATCTTTTGAAATCCTATTTAAGATTTTAGTTGCCCATCTATTAATCATCATCTCTTCTAGCAGTATGTCCAGCCCAACTTCAACTTCAGTCTCTTAATTCTTTCAATAATATCAGTAACACATGTTTGTTTTCTTACCCATATATTGTATTTTCGATTTCTTCTTGTTACTCCTAACATGCATCTCTCCATACTTTTTTTGAGTGATCTGAAATCTCTGTATTGCTCTTCTATTAAGTGTCCATGTCTCAAGTCTTTAAGTAAGAACTGGTAAAACACATTTAGTAAAATCATTTCTTTTCAAACATATAGGCATATTTAAGTTATTTCTACTAAAAAGCACTCCAACCAAGTTTAATTCTATGCTTAATTTCATCCATTATGTTTCCATCTGTAGTAATAATCTGACTTTCTTCTAACTTATCATAATCATTTTTTATTTTCATCTTTTGAGAAAATATATTGAACATTACTTTAGTCTTTTTAACATTTACCTTTAGTCCTACTTTCTTATTTTCATCTGATAACTCTTACAATATTACCTGAAGCTCTAAAACATTATTTGCAAAAACAACTATATTATCTGCAAAATATAAAGAACACAGAATCTCAATATATGTTTACTCCTTTAGTTTCTCTTTAATCCAATACTGCTATAAAAAGTTTTGGAGATATGGAGTCATCCTGTCTTATACTCTTCTCAATGTTAACCTTCCTAGTATCATTATGTAATCTAATTCTTACTGTTGCATTTCTATAAATATTCTTCAGAATATGACAATATCCTCGATCTTTATACCTTGATGATCCAATGCTTTAATCACTGAAGAAATTCTTTTAGAATCAAATGCCTTTTCATAATCTACAAATCCAAAGCATAATGACAAATCATATTCTCTCTCAATACTCAGATATGATCTATTGCACTAAAACCACTTTTAAATCCAGGGTTCTTTTGTTTGATTGAAAATTCATTGTTCTCTGTAGACGAGTTTTTTTAAATATTAATATTGCATTCTTCCAATCATCTGGTACATCTTTATCGTTTAGATATTTGGTATATAACTTTGCAAAATTTTTTTCTATTTCTTTACCTGCTTTTTTTAATGTATCAATTATAATTCCATCATTATATGGAGCTTTCCCCTTCTTTATAAATTTAATTGCATGTCTCACTTCTTCATTTAAAATCCTGGCCAATTCAGAAGATATAATAGACATAGGAGGTATTGTTCTTTATTACTATATAATTTTTGATAGAACTTTTCTACCCATTTCATGATGTCATCTCTCTTTTTAGTAATAGTTCCATCTTTTTTTCTTATTGCAGATACGTTTTCTATCAATACCAAAATGTCATTTATATTCTTGTGACTTTTATTCTCTTCTACAGCTTTTCTTGCTAGTTCACAATTATACTTTCTTATATTATTATCAACTTTTTTGCACCATTTTATAAAATTCAGGATATTCAATCCTCTTAATGTATCATTTTATATATCTTCATTCTTTTCTTCATAAATGTTCTAGTCTCAGTAGAAATTTTATTGGTCAATTGCTACTTTTTTCTGCCAGCTATCTTTGTTGCAATTTTTAAAAGTGTATCAATTATTTTCCTATTAATTTTATTCAAATCTGAATCATATTCAAAATCTACTAATATTTGAAAATGATTTGCAAATTTTAATTTAAATTCATTAGAATGTTTCTGAAGATTAGGAATAGCAACTGTAAATATTGTTTTTCTTAATAATTTTTGTCTCTCTACTTTTGCATTAACATGTATCTTACATCTACTAATCAATGATCACTTTGTGTGTTGAATTTATTAAGATCTTGAAATATGTATTTTCTGTTAGTCAAAATATAATCCATTTCTGCTGTACCTTCATTTCGATGCTTCCATGTCCATTTCAACATTTTTCTCATAAAAAGAATTCATAATATAAAGTTTTTTTTTTTTTGCAAACTCCACAAGTCTCTATCCTTTCTTATTTCTATTACCATAACCAAATTTACCTACAGCACTTTTTTCTTTCATTTGTTTACCAATTCTAGCATTAAAGTCTCCTATAACAATTTTAAAATGTTGTTTAGTCTGATCAAAAATCTTTGTATATCCATATAAAAATCTTCTACTACTTCATCACTATGAGAACTTGTCGGGGCATAAACCTGAATTATCTACATTTGGTATCTGCTATTAAGTCACTGTCCGATACACCATCAATCTCCACAATATTGATTGTTCTTCCACTTTTTATTTATAATGAATCTTGCTCCATTTGTACTTCCAATATTTGTGCCATTGTAGTAGAGTACATGTCCAATTTTTAAATTGACTTTTCACCTTTTTTTTTTAACTTCACAAAACCCAATAATGTCCCATTTAATATGACAGTTCTTTCAATTCTTGCAATCTTCCTTCACTTGAAAGTGGTCTGCAGTTGTGAGTATGTAAATAAAAAGTCGTCATCAAATGGAAGCCTGGATCTGCAATCAGGGGATTCTTAACACCCTTTGCTTCCAGTCACCAACCATTACTTTGGCTGTTGACTTTACAGCCTCCTGGGAATAAGGGCATGATTTATTTTTGTTTGTCATGATTGTATATATCTATTAGAAAAAAAAATTCCTTCACATACAGACATTCATTCTGCCTTATCAGGCAACTGAGAAGAAAGACTGGTATTTTTTGATCTTAAACTCAGAGGTATAAAGCCAATAAAATCACCATGCTGGCTAATGCGTGTTGGTGAGCAGCCCATTCAAGTTTGTATACTATGTGAATAATCCCATAGTAATAACAGCTGCAACAACAAGAACGTATGGAATGGTCAGGAATTTGCCTTGCTTGGTTCCTTTAAGGCCTTCAAGAGGAATCGAACAGTCTCCTTTCAGTTAACAGCAAACTCCTTTCGGCTGCCAGTAGAGAGATATGGCTATTAATATAAAAGAGAGTTATAATTAGATAAGGCTATACTTTAAAAAAAAAATAGGAGGAAAATTTCTTGCTGAAATTAACAGTCATGCAAGATATCAAACAAAGTCTAAAGAGGACTAACTTGTTATATATATATGAATATATTAAGAGTTATCATTTAGTTTGCTTACTCATTATCAAATTTCTCTTTAACTTTTTTTCTTTTGAGTCTCATTTTTTTCCCCAGGAAGTATGACAGGGCTTTATTTGTTTAGAAGTGATTGCTAGTGATGATGATTGCTTATAATATTAATTAAAACCGCTATTTTTGGAATGAATTGTAAATTTATCTTGGAAATATTCTTTATTGAGCTTGAATATTGACTTTATTGTCTGTTAAATTGGAAAGAAAGAGCTATTTACTAGTTTATATTTTCTAGGCTAATTTATTATTATTTTTTCCTCTTTCAGTGTATTACAAACCTTATAATAATCTCTGTTGAATGTTTAAATGCCAGTTTTTATTGTCTTTTTATTTCTGAAAGAATCTATTGAAAGGCTAAGCGGCAGTCTTTAGTGTGTGTTCATCATGGAAGAAATGTCCAGAACAAAACCAGGATTATGCCTCACAGTTTAAAGAAGAGCTAGCTGATTGCTCAATGTCAATCTATTAAATAGAAACTGCAGTCTTCTTTCTCTCGTTTAAAGAGTCCAATTTCTTTTCTTTTTTAAAAAAACTTTTTGAAACTTAACAATTTGAGCTGAAAATTAATTTATTTTTATTTTCCATTTTGACTGCTGTTTTATGCATAGAATTAGAAGAATATTCATGTAAATTTGGAAAGTGTTTAATGTTTTACATATATAGTGAAGTATGTATGTTAAATTTTCTGCCTAAAGGGAAGTTGAATCATTATGTAATAGAGTATTATTACTAATCTAAATATTTGGGAAGTAGTTTGCATTGTTTTACAAGTAAAATGTTTTAATATATATATATATTTGATTTTCATTTTTATTTTATTTTTGTAATTTTTTTAAAATTTCTATGTTTATGCCATTTTATTTATTTGTTTTATGTTTTTTTTATATATGTACACAAGAGAATTTATTTTTCAAAGTATTCATTTATTTATTTTTCTAAATATTTTTTTTATGCTTATTTACGAGTCTTTTTCATATATACTCTCACATACTTGTATAAAGTTTTTATATAAATATTATTTCCATTGTATTTCTTAATTGCTTTAAATGAATATACAGTACAAATAAGAAGGAAAAAATAACTCTGTACTCTTAAATTCAAGTGATAGTTTCATTTTTTTTTTTAGAAAGCTGAAGAATTCTCAAGATAGCTAATCAGATTAATATTAAAATTTATTTTATAATGTTTAAAAAGTTCAGATTACTGAAAAAAAAGTGTAATTGTAAGTTCATTAATCTGATATTAGAATTTTTGGTTCCTAAGATTTAACATCTATTTTTATAACTAATGATTAATTTCTTACAGAGTTGAACTATAAGTCTGCTACAAATTGAATAAAAATGTATATTTGATGTAATTCTACTTCACTAGATTCTCAGAATTGATCATACTTTCTAGATTCTTTAATCTAGAAATATGTGTTTCTGACATAGTTGAATTATTGTATTTTATGTCTATTTGTCAACCTGGATTATTCTTATTTAACAAAATACAATACACTTTGTAGTTTAACTAAAATATCTATCTATATTAAATAATACATATATTTAGATAAATTTAATATCCTTATTAATAACAACCACTTGTAATTGAGTATAGCACGGAAGAAAAATAGATAAAAGAATAAAAAATTAGAAAATGAAAAAAAAAAAGGGAGAGAAAAGATTGAAGTCATAATTGCTGTACATATAATTTGAAAGATAGTAAGATGAAAGAAAATAAGAAAAAATTGAAGAAAGAATTTTAATGATTAATTTAGTTATAAATAATAATAATAATTATTAATGAATTAAAAAGTCTATAATTTTCATTAATCTTTCATTCAGTTAAAAGAGGGGAGAATAATAATGTCTTGAAACATTGTGCATATACCAACATGTTTGATATGCTATTACTAACAATTGAATATATTTGGAATATTTAAATAAATTTTTCTAAAGACATTTAATACTCAAATTAGATGATGGAAATAGTCCAATATAAAAATACAACCAGTTACTATTACTTCCAATAACTTTTAGCCAAAGTTTGTTATTTGTACCAAGAAGAAAAATTTGATTTTTTAATGGTATTGATGTATTAATACTATCACTTAATAATGCTATCTAGCAAGAAACAAGAACTTTCCTTCTCTAAATTTCTCTGAATCTAAAGTTGGAGCATAGAGACTAATAAAATGAGCATAAGTTCTATTGTGCACAGCGAGTTTTAATACCATTAATCTTTCTTCAATTCAGTGATGAATTTCAATAATAGAAGATACTAAATTAGACTTCGTAGTAAATCCAATACCATACATTCATCTTTCACTGACTTATTCATCTTTCCAGAAAATCTTGTATCCATTCATGTGTATTATTAAACTTCCTTCCTCTGGGAGATGAGTTTCACTAAGAGCAGCTATATCAATCTTAAATCTTGATAGCTTCTTAACCACCAGTGCAATCCTCCATTCCAATCTTGAAATATTTGTAATGAGTAAGTTCACATTTCCATGCACCTATTTTTAGGAGAAAAAAAATAGATTTATGTTTCCCTTTAGTATACCACTAACTCCTGCTTTACCACCACTACTAATATTAATATTATTATTTTTTATTTTATTGTTGCTACAATGAGTAATCTGTTAGGGACAGCAATTTAGCTAGATTATGATAGATTAACCATTTTTAGATCACATTACTTTTAGAAAAAAAAAGAATCCCAAAGTGATCATGATTAACAAATTTCTTTATCTTCTTTAAAGTTTTAATTCAGTAGACATTCTTAAGTTTTCTTGTTAGTTGCTGAAATTCTGCTTTTTAAATTTCTATATTGTTTATGAAGTTTCATTGACTTATAAAGTACATCAGTTTTTTAAACATTAACTATTAAGTCATTAGGTAAATCTTTTTTACAGCCATCTACTATATTATCCTAAATGTCATTATGGAATCTTTGTCAGAGATAAATATAATTTTTTTGTGCATGTGAATTCAAGATTAATATTTGTTTCTACAACAAATTACTTAAAAAGAGTTCTATGCTTTAGTAACATAACTATCACGAATTTCCAAATTGGCAATTTTAATGATATACTATTATTTAAATTTAGCATGAGCAACAGTTGCTTATAAAATTATACTTCAAATTTTGTACCATTATGTTGGAGATAGGATCTAGTTTCAAAATGAGTTATCACTTTAAACTTGGGCATGCTGATTTATTATCTGTTCACCAATTTGTGTTTATTAATACTTTTTTACATGAACACAATGCATCCAAGTTATTTTTTAGTGATTTTTTTTTTTTTGCTTAAATAAACTTGTCAATCCATGTGTTTCACAAATATTTAAAGTTAAAAGATTATTTGCCTTCTCAGAATCATTATCAATACTTCCAGTAGTGTTTATAAAACCAATATCAAATCAATACTTCCAATAGTTTTGGATTATAATTTAATATTTTTCCATTCACATGCATTAAATCTTTGAGAATATCAATATAATCTTTTATTATTATTGATGCAACAATAATATCTAATAAGGAATAAAAACATTCTTACTCTGAATTTTCCATAAACAGTAATAAAATTGGCTCAAGTACTATTGTACAAAACAATTTTTCATCCCATTAGCTTTCATTGATATTTTTGGGAATTACAAAAATAGAAGATACCAGTTTTGATATCACAGTGAACCCAGTGTCGTACAGTTTTTTACTCAGTAATCTGTCTTCCCCAAAACTTTTAATCAGTTCATTAAATTTTCATCATCTTGAAGACAACTTTCAATAGGAATATTTAAATCAATTTTATATCAGCTTTTGATTATATAGTAGTCAAAATTATGAAAAATTCCATAATTGAAATATAATACTCTATATTCAACTATAAAAAAGGCTTTTTGATTGGAGAAAATATAAATAATATTAAACATAATCTTAAAATATTGTATTTTTGGCGTGAAACATTCTTTTCAAAGGCAAATATTATTCTGTTAACTACACATATTCATTATCATATATTTAATAGTATAACATTTGGTTTTGAAATGTTGTGCACCAAAATGCCTTAAGGTTGTATTTAATATTGTCTCCCCCCCCCCCCCAATCAAGAAGCATTTTTATAATTACATATGGAGAATTATATAATGTTACGGCTATTTGGTTTTATTGAAGTGATAAAATATTTCATGCTTTCCACAGAGATGTACATTGCTTAAAATAAAAAAGAAAATTCCATTTATTGTTAATATATAAATTTATTGATACTGGTTTAGAGTGTGCTCATGGCCATTTTGAAGTTTAAGGACTGTCTAAAACCACCACTGACACAGCCAAGCAATAAATGACATCAAATAATTCACACATGTTCATGATATGACCATTTGTTACAAAATCACAATAATTAAAAAATTAAAGTGCAAATTTCATAAGGACCTCACATGATCAAGTGTAGATACATCAGCAGATCAAATGTGAATAATACTTTTTTTTTTTCCGATTTCTATTATTTTTTCTAACTACAGGTAACAAAGTAGGGATATAACATTGCAGTTTCTTTCTGGTAAAAAAAAAATCTGATTAATTATAAAATTAATATGCTTTATTTTAACATGTGGTTATAGGCATATATTGTAATAAAATTCACATTTTAGAAGTTATAAGCTAAAAGTATTTCAAAATTATAAGCTTGGTTTGATCAATTTTTCATTTATTCAAAATGTGATTATAGGCATATATTGTAATAAAATTTATATTTTGAAGTTATAAGCTTTTAGTATTTCAAAGATTTCGCAAGTGTCATTCGTTCAAACATAACAAATGTAATTTAAAGTGATTGTGTAACACCTTCACCTCTTAATTCCACACACTTAAGATTTGCCCAAACATAAATGTTTGGGTCAAAAGAATGGGTGATTCATTCCATTGTTGCTCAAATACTATATCTCATGTCTGGAAAAATTATAAAGAGTATTCATTTATAATTTATCTTTAAAGCACATGTGCATTGGCTTAATCACTAATTATTGCTATTTCAAAATTATAAGCTTGCTTTGATCAGACCTGCATTTTTGGATGATACTTTGTATCATCGAAAACATCCTTCCCCCCTTCCCATATACTTCAATGCTTTGCCCTATCATTTTTATAATAAAATTCATATTTTAGAAGTTATAAGCTAGTATTTAGATTGCGCTCACTGCCATTTTGAATTTTAAGAACTGCCCAAAACCATTGCTGATGTATCCAAGAAACCCTGCATGGATAATTCAGTGTTATTTATTACTTGGATATGTCAGTGGTGGTTTTGGGTGATCTTTAGAATTGAAAGTGGTGGTGAGCACAATCTAAATCAGCACCAATTTATTTTATGAACTTTATTTGTAAGAAGAGTGATATTATGATAGTTATAAAAATGTATTGTATAGTTTTGGAAAATGATCCAAACTACAATGGCATATTTTTAAAAGAAAGTATGCAATTAAAGAAGATATAGTTAAAGAAATGCCTAATGGTGAACTAAATATGGTATAAAATGAAATGGTTGGAGGATTATCCAGAAATATAATTAATTTATAGAAGAGTTTGAAAATCCACTGACACTAGAACTTATGATGTACAAATCAATGGATCGCATAGTACACACACCAATGGTCAAAGAAAAAACTAATAGATAAATAAAATGAGTACTTATATATTAGCCCTGCATTGAAATTTTATTCTTCAATACTTATGATTATTTATGGTTGCTAAATATTCGATAGTACATGTTATTTAATTAATTAAATAAATTTAACTTTCAAAGATTTAAAGAATCATTTGTAACAAACTTGTAACATCTCCACTTTATATATTAATGCCAATTTATTTTCTTGGCAAAAGATGGCTATCTTTAAAGCATAAGTAGGTCAGTGGTAGCTAGAAGTTAATAAAGAATGTATAATATATATAAAAATACTCTAGAGATCTTCAACAACTTATCTTTGAAAATTAAATTTACATAATTAATTAAATGCTATTAAATATTTAGCAATTATAAATAATCAATAATTTTAATGAAGACAAAAATCTCACCACTGGACTAATATTTTTGCAAGAAATTTTTTTAGTAAATGAATGAAAAAAAAATCAGCGTTAACATTAATTAATTAGTGATTAGATTTTTTAAAACAAATAATTGCAGCTAATCATAAATGTATTATAAAAAGTAAAGAAAAAATTAAGTTAACATTTATTTGCTATAACAAATTTTATCACTTCATTTATCTCCAAAAATATTAAGACCTTTAATAGAAATTTACAAACAAAACAAAAAATTATTTTTTAAAATTATAAATAAGCCTTTTAATAGTAAATTATGAAGAAACAAAAATCTTTATATGGCAAAAGATTGGAGGGTAAAGTTAGTCTTATAAAATAAAAAATAAAAAATGAAAAGAACGATTAGTTTCTTTTTTATCAGCAAACACTTTATCACTATTATTATTTTTTCATAAAATAAAAATGTTAAAATTCAAAAGTTTAAATGAAAGCTAATACCTGTGCTATTATTCATAGAGCTCTAGAAAAAAGTCTTTAAAAGCTATTTAAATACTTCAAAACAAGACAACTAGTATATCATTAATTAAGGTAACCTTTTTTTTATTATATCTAGTGCATGGATTTGAGGAGTAAATCCAGCATTTCAACAACTAAAATAAATGAAAAAGCTATAAATATGGCATAATAGAATCTATAACATTAAAAAAAAAAAAAAAATGGAATCTAAAATCCCAAATGAAAGATTTCACTCTACTTCTAATAAATTTAATCCTAAATATGATAATACAGAACAAATCCCTATTAAGGTCCCACCTAACAAATTCATTTTGCAGAATAAGCCCAAGAACATTTGCCAAAGTCCAAAACTAGACACTAATATTCAGTTTGATAATGATATATTAGATCGAAATACAACTATTTGTAAATCAGCATAAGATCCAAAATATTAGTGATAATAAACATATGCTCGAAGATGATCAATATAATCCAGTAAATCAGGTTTTAATGGATCAAAAAAATCCAATCCGAAAGCGGAGCCTAACGCATAATGTGGAACAAGCTGCAGATAATGTTAATACATTACAATTCGAAACTCAAAATTATGTTTCTACACAACATATGATAATAAGCAAACAAGAATCCAAAAAAATCAAGCACCCAAACCAAAGACAAACAATCCAAAAGAAGTCACCCTACAACAAACTCCTCAAAAAAATCGGAAATTCATATTGAAAAACAGGAAAAGATTGAATTTAACGAAAAACCTACCCTCAGTAGCAAAAAAAAAGAATTCCAGATACCTCAGCTCAGATTCCGACTCAGATGATGAATCTTATGAAGCAAATTCAGACCTAAATCAAAAATTAATACATAATCAACATAAATCAAATAATAATACTAACAAGAATCAAAAATATCATTATCCATATGATAAAACTTCAAAGAATCAAGATACAGAAGATAGGAAAGTTCGGAGCCCCTAGTATAATGCACAACATCGAGAAAGGTACGTTTTACCGGAGCAAATGTCGAATCAGATCATGAAAGATGAACAAACTGAACATCTAAGTTTATACATACATAAAAGAATCACTAAATGTACAACAAATGATGTTAATATGTCTGATAATAAAAATAAAAAGAACCAAACAAGTATAAACGAAAAACAAACTTATGGCACAGATTATGCTACAGCTTCATCGGGCATCTCTAAATCAAAGATATGACAGTCAAAAAAGATACAAATACAAGGAAACATTTAAAAATAATAGCCAATTACTAGATTCACAATCAGAACCAACCAAAGCACAGCATAAACAAGATGTAATAACTGAAACTGATGAAATAGAATCGCAGAGCCTCAGTTATAACACTGAAGGTATTTCAGATAACGTCATTCAAAAGCAAACTTACATACAAGGTGAAAATAATTCTAATAATACTAATTTTGATGCAAAAAATGAAAAAACGACAATTAATAATTCCTTTAATTACCAAATAGATCCAAATAAAAGATCAAATATTTACAATAAAAAAGGTATCACCAGAATTAATGTATCAGATAGACTTAATGGGGATGAGCTGTACAGTAGCGATGACCAGTCATTTACAGAAGACCCTGTAGATAGTGAAATATCTTTTAAATTAAACAAATATCACAATAAAAAATCAATTGGAAAGAAAATCTAAACATAATTCTATGCAAACAGAAATTATTTTCAGCAGTAGAGCAAATAAAAACAATGATTTGGCATCTTTGCAGATTAACAATACCGAAACTCAAATACATGAAAACTCTGAAACAGATTTTGACTCAGATTTAAGCCCTCCAACAGAACAGACTGACTCTAATAAAAATATAGATCGCAGTATGTCATATTACAGTGAAAATAATTGCAATAAACAAAAAAAAAATAGTGAAAAACCCCTCATAACTTCAGCTTCAAATGTAAACAACCATGCTTATAAAAAATCCAACCTCTCACTAGAGACGCTAACCGGAAATTCGCTGAAGTTAGCATAAATACTAGCAAACTGGAATACGAAAGAGATTACGAGGTTAATTTCTCCTTAATAAAAGAAAAAACACACTAAACAACACATAACAGACTACTAATAACAATATTAATAAACAATTATATGCAAATATTGCTAAAAATAATATGATCCTGCAAGTAAATGTAAAGGAAAAAAGCATTGCAAATAACATAGCACTAACATCCAAGCAGACATTGGACACAGAAAAACAAATTAGCAATACTCCAAACATGATGATCATTGTCTTGATTGAACAGTCTACTGATGAGGTGAATGTGCAATATAACTCAAGTCAATCTGATGACAATTTCAATACGCAAAACTATAGTGAAGATCAATACAGAGATTTAACATACAGATTTTATCATACTATACCCAGAAACTTACTCATATCGCTAGCTAATTATACTAGCAACAAAAGTCTTATCCTAGCTGTCACTGACTATAAATGTTCACTTATTAAATTTCCCATCGAAAGCCTCTGTAATATGATAAAGCAAACAAACATAGCTGATTGCATTTACAGGATATCTACCCACCCTAATGATAGGTATATAGCTATTGAATTCACTAGTGGGCAAATAGAAATGTCTTCAAGAGCACATACAAAACAATAGACAACCAGTTCATATGTTATGTCGATCTAAATTGGGCTAATTCCTTGTCCGGGAGAATCAAGAATTGTATATATGGTTTTGAGGAGATACATTTACAAGAAATCTTATCAGCATTTGGTAAGATCACCAGATTTAAATACCTACCAGAGGAGAGAGCTGAGTTGCAAATTTTCTCAAATATAGCCTCCTTTGAACTTCAACTAAAACAAGGTAGCAATCCTAGTGATATTCCTACTGTGGTTAAAAATAGAGTAGCGCCAATGATATTGTCCTTCATAGGCATAAAAATGCAGTGCTTTTACTGTGGTCAACACACACACCTCATCAAAGACTGTGTAGCAAGAATCTGTTCCCTATGTGGCAATAAAAAGAACCGATTCCATAAATGCAGTAAACAACACACCTACCAGATCATAGAAGCTGAAAGTCAGAGCAGTCAAACAACAATGCAAACAGCTACATCCCAAGGAATGAATGAAAGAGTAGATCAATATAGAGTGGTAAAAAAAACAACTAAGAAATACTACCAAAACCACCTCAATCTTTTGCAACCAATCCAAAGCAACAGAATAAAAATATCTACTACAATTCAAATATTTGTCATAACACAGCTAAAAATATCTACTACAATTCAAATATTTGTCATAACACAGCTAAACCAGCTAGTCCTAATGATGTTCAAGCTGGAACAGGCTACACCATAGTACCAAGATACCACAATGCAAAACTTTGAATATGAATACTAAGATTCCTCATCATCAAGCTTCAAAACACTCTAACTCTACTGCAAGATACAAACATAAGGAAAAAGGAGAACTGCCTGCCAAACAAAGTCACACAACAGAACTGAATCAGAGTACAAACAGTACACGAGTTAACAAACCACTACATACAGATGATGAAACAAAATGGACATTTCAACTCCAAACTTAGTAAATAAGAAACGGAAATGATCAGGAATCCCAAAGGACAGTTCGGATGATGATTTCAAAACAGTTATATATGCCCAGAAAATCACAAGTACAGGACCCATATGAGCATGGCAACACAGACCATAAAACCCAAACAGTAGAAAAAAAGTGGAAGAAATCAACAGTAGGAAATGACCTAGAGTAAAATAATTCTAAAAATGCTCCAGCCTCTGAAGCAATACACTTCATCCCTCCTCTCTACGAAGATCATGATTCACAAGAGCCAATCCAAACATTAAATATAACATCTCATGCCAAAACCAGCCTGCGGTAGATTATTGTGGCTTATCACTCAACCATCACTATGAGATGTAAAATTGCCAGCGTAAATGTTAGGGGATTAAATTCCTCATTTAGAATACATGCCATTAGGCATTGGTTCCAATAAAACTCTCCACACATCCTTCTCTTGGTGAGACCAAGTTCCACTCAAACTCAGTCACAAGATTTTGGAAGAACTTAATGAGCTTGGATATACAAAACTGTCTTCTAATTATACAGCAGCTGGAGGGCTTGGCATTATTATAAACAGCCAACAGCCTCCAAATAAATTTAACATCATTTATGATGACAACCATATAATAGCAGCTAATTTCACCTACGCAAAATCAACATTTAATGCTATTTATACTTATACACCCCAAAATGATGCTACATGCATCAGGGTTATAAATGCAGTTAACATGATAACAGTAAGTAACAATTGGCTGACCATCCTCCTAGATGACTTCAATACAACATACTCAACTATGGTATCAAAGTACATTTACCTACTAAATCATGGATTTATCAGTGGAGAAGAATTTTTTCCTTTTGGAGCTTTCTCTTATTATACCAGAAGATACCAGTCACTGATTGATCTCCTGATACTAGTCATTGATTGATCTCCTTTTCTACATATTTGAATTATAGCTTGGAGGCCACATTACAAAATGTGGCATTCACAGACCATCTTGCTCTAGTGATACTAATAGATGGTCGAAACTGGATTGAACATCAGACAAGATAAATCCATAAGGATGATAACTAAAGCCACAATTATGGAAGCAATACCTTTGGAGGCATACATCCTCTTTAACAAGATAAACATTACAGCCTCCAGAAACAGCCTGGTTTGCTTTCGTCAAAATTCTACAAACTGTTATTCAACAGTATGCACAGAGAATGAAAGGTCCTACAACTCTCATGAAAGAGTTGGATGACCTAAATAAAAGGATTAACCAATGTTCCAATCATCCTGATGATATTGAAAATATACTCTACTTAAAATCTCAATATAAATCCAAGCAGAAAGCCCTGGCGGAGTATATTGCAGTAAAAAAATCCAGAATCTTTAGGACATCACTGCTGGATCAGGAGCTATCTAAGATGGGCACTGGGAGCAAAAAGAAAACAATGCCCTCCCTCCTACTTAAATCATAATGCAGTTAAAATCACCGGATATCACATGCTTGAGGTAATCAGATTCCATTTCAAAAATTCTTTTCAATCATATCCTTCATTCCAATATGGTGCCACTGATAATTGTTGTACAGCAGCAAAGCATAGAATAACTGAAGAATACCTGAAACAAAAACTGTCATCTCTTTTAGATCATGTCCACCCAGGGATGCATGGAATCCCAAAGTTTCTTCTAGATCACCTTTGCAATTTCTTGGTCCCATAATGATGGGAATGATTAACCACCTGGCTGAAGGAAAAAAAGAGTTAAGAATGTATATTCTATTGCACTGGTACTCTTCAGAATCGGGATCCTACTCAAATTGCCGACATTCGTCCCATCTCTATGTCCCCTCTCCTTATCAAGATAATGGAGGGTGTCATAAAAAGACAATTCAACCAATAATTCTCAACTACTTAGCATCATCACAATATGCAAAAAAAGGATCATCTGCTCTGACAGCTATGGGTGAGACTAAGATACTATTCGACCATATTAGGTCTCATAGGCAGTATAGACCCATATCTGTACAACTAGATATATCAGATACATTTGACTCTGTCAACACTCAAGTATTGCTAGGAATACTCACAGATATTGATATACCATCTGAGATAGTACAAATTCTAGAGAACCTTTTCCTCAACAGAGATTCGTATCTCAATGAATGAGACCATCACCAAAGGATTCAGCTCTACATCATCGATCTCCCAAGGATCACCTCTCAGTGTCCTTTTTACAATTTACATCAATCCTCCCACCAAAAATATTGAGGATCAACTACCTGGTGTCTATGTTCCTGGTCTAAGTAGATATATTAGAACCATAGCATATATGGACAACATTCTAGTTATCCTTCCATCAAAAAATACCTGTTCCAGTTATACCATATTATTAACTCATTTTTTAATGCTTCTGGACTCAAAATTAATACCAGGAAATCTTTGACCTGATGTATTCTGACTGGGAAAAGAATATCATCAAGCTATTATGCTGATCCCCAGAAACTCCGGGACTTTCCCATATATAAGTCACAGACAGCAATGTCAAAGGAACTCCAGGACATCATCATACACTCTACAGAGAAAATAACTAAAACTCTGGCAGGTATCTACCTATCTCTATAGGGAAAGGTAGCCCTGCTGAACATGAAGATTATGTCCAGGATTTCCTACTACTTGCCTATAATGTCTACCCCAAATTTCCTTCATTAAAAAAAAAAAGGTTCTGCACCAGGCTATTCTGGAAAAATAAAACAGTAGACATTACCAGAATGCAACAGCATTGCAGATTTAACGGCATGTCTCTGCATGCTGTTCCAGCCTTACTTCTACAAAAAAGTCATACCCTCCTTTACAACCTAGGAATTAAATATGGGTATAATCACCTAATTAAAATTAATACAGCTGACTGACACACCACCCCCAAAGAAAAGTAGCTGGTTATATAAAATAGCACAAAACAAGCAGTACATCAACATTACACCAGACATCATTGCCAACAAAAAAAATATTTGGAGCGCTCAAAAATGAATGAACCCGGATCAAAATTTACAAAATACAAAATTAGGCATAACCAGTTATAAAATAACAATGTTGTTCAAATATTGGGCTCTAGAACCCAAATATTTAGACTTTATCATTAAAATAAACCTGGATACCATGCCTACATAGTGGTTCCTGTACTTTAAATGGCATATCATCAAAGTTGACCCAGTATGCCCAAACTGCAGAAGAGAAGATGAGACACTATCATATCATCAATTTGTGCAATGGACTTGGAACAATAAGATCTCTATTGTATTGATCGGAACATAAAGGTAGACTATTACCTCATCATTACAAGACTGCCTTAAAAAAACAATTTCTACTCATTAGATTGTCAATTTTCATTACATATTCAATCTGGTATGTGAGGTGCACGAAAATGTATTCACAGCCTCCCCCTGATGAAAGATTGTGCTTTATACAATCACTGCAAAAGATAAAACAAAGTGATAAACTTCTATCATCAAAATTCATTTATGAGGAGACATGGAAGCTATTCCATACACCTATGAACTTTATATCACAAGGGCTATCTCAATATCAGTCAACTTCAAACCATTTGGAATAATACCAGATTCATCTAATACACAATTGTAATGCATGGTGATCTATTTATGTTTTGAGATAATGTAACCTTGTTTAGCCTAAATAAAATTACTTAAAATAAAAATGATTCAAATTGGAAAAAAAAAAACTATTCATAATTTCCATTCTTTATCTATAGTTGTGTATCCCTTTTGTATTTGAGGAGAGGGTCACTAATTAAAAATGTTACAGTAAATAGCAGATTAGAGAAATAGAATTGAAAGAATCATATTTGAGTTACGATGGATTAGTTATAATTGTACATTACATAATACAAAATGTATATTATTTAAAATCTGAAAAGTGAACAAAATAATTCACATTCTGATACTTAACTATAATAATAATTTACAATATGCTTTTGTCTATTTTTATAGATTTTTTTTTTTGATCATGCATGATAGTCCATATATTTTGGCAAAAATTTTATTAATAAAAATCATTTGAATTTACAATAGCCAATATTACTCCAATGATTTTGAACCACAGTTTACTATTCTTATCAAAACATATATTAAAGTTATCTAGAATAATTTTTTTTAAAAAATGATATTGCCCTAATAAGATTGCCAAATAAGTTATAAAAACTTTTTTTGAAAAACGTTTTGAATCTATTAAGTGGAACAGTTACTTTTGCGTAAATCAATTTTTAATATCATTATTCTTTCATTAATGCATCTAGTAATTTCAAGAATAAAATATACCAAATTAAATCTTATAGTAAATTAATGTCATGAAGTTTGTTTTAACTGATATGCTTATCCAAAAAAGTTTATAGCTATCAACTTATATTCTTTTTTGCTAAATGAATTTCATTAAAAAGAATTACATCAATTTTAAATCTTCAACTTTTTAATTTCAAGTACTGTTCTATATTCACATCTTAAAAGAATTCATATTAAGCAAAATTTATAAATGTTATTCATCTATATTTAGAAAAAGTTGAAATACTTTATTATTAATACTACTTCCTGCTTTGTGACCATTATTATTTCTGATATTACAATTCTTTCTTCTGCTTAAATGAGCAGTCTTCCAGGCATGATGACTTAGCCAATTTTTTCAACAGTCATATTTTTTTGTAAATATTCTAAATTTATGGAGAGTAGATGAATCTTTAATAGAATTGCCTGAAAATGAAATTATTTTCTGACTGAAACTCCTATTCCCAATTCAATTCCAAGGCAATTCATTATTGATTGTCTGCATTATGCAAGATCATAATTAAGTAAATCCATTCTGTTATAATTTTCCCGTTGTTGGTTTATTAGTAAGTAAGAATTTCTACATGCACAATTAAAAAATGGAAATATGGTTGCATGGATATGATCATCATACTTAGAGGAGAAAGATGACAAATGATGTGAGAAACTTATGATGAGTGTACCTTTAAAATTATTTAAGAGAATAATGAAATTGAAGTAAACATTAAAAATAAATTTGAATATTTATGAATTACTTTCAATTAAAAAAACCAGCAGTATATATATACAGTGAAGCTGCAAATTACACTATTATCTATATGACTTCAATTATGGTTCTTTTTTTTTTTAAAATGTAACTAAACAAAAAAGTATAACAACAAAAAAACATATTGAAATTTATAAACGTATCAAATTTTACAAGTGGCTGCAATTTTTTTTCTTGCTAAATGTAATGTCAGATTTCAAACGTGATGTTTTCTGTGTGGTTTTGGCAGGATTTCTAACACCTGTATAAGATTTTTTCTTTGTGGTTGTTTTTTTTTTTCATAAAGTTTTATATACAATGCATATTAGCACATCTTTAGTAAAATGTATTGTAGTACAATGAGTGATAAATACAAAAAAGTTGTAAAGTATTTTGATTAAATGAGAGGGGGAAAAATAAGGAGTCATTTTCTGAAATTAACGATATTTTTTGAAAATATTAAATTATTTATCAGATAAATTATGACAAAACAAGATTCATGCCACTATCACTTGTGCCTCTTTAACAGCTGAAATTGTAATTAAAATAAGGGAGGATTTTTTGCTTAAATTTGTAAAAGCCTTAAATCTATGATTAAATAATATGAATCATAAGAATGTCCCAGTTGCTATTTTGTTTTGCATCAGAAAGTTCTTATTTCTACAAAGAATTTAGCTGAGAATCTGGATCACACAATTCCAAGTTAGTCATTACAAGTAGGAGATGGTTTGAGTAGATTCTGAAACCATTACAGTCGTAAAAAATATTAAAATAATCCGTGAAGCTAGCTGCTGCTAAATTTTTATTAAATTAAAAAAAAAAAAACATCGAAGAAAAAATTGTCCAGAACAGGTATTTAATTGTAATGAAACAGAATTATGAATGATTAAATACACCTTTATCATTAATATTAATTTTTTTGTTTATATATTCATACTATACAGCATCTATTATTTTGTGTATATATATATCAGTGATGAGGCATGACTTTTTTAAGAATAGAAGCACACTACATAATCTTATTTTTATAATTTTTTGTTTTACTTGCTGCAACAATTTTTACATAATAGCTAATATATACACATTACATGCATCTAGAAAAATCTGGAACTCTTTTATCTGTAAATCAGTAGTTTAAGTATAGAGAATACATTATCAAGATATTTTTATTTTCTAAATGTTTTAACATTCTTAAGTTTTAACTATTAATTATATTTTAGCATTGTTTGAATTTCTTATAATCAATGAATAATGTGAATAATGTGATGGTCAAACTCAATATTTGCCTTATATAAAAACATTTCAACTGTTGTTTTTTTAATATATCAAATGAATAATGCAAATAATGTGATGGTCAAACTCATTATTTGCCTTATATAAAAACAGTTCAATTGTTTTTTTTTTATATGCCAAAGCGAGGAAGTGAACCCAGGCCAGCTGCTTGGAAGGCAGCTACGCTAACCGCTAGGTCACCAACGCTTGACAAAACAGTTCACCTGTTAGTAAAAAAAATTGAAAGTTAACAGAAATTCTGTACAAAAAATAATGAGTTTGAATTGTTCATTCTTCTTTTTTGTGTTTGGCAAAATAGTTTAAAAAAAAAAATGGAACTCTCTTATCTGTTAATCAGTCCTGACTACTTTAAGTATAGATAATACACTATCAAGCTATTTTTATCTTCCAAATGCTTTTAATATTCTTAAGTTTTAACTTTAAATTAACATTTTAGCATTGTTTGGACTTCTTATTATCAATGAATAATATGATGATCAAACTCATTATTTGCTTATATAAAACAATTTAACCATTGGTAAAAAAAAAATAATTGAAAATCAACAGAAATTCCATACAAAAAATAATGAATTGGAATAGTTCATTCTTCTTTTTATGTTTAGCAAAATAGTTTAAAGATATTTTTTTTAAGTTTGGCAAAATAGTTTATATACACTAATGTACTTATATTCTTACTACACTATTGTATGTGCAACTTGTTGGATCAATTTTGTGAGGTTGAATATGTACATATTTTAGTGAATTTTTAAAATTGAGTTTTAGTTAAAGCTTTTGAACTTTTTAGTGAATTCTTCTATAGAAGCACTCATTCCCTTTAATAAATAAAGCCTTCATCCCTATATATATATATATATATATAAGGGATGATACCTCTCAATATATATATATATATATATATATATATGTTGAGAGGTATTGTATTATGCACATGCAGTACAATAAGCAATACTTATTGAATTATAATGAAGGCTTCTAAACAAATCATATGCTATTTTATGCTATATATGATGTACACAAGGGGAGAAGAGGCTTGGAACAAATATAGCACAATTCATGGCTTTACTGTATTTAAAATGAATGTAAAAAAATAATAGTAATAACATTTAGCAGGAATTGAACTCAGACTAACATAAGTCTTAAATTTTATTTTTAAAATTATAGTATTACATTTTAATAATCTTTGTTATGAATTATATTTTGCAGCTTTTTTCCTACTTTTAGAATTTTTTTTTTTTTCTAAATTTGTTTTATTATTATTGCTTCATAATCAAAAAAGCAAGTCATATATAACGTCACATTACTTTTATAACCTTGTATTTACAAAAATGTAATACAGAGAGTGTACCAATAGCTCAAACAAGCTCTTAATTGATAAGTGCAGTATGAAAAAATATTTAAAATCTCTATCCAGAACCTTCCCATCTCCAGACCAACTGGTTTCAAGCTTATGGCTCACGTCAGTGGAGAGCTAGAATATTCAGACACTAGATCTAAAATATCAGGTCAAAACCCAGCACTTATTTCATATGTAATATTTAAGTAGAAACTCTGAAATTTTTGGACATGAAAAGAACTAAATTCAAATCTACCATATTTTAATAGCCTCAGCATAGCCAAAGCCTTAAAGGTAAAATTATAATAATCAAAAAAGAAAGTCATATAAGTTTCTATTTACAAAAATGTAATACGGAGAGCATACCAATAGCTCAAACAAGCTCTTAATTGATAAGTGCAGTATGAGAAAATATTTAAAATCTCTATCCAGAACCTTCCCATCTCCAGACCAACTGGTTTCAAGCTTATGGCTCATGTCAGTGGAGAGCTAGAATATTCAGAAACTAGATACTCAAAACCCAGCACTTGTTTCATACGTAATATTTAAATAGAAACTGAAATTTTCGGACATGAAAATGTCTTTAAATCCATCTATATAACTTAAATAACTATATGGGACTGAACTAAATTCAGATCTACCATATTTTAATAGCCTCAGCATAGCCAAAGCCTTAAAGGTAAAATTATAATATTCAAAAAAGCAAGTCATATTTAACATGACAGTACTTTTACAAGCTTGTATTTACAAAATGCTCTCTGTATTATTATTGCTTAAATAGATTTCCTATCATTTTTAAATTACAGTAGTTCTATCATATCTGCAGTTTCAAATATCCATAATTAAACAAAAAAATAGAAATTAGTAAAAAAAATAATTTCAAAATTTTATTTTTTTAGTTCATATCTACTAGTAAAAGTTTGGGATGTAATATTAATAACATTATTTAAAGTTTACATGAAACCAAAAAAAAAAAAAATTATACACTTTTCTATAATCTAGATATAACTAGGGTTCATTCCTTATTGGTTTTAGAACTAATTTAAGAAATGGATTTGAAATTTGAATATAGTTGGAACTATATGAACTGTGAATGGAAGTAATTGATTTAACTTCAGCATTTATTAAGCTGACACATATGTAAGTAGAAAATAAATTATCTTGATAAGTTGTTTAAAAAGCTTTTGCACCATTCTTTTTTTTTTATCTTTAGTTTTTTTTTTTTTTTAATAAGATAATAAAGATAGACAAAATTTAATAAGTAAGTTATAGTTGATCCTATTTTTACATGTAGATATATTTTTGAAAAATTCATGCAAATAAAATTCTTAAAGAATTTCACCCTTCATAATATAATTAGTAAAGTGGTAATATGAGTAAAAGTTCTTAATAATAAGTTAATCCTAACTAATTTGTATATTGAGGATTCTATTTTTAATAAAAAAAAAAAAAATTAAATTTTGAATCCAATATAAAGAAATTAATTCTTGTAACTTCAAAATGAAATGAATTTTTCCTTTTTAGATCAGTGATTTTAGTTAAATTAATCATAGTAATATATTGTCCTGAATGAAATATAGCTATCTGACTAAAAGACTGAAATTAGATTTACTAACTTATAAGTATATAATGAATTTTTTTTTTAAATTTTATCTTTAAATATGTACGTGTATATATAATATACATATATACACACATTTTACCATATACATGTATATTAAAAATATTTTATATGTTTGTTACTATTGTTTATGAATTTTGCTACTTGCAATAAGAGAATAGTAATTAAAATATTTGTATAAGTTTTTTCATGACACTTTCAGCATCATCATCATCATCATCAACCATTATCAATCCACTGCAGGATGAAGGTCTCTCCAAGTTTAATCCATCTTCTCCGATCTTTAGCTTCTCTTCTCCACAACACCCCTGCACATTTTCTTATTTCATCCATCCATCTCACATGTGGTCTCTTTCTGGGTCTTTTACAATCTCTTGGAATCCAGTTTAAAATTTCAATTGTCCATCTATTATCATCTCTTCTAGCAATATGTCCAGCTCAACTCCATTTCAATCTTTTAATTTTTTCAATAAGGTCAGTAACACCTGTTTGTTGTCTTACCCATACATTGCGTTTTCGATCTCTTCTTGTTACTCCCAACATACATCTCTCCATACTCCTTTGAGTGGTCTGAAGTCTCTGTATTGCTCTTCTATTAAGTGTCCAAGTCTCAGATCCATAAGTAAGAACTGGTAAAACACATTTGTTAAAAACCATCCTTTTCAAACATATAGGCATATTTCCTTTTAGTATCAAGTTATTTCTACCAAAAGCACTCCAACCAAGTTTAATTCTATGATTAATTTCCTCCATTATGTTTCCATCTGTATTAATAATCTGACCAAGGTATTTGTAACTGTTAACTTCTTCTAATTCTTCATAATCAATCTTTATTTTCATATTTTGAGCAAATCGATTAAACATTACTTTAGTCTTTTTAGCATTTATCTTTAGTCCTACTTTTCTACTTTCATCTGCTAACTCCTGCAACATTTCCTGCAGCTCTGAAGCATTATTTGCAAAAACAACTACATCATCTGCAAAATCTAAATGACTTAAATACTCTCCATTTACTTTCACTCCTTTAGTTTCCCATTTTAATCCACAAAATACTTCTTGCAGCACTGCTGTAAAGAGTTTTGGAGATATGGAGTCACCTTGTCTTACACCTTTCTCAATGTTGATTTTTCCAGTATCATTATGTAATCTAATTGTTGCTGTTGCATTTTTATAAATATTCTTTAAAATATGACAATATCCTGGATCTATAGATATATGTGCATGTAATTTAAGGTAAATACTGTTATGTGAGAAAAGTAATGACATGTATATATCACTAAGATTTGAAAATAACTTTTTTGAAATATTACAGAGGTATTGAAGTCGATGGAAAAGGCAAATGGAAAAATAACTTACATGTTGAATTGTTTACACAGATTGAAAATATCAGACTAGATACTGCTAAATATCCAATTATTTGATTTAAAAACAGCAGATATATATATATAAAATTCTGAGTAAAATTGTTTGAAATGAAAAAATGAAATATTATAGGATTCTGGAAAAATCTAAAATAAATAAATGCAAGGATTTGGCTCTTTTCTTCTATTCTAAAAATAATAATGGATATACTTTAATATAACAGGTTTATTATATTAGGATTAAAAATAATAGAGAATCTTTGAGGCAGAATTCTGTAAATTATAGCTTTTGTGAGAGATCTCATGCATAGAATATACCAATTGATGGACTAAATATGAAATAAATATCAAATGTGAAAAAATTGAATTAAAAAAGTTGTCAATCAATATAAGTCTGTATAGTATTTGTAATGAAAAGTGAAGATGGGGAGAAGGAATTAGTTTTCTCTAGTAACTCAAGGGAATGAGAAAAAAAAATGTAGCAAAAAAAAAAATAATAATAATGTAAAGAGTAAAAGTTAGTTGTCTCATTACAATTGGCAACAGTGTTAATCATATTATTTTTGTCAGGTTTTACAAATAATCTTTAAAACAAAAGCTATTGTTAAGGCTAAATCATAGTGAATAGGCAATACTTTCTTTTATTTTAAAAATATATTTTTTGACATAGCAAAATTTGTACAGTTGAATATTATGATACACTTTGACAGTGTTGGCTCAAATCCATTGCTGGTATTGGCTTCTTCCATCAAGGCTGGCTTAGTAATGTGGGTGTCCTAGGTTTGGTAGATGTATGGCAGAGCCATTAACCACACTAACAGGTTGATGTATGAGTAAGTAGCATTCTATTTTGTTGGTATTGACCACCCCTTTTGAGGTAGGCTGTATAGTGCTGATGTATCAGAACTGGTATCCATGTGGTGTGGAATCATTGCCTCTCTAGCAGGGTCCAGCATGTTGCATTATAGACTACTTCATTTATGATAGAGACTATAATGTCGATATATCAGGTCCAATATTCATGTAGAGTCCATGGGCCATACTAGCAGATTCCATGTATTTGTAAATAAGAATCTAGAGGATAATATCTTCTCCTTGTTCTGAAGAACTATAAGCTTATTGAAAAATATGGCATTGGGGTCTGGTGCTGGTTGTGTAAACTTTGTCCTGCATCTTGTGTACCAAAGGGCATATGTCAGAAAGGTAGATAACTTGATAACCATAAAGTCTCCAGAGGAAAGACAACCCCTAATATCCAGGATTTTATCCACTGCTATAACACAGTGTTGAGAGATGACACTTCTAATACTGTTATAGCCTGGACATATATTTATCAGATTATTAAAGATCTCCTCTCCTCTAGAGCAGGCATCATAGATTGGGTCTATTTTATTTAGGAACTGCTTGAAGTGTAAAAATGTATTAGTTGGCATGGAGTCAAGATTAACCTTGATCATACCAATAACTAATTCTGGGTGAACTACCATTTATTTTTTTAAACATATAAATGATTTATAAATGTTATATTTTCAATATACATTCTTTAAAAAAATAAAAAGGCAGATTAGTGAATAAAAATCACTACATATTCATTGTAATCCAAAAACAAAAAGTATTTTTTTTAATTAGTACTTTTAATATTTATTTGATATAGGATATGATCAGATCTCTCTGGGTCTTTACTTTGCTAATAATTATAATTTAGTTGATGAAAAGTTGCACCATTGGATGAAATGCAATTTTTTACATAATAAGTTTTGAAAATGTTTGAAATAATTTCTTTTATATACATATTTGTTATGTCCGCCAGTTATAATATCCGCTGGTGAACAATCTATGCAAGAAGCTAACGTTGCTCTGCCTATATAGATATTATAACACCCACCGATATAATATAAACCGCCATTGTTGGCTTTAACCCGAAGCTTCGAATAAAGATATTTGTGAGCATGGTTTGATCCCATCTCACGCGCCAATCTTACCCGTAGATAAGAATTATCTCATCGAAAACGTAAATAAGGGTTCTGGTATGTATATCTGTTATGGTAGCGCACCGAACCAGCTCAATCTCAGGGTTTGGGGACGATAGTCTAACTAGAGAACAAAGCTAAAACAAAACTAACTACGTTCTTACATGTCTATTATCATATGCGATAGCTTATTGGATAAAATCCATTAATCTAACCCAGATCTTATCGGGGTTTATCCTATTCACGACCATACCCATTACCAATAAATCCCATTTATACGCGCATATAAATATCAATATTCAAGCGCACAGCCCATTTATTCTGATCCACACACATATATAATTCATACACGCATCAAAATAGTACAAATATATATATCAGAGCTGTTTATTTAATGTTGTCATTTATTTAATTTTAAAAGAGACTTAATATAGTAATATTGTGGTAACACTAGTTTCTTTATTAAGATACATTCACTGAACATATATTTTGTGCCACGTCACTTTACCTTAGTTCACGCAATCAAAGACAAGTCCGCATTTATACCTTGCCAAGAAACTGGTCTGGTAGATATAACGGATGGCAAATAATTCCAATAGGGTGTATCGAATAGCATATCCCAGAAGTGGAGTAGTTGATTCACTCGCTTTGCGAAAAGGTCCAAATTTTCAAAGATCTTTCGTCACCATTTCTTTGATGAAACAAAATTTCTTTATTTTATTAACGCAGTTCGTAAGTCCGCTTCAGGTGAGTTTCACGACGAGTGTCCACTGGGCCGATTAACGAAACCCGCACTATAGAATTACCCCGACATTTTGGGTAAAAAAAAAAATATTAAAACTTCTTAAGAAATATTTTACACGTCCTCCTAATCTGGAGTTCAAGCCGCGTCTCTTTTTTTTATATCTCCTTTCGAGCACAACAAAAAGTTCTTTTGTTTTCACTTTTAACTTTTCAAAATTCTCTCTGTGTATCCGTATGCCACTGACCAGTTCTTCCATTGTTCTTCAAAAAAATACCCACCTGACCAGTTTTCAGACTTCCCGATGCCAGTTATTAACTAAACTGCCTACAGCAATTAATTCATTTCTATTTCGGTCCTCATATGTTCAAGAGATTACTCAACAAAAGAAAACACGTGTTACCGACAATATTATTAAAACTCAAAAAAACTTACGGATAAAATATATACGAATAATCAATTACACTTTATACAGCTCTACATATATAATTGATTGTAACCATCACCGATACTACATACGTATATTGTACACTCGCACATACACTATTTTTACATATACCTACCCACATAACTTTCGCACTCCTTGTAACAGGGTTCGAATGACCATTTACATATATATATATTTTTTTTGTTTATACCTAGTCGCTCCACATTAACACTAGCAATTAGTAATATATCACACACGTGCGTATTCGAACCCGTTTGTTACATACCCCCCTGGTACGATAGCCTTCAAATACCTTCTGTGTATTTGAACGGCTTCTTAAACGACTCTTCTATCCTTTATCCCTCTCCGGGTTTGCGAAGGGCTTGAGTGACCGGGCGTTATATGACCCTTTTACTCCCTGCCCAGTATCCACCCAAAATGCATGTTTTCCCAGACCTTTTACTATCGTAAATGGGCCCTCATATAAATTGCAAAATTTTTTGCAAATAAACTTTCCAGGTTCGCTTACATGGGGTGTCCTCACCATTACCTGGTCCCCCACCTTAAAGGAGTGTGATGAACTCTTGAAACTCTCCTTTCGTTGTCTGCTCCTGTGAACCATCAGCTGGTAGGCCTGCTGCCTATCCTTTTCTAGATCAATGGGAGTTTCTTCTCTTGGAAAATCAGTCTGGAATAACGCAGGTGCGTGTCTACCAAAATGCAAATGTATCGGAGTGAAGCCAGTAGATTCGTTCACAGCCCAATTCATATAATTTAAAATGTCTGGCAGGTGTTTGACCCACCTTCTATGGTCGGTTTGGATATAAGTACGGAACAACCTACCTAATTCTCGCATCATTCTCTCGCAGGGATTTGACTGAGGGTTACGGATCGAGGTTAACACATGACCGATCTTCAACCGTTCAGTCCATTTCACCCACTCCCTTGAAACGAATGGGGTTCCATGATCCGATAGGATGGTTTGAGGTTTTCCCACTGATGGAATATGCTCCTTTTCCAGGACACGTATCGTATTCCGCGTGTTGGCTTGTGTGATGGGATATGCAGACACCAGTTTAGAGAACAAATCATAAACGACCAGGAGGTATTTCTTTTTATTAAAGTCCGGCAGTGGGCCATAATAATCCACTGCAACGATTTCCTTAGGTCCTCTGGGAATCATGGACAACATCGGAGCTGCATATTTCTTATTTGCGGGCTTAACTCTCTGGCAAATTTCGCACTGCCCAATGACCGCTGCAACCTTGCCACGCATGCCTGGCCAGTAAAACCACCTTCTGATCCATCCTTCAGTCTTCATTATCCCATAGTGGCCCGACCTGCGGTGCATGTGTGCCACCACGGCAGTCCTCATGTGCCACGGGATGACTGCCCTCCATTCTGCTGGATTTTCCTTCACTCTGTATTGTAGCACACCTTGTTCCAATCTAAAATTTTGAATAGTCCGCTTGACCCAACCCCCACTCAGTTTGGCTTCTTTACCTTCCAATTGGTCAATGACTGGCTGGAGTTGGCGGTCTTCTCTCTGAAAGTACTCCAGGCGCCTCAAATCGTTTTCAAGTCCCTCATCCGTTCTTAACCCTATGCTTGCTATGTACACATTCTCAGTACTCAGATGATGGGATTGATTGTCCACCGGATTGCGACTCAGAGTATCAGCTACTACATTGTCAGACCCTTTACAATACCTCACCGTATAGTTGTATTCTTGGAGGTACAGGCTCCACCGTACTAATCTGCTATTTGTGAGGTAGCTATGGTTGATAAACTCCAGACTCTTGTGGTCAGTAACCACGATGACCTCCGAGCCCAGTAACAGTGTTCGAAACTTCTGAAAGGCCCAAACAATGGCCAACGCCTCTTTCTCAGTGGTTGTATAATGTACCTCAGGGCCTTTGAGTAGCCTGCTCAGAAAATATAGTATACCCATCCTTCCATCTTCTTGCTCTTGAGCCAAGGTCACCCCGAGACCATATCCACTGCGCTCTGTCTGAACTAGGAACGGCTTTGAAAAGTAAGGAAAGGCCAGCATAACATGTTCCAAGAAACCCGTCTTCACTCTTTGGAAGGCTTGGTCCTGTTCCTCCATCCACTTCCACTCACTACCCTTTTTTAATAACCTCACCAATGGCTCCATCCGTTCTGCAAACCGTTCTTGGAAGCGGTTGTAGAATGTACACAGACCCAGAAATGATCGGATCTGCTTCTTGGATCTAGGTTTTGGAAAGTCACGAATAGCTGAGATCTTGTCCGGGTGCGGTTTGAGCCCCTGGGCTCCCACCATGTGCCCAAGAAAGGCCACTTCTTTCTGACACAGCGTGCTCTTATTGATATTTATTTTTATGCCCTTTTTTTCGCATTCTTCTAGAAATAGTCAGACTTCCCGTATATGTTCCTTGATATCAGTTGAGGCTATCAACACGTCATCCATGTAAATTGTGACCAAGTCCTTTATCTCTGAGGATAGCACCTGGTCCAAGCACCTGAGTAGACCGGCCCCACTGTTTATTAGACCAAAAGGCATCCTGTTAAATTGATATGAGTGACCCTCATATCTGAACGACGTGTATTGGCAATCTTCCGGATGTAACTTAATTTGCCAATAACTGGCAGTCAAATCGAAAGTCGAAAATACCTTCTTTCCTTGGAACTTCCTTAATAATTCTTGCATGGGAGGTGGTACGTTGCAGTCTGGTACAGTCACTTTATTTAACTGTCGAGCATCAAGACATAATCTAACGGATCCATCTTTTTTTTTACTACCACCATCGGGTTGCAATACGCTGATGAGCATTTTGATATAATTCCCCACTCTAACATCTGATCTATTTGCTCTTTTACTGCCTTTCGGTATTGATGAGGGATGGGGTATGATCTAGCTTTGAATGTCTGGCCATCTCTCATCTTAATTCTCTGCTTGAACCCTTGGATAACCCCCGGCTTGTCTGAAAAGACCTGGTGATACTTGGTCAACGTTTGTTGTAAGGCACTATCTTGAACTTTCCCTTCTACTTTCATTCCATCGATCTTATCTTTGAGTTTTTTAGGAACATCATCCTCTAAATGTAACATTCCTATCGACCATTGAGGCTCCTCTGTCAGAAAACGTACCACTTCACCCTCACACGTGACCTGACCCCTCTCATAGTCAAGGTTACATTTGTATCTATTTAGAAAATCTGATCCCAAAAGGGCCTCATGTACTAAACCTTTCATTATAAGAAACACATGTGAATAACTCTTTCTATTAATTTTTAGATCCATCCATATCTGCTTTGGCTCTACCTTAGCTCTGCGGTTGTCCGCCATTGCTATGTGAACTGTTTTTAGAGGCAGAGTCGGTATCTCTGGTTGTTCCCTTCTAATTTGGTGGTATAATCTCTCTGATACTACCGATACCTGACTGCCCGAATCCATGAGGGCTTCCACCTTCATTGAACCCACCTTTATAGGGATGATGGGACACGTCTGAAGTGCATATCCGGGAACCCGGTCTTCCCAAGAACATATTAAATTGCCTATTCTTTTTATCCCCTGCTTCTCCGCATCGGTGTCCCCTTTTTGCCTAAGCTTATGATCCTCTATCCGTCTCCTTTCTGTGTCTATTTCTAATTGGCTCAACATTTTATCAATTGTCCCCCTGATCTTTCTCCTCTTTTTCCCAGCATTCATCTAATTCCACTAGGCAACTTTCTGCATGCTGTTGCTACAATCTGCTCCTCTGATAGTTTACATGCATCTAGAGTTCTCAACGTAGCCACCTGCCGCCTAAAAAAATGTATATACGCTTCTCCATTATCTTCTTGAAACTCCTGCTTTGCCACTTGCGCCCTCACCCTTTCTTGTATTTCTTCATTCCAGAATACATTGGTTAATGCTTCTTTATATTCCAGAAATGTTCGTCGTTGCTGATTCAGTGAATTCCAACATGTCTCTGCATGTTTCTCTAGATGATGGTATGCTATGATCACTTGGTGTTCATCTGCTATCTCATAATACTTATAGTATCTTTCAAGGCTCTTGAGGTGCTCTACGGGTGTCTCCTCCTTTCCCCCTCCATATATTCTTATCTTCAATTCCATTGCCCCCCCTTTTTTTTATATCACTGTTAATGCTAAACGTGCCAGGTTCGTCACCCCGGCTTCCAGTGGTTCCCTGCATGACCCACCTGATAGGCCTTTGTCCCTTCTTCTTATCCTATTGAACGATATCGTTTTATAATATCTCAATGTTAGATAAATTCTTAACCTCTATTTTCTAACCCATGACTTTATATATATATCACGAGACATACATCAACGCTATTTCCCCTTTGACCACTCGAGAACTTTTCTATCCGTACATTCACCACGCAAAATATGCCCATCTACTATCTTTCAAATATGTGTTCAAACTCTTTCCGATTTATAACCAAACTATCGCTTTTATTTTTCCCTTTTTTTTTTTTTTTTTTAAAAAAAAAATCCACTCTCGTTTGTGAGCTCTTTTACGTTACGTTAGGATGCCCTTTAAATGCCCGTTCTCTAACATTCGCAGCCCCGTTAGTTGGGACGCCATTATAACACCCACCGATATAATATAAACCGCCATTGTTGGCTTTAACCCGAAGCTTCGAATAAAGATATTTGTGAGCATGGTTTGATCCCATCTCACGCGCCAATCTTACCCGTAGATAAGAATTATCTCATCGAAAACGTAAATAAGGGTTCTGGTATTTATATCTGTTATGGTAGCGCACCGAACCAGCTCAATCTCAGGGTTTGGGGACGATAGTCTAACTAGAGAACAAAGCTAAAACAAAACTAACTACGTCTTACATGTCTATTATCATATGCGATAGCTTATTGGATAAAATCCATTAATCTAACCCAGATCTTATCGGGGTTTATCCTATTCACGACCATACCCATTACCAATAAATCCCATTTATACGCGCATATAAATATCAATATTCAAGCGCACAGCCCATTTATTCTGATCCACACACATATATATAATTCATACACGCATCAAAATAGTACAAATATATATATCAGAGCTGTTTATTTAATGTTGTCATTTATTTAATTTTAAAAGAGACTTAATATAGTAATTAATATTGAGGTAACACTAGTTTCTTTATTAAGATACATTCACTGAACATATATTTTGTGCCACGTCACTTTACCTTAGTTCACGCGATCAAAGACAAGTCCGCATTTATACCTTGCCAAGAAACTGGTCTGGTAGATATAACGGATGGCAAATAGTTCCAATAGGGTGTATCGAATAGCATATCCCAGAGGTGGAGTAGTTGATTCACTCGCTTTGCGAAAAGGTCCAAATTTTCAAAGATCTTTCGTCACCATTTCTTTGATGAAACAAAATTTCTTTATTTTATTAACGCAGTTCGTAAGTCCGCTTCAGGTGAGTTTCACGACGAGTGTCCACTGGGCCGATTAACGAAACCCGCACTATAGAATTACCCCGACATTTTGGGTAAAAAAAAAAAAATATTAAAACTTCTTAAGAAATATTTTACACGTCCTCCTAATCTGGAGTTCAAGCCGCGTCTCTTTTTTTTATATCTCCTTTCGAGCACAACAAAAAGTTCTTTTGTTTTCACTTTTAACTTTTCAAAATTCTCTCTGTGTATCCGTACACCACTGACCAGTTCTTCCATTGTTCTTCAAAAAAATACCCACCTGACTAGTTTTCAGACTTCCCGACGCCAGTTATTAACTAAACTGCCTACAGCAATTAATTCATTTCTATTTCGGTCCTCATATGTTCAAGAGATTACTCAACAAAAGAAAACACGTGTTACCGACAATATTATTAAAACTCAAAAAAACTTACGGATAAAATATATACGAATAATCAATTACACTTTATACAGCTCTACATATATAATTGATTGTAACCATCACCGATACTACATACGTATATTGTACACTCGCACATACACTATTTTTACATATACCTACCCACATAACTTTCGCACTCCTTGTAACAGGGTTCGAATGACCATTTACATATATATATATTTTTTGTTTATACCTAGTCGCTCCACATTAACACTAGCAATTAGTAATATATCACATACGCGCGTATTCGAACCCGTTTGTTACAATATATAATAATTATAATCAATAATGACTAACACCGGTAGAATTAGTAAAAGCAAATTTAATTATAATACATGTGCGGAAAGAAGTATTAGTTATACATTAATATATATATTTACACAAATACATTGACATAATTATATGTTTACATCAATAAATCCAAAGGCATTTAAAAACAATAATAAAGATCAAATATGACCTACTTTAGTTCCTATGCTGACTCTTGGATGTTTGGAGGCCAACGGTCCACTCTGGAGTTACCGTGCTAAATAAGTGGCATTCAGCGCCTTTCAAAGTTCATCTACATTGGTAGAGCTTCCAGTTCCCAGTGTCCAATTCTTTCCATTTTCACTGATTTCCCCAATCCTGATTTTCTGGGTTTGATTGGTCAAATCTTGTTCGTCCTGGTCGGATCAATCCCTCCCAGTTCACTTGCAGAAGCAGATATAGACTTAAGTCTTACTTTGATTGATTATCTTTGCAGCCCGATTACTTTTTAATTACTCATCTTGTTTATCTGCAAAGTTCCTTGTTAATTAAACTTCCTATCTAAAAGGATTTGTTTTCTTGCTGTTTTAAAAAATAACACAGCTATTAAAGTATAATATTATATTAAATTAACAAAGTATTTTTATATAACTTATGTATGTATATGCGTCAAATTATACACGTACATACGTTTAAATATTAAATCCCCATTTACAACATTTTCTTAATAAATATTTAAAAACTTGTAGAATAATGTTAAAATAATAAGTAAATGTACAATACAAAAAAAAATATTTATTTAGTTATAAAATAGTGTAAATAAGATAATATAAATATTCTGTAAATATATTTTTCAAAATAAAATTGTATTTATATATATTTTAATACTATTATTATTATTATTATTATTATTATTATTATTATTATTATTATTATTATTATTATTATTATTATTATTATTATTATTATTATTATTTTTTGTAGTTTTTTCATGGTATTTAGGATGCTTTTCAATTATTGACACAACTAATTTTACTGAACTGTCAAATATAGAATCTGAAAATCCTGCTGTCCTCTGTGCTAGAAATTGTTTTTTGCAAGGGTAAGTCATTGTACTTTTTAATAAGTTTATAAATAATAATAAATAAGATAGCGAAATTTTTTTTTCAAGAAATGCTTTTATTTAATTTAAAGGCTAATGCACTAAAAAGCAGAAAATATTTTTTTTCTTGGCTTATAATTTTGCTTATCATGTATAATTATAAGTTTAAATAAAAATATAAGGCATCCATAAAGTAATTAATTTGACCAATACAGTTTGTATTTGAATCAAGTACTTTATTATTGCTTGAATTAATTTATGGATATCTCATGCTTTTATTTAAAGTTACATATAACAATTAAAATTGTGGACCAAAAAAAATATTTTTTGCTTTTTAGTGTATTAGTTTTCAAATTAAAAAAAGACATTTCTTAAAAAAATATTTTTTATATATATATTATTTTTTATTTTTCAGTTTTTACATATTTTGACTCAAAAATATATGTGTACAAAATTTGAAGAAGATCCATCCAATAAAAGTGGTTAAAAAATCAATTACAAGATTTGATTCAAACAAACAAACCAAATGAATAAATTAAATAAAAATATATCTACTGCATAAAATCATTTAAACCTTACAAGGTATTTGTTTTATGAAGGCAGTGGTTTAAAACAGCAAGTTTTATGTAAACAATCCAAAGAGAAATTAAGATTTTATTCCTTTTTTTATTTTCTTTTAATTACTGTAAATATCACTAACTCCTCCCTCCAATTAATCAAAATCATTTTCTTAAATATAACATTTATTGCATATGACTAAAAACTTACCAAATCAATTTGAATGTGGTTTGAAATGCAGCCTGACATTGTTATTATGATTGGATAACCCTGAAAATTACATTGATATATTGCATTGTCATTGAAACTGATCAAGTATATAAAATTTTGAAAAAAAAAATCCATTTGGCAGAAGTAGATTAAAAATTGATTATAAGATTTGACCCAAATAAACAGAAGTTTTAAGTTAAATAAAAATAATTAAAAACAGAAATGTGCACATATTACTATTTGAAATGTTAACAGCAAATTAAGAAAGAATCTTACCTATTAATAAATTAGGAAATAATAATTTACTGTATATCTCAGTTTTTCAATTGATATAAAAACTTGATATATTTTTTTTAATTACTAAAAAATATATATATTTAATTCAGAAAATTATACTAAGATTAATTTTAAAAAAGATGCTTTTAAGCTTTTAAATATATTTTTTATATTAAATTTCTTTTTAACTAATAATAAAAAGCAATATCATAGTTTTTTTTTTTTTTAAAAAAAAACAACTTTATCTATAATTTTCATGCCATCTCTAATATTAAATGTAAATTTCTGTATATGTATATATATACACATAGTGTGTGTTTATAATCTATTTATAAACTAACTGTAGAGAAATCAAAAAACAGTATTCTTTATTGTATATATGAGCATTGACAAGCTTACATTTATACAGAGATCTTCATTCATTATATTTATTTTTAAGACAATTTCAGACAATCTCAATTAAATGCTATCATTAAAGGTTTTATTGCTCCATAAAATGGAAATTGAAGCAGAATCTTTAAATTCTTAAATATTGAATTTTAAACGAATGCTCTAACCAACTGAGCTATTCTGCCAAAGCCAATAGTCAATAGAAATTTCATATACTTATCTATAAGGTTCCTCTTGATTTTTTCACTTTTTCCTAAGAGCAGATATTATGTATAGTCATAGTAGACTGACTTATGGGTCATTTGCCATTTTCAAATGAGCAGCTTTTTTGAATTTTCTTTTTTTATCTTTTCCTCATTGCTGACATGATAATAGCAAATAGCCCCATAAATCAACCTAACATGTTATACATAATATCTGGAAACCAGCAATTTACTTTACTGTTGGGAAAAAGTAGAGAAATCAGAAGGAACCTCATAGATTAGTATATGAAATTTTTACTGACTATTGCCTTTTGCAGAATGGCCAATTGGTTAGTGCTTTACCTTAAAATTTTAATATTCAGGAATCTAAAGATCCAGGTTCAATCCCCATGCTAGTAGTCACTGGTTAGACCAGCAACTCCTTAAGAAAAGAGGAAAATAATACGACTCAAAACTATACATATTAACCTGTGTGCTGTTACTAATGTTTAAATGTAATTGATAATTTAAATAAAGTTAAATTTTTCTAAAGACTTTCATTATTTAATATTAGATAATGGAAATATTTCAACATATAAATACAACTAAAACGCCATCATCACAAATTTTCAGGTGAACATTATTATACCACATATTTCTATATAATTATTGTAGCACAATTTCTATAGGTATTATATTACATCATACCTTCAAACGTTAAAAGAAAATGGTATATTTATAGCAAAAATGTGAAATTAGAGATTGTCATAGTAAAACAAAGTATAGGTATTGCCTGCCATTTCAAAATATAATACAATATTTATGTCTTCTTTTGGAATTATAACAGGAAAAGATTGATAAAAAGATTATATGCATATAAAAGATTAGTGACAGTGTATTGAAATAAAATAAACTTCTGATTGCTGAGAGTGATTATATTTGAAATAAATTTTTAATGTTGATTAGGAAACAAATACTATACAAAATGTTTAGAGTTTAAAATATTAAAAGATTATGTAAATTAGCTTAATTAGTGTTAAGTATTTAAAATTTAATATTCATCTAAAATAAATCATTAAGCCAATTATTATAAAGATTTGTATTAATTTCATTGGTAATAAATATATTTAAATATATGTTTTTGTAACACTATAAGGTTATTTTTATACAAAATACAAATATGTCATTAAAAAATTAAAAGAAATACTAAAAATTAAAATCCAGTTTTGTTTTTTTTTTAATTTATACTTAATGCTAAGTTTTATATCTCAAGATAGATTGAGGTTACTAATTTTGCAACAGGATACTGTATTATTTAATTATTATTGATTTGTCATTTCTTGATATCCAAAAACCAACAATAAAAAAAAGGAGTGTTTTTAATTTATAAAAATAAATATCTCCCCCAAAATGACAAAATCTTAAATATTAATTATTTAGAAATTTAGTTTAATATTAATTATTTAGAAATTTAGTTTAAAAAAGAAAACATTCTTGATTTTATGGGGGGGGGGGTCATTTTGTAAATGTGCTTTTTTAGACATAATGTGAAGGGATGTTTATTAGTTTATAATTTGTAATTGTTATTATTTTTCATAAATAAACATCATCTTTACATTTTTCACTTTTTAACTTATTGTTTTTCTTATTATTTTATCAAACACCACATGACTCAGGTTTATCCAACAATTTAAATATTTTTTTTAAAACTAGAGATCTGTTATATTGTAAACTTATAATCAAAACATATCCAAAACCTCTCACTCATGGAAACTTTAAGTTAAAACTAGTCTAGCAATATGGATAGGAAAGTATTAAATAGGGTTTTATTAAGTATTACTATCTGGTATCTATTCAAGCTTATATTAGGTGGCGTAACTATATTTACTACATAATATTATTTTCACACCAAACTAATTTTTTGTGTTTAATTAACATATATTTTCAGTATTCAAATATTGCTTAATTATATAAAAATAATTACCATAGTTTTATTGTGTTGCTAAACTAAGTTAAAGGTTATTAACATTATTGCATTGGGTTTCCATTATGAATTTGATTATCACACATAAATTATGATGAAGGAAGAACTTTGATAACTTTTGTTGTTAAATTGTATGAATTTTTTAATATAGTATAATAATTTTAGAGCATTAAAAACTTCATAAATTATAAAGCTTTTTTTTTTTATGTTTCTTAAAATTTAAAATAATTTCATTAATATGTTTTATTTTGCGAATCTTTGGCAACAGTAATCTATTCCTTTTATATATATCTTATAACAATAACCAGGGTACAAACAATTATTTGATTGTGCTTACGATATCATTTCTTTATTGGGGTAATGTGGAATGGTATTACTTTGTTATTTTAGGTTTAAATCCTCACCAATAATATGTGACAAATATAGAAATCATTTATTTGTAAATCTTATGAATAAAATAAAATAAATTCAGAAGAATAATGATGACTTTTACCACCAGAATTGTTTTTTGTATTTTATTTGTTTTACGTTTTTATTTATTGAAACACTAGGCAGCAAACATTCTTAAATGAGAATGTTTACTTAAAGTTATTTTCAATTATAAATATTATTATTTATCAATTGTTTCTATCACTATATCATCCATACACTTCATTCATTGGTGTGCAGTGGTGATGGGGAAGTGGGGTCTTTCTTTCTCAGAATTGTAGGTGTAGTCTATATTTTTTTAGCATATTTTATATATAAAAAAAGGTACTATAACAATACTTATTTTTAGTATGTATATAAAATGACAAAGAGATTAATAAATAATAATTTATATATATATATTTAAAAATGCAATAAAAGGTAAATAAAATATACAGTCTTATTATGTAGATTCCCTCTTGCATAAATGTATTAAGTCCGATATCATAATCAAAATTTCATATTTTTTATTTTATAGTCTTTATAATAAAATTTTCATTCATATATGTAAATTAAAGCACAATTCAATCCTCGAATATTTTCAATTTAAATATTTTTATTCTTTAATAGTCTGGTAGTATTTAAATATAAAAGAGAAAAAAAAAGCAAGTAAAATATTGAATTTCTTTCCTTAGAATAACTTATAGTTTTAGCTCTTGAATTTTGCTATCTTCTTGTAGATATGTTTCCTTCTCTTAATGATTTTAGTATTATTGCTAATCAAACAAGTGTTGATCACAGGTATGCTTAATGTTAGTGTATTAACCTTCCATTAAATAACATTTTTTGGCTACTTATGATAGTTGGTATGAAGAATTGTGCAATATGATTAGGCTAGGAACAAATGTGCTATTTCCTTCTTTCTGGCTTTCCATATCCGAAAAGTTTCCTAATGTAATAAATATTTTCATAACTTCTTTATGAGCTAGTAAATCCAAATTGCAAATCAACACATTCTTTTCTAGTTTTAACCTTTTTGGCTAATTCTTCCTTCTTCTTCAACAATCGCAAGGCGACACAAGAGATAAAAAAAAAATCTATCTCATTTGTATACCACCAGCTTCATTTGCATACAATCCTGTTTTATTTAATCTAGAATTTTCGGGGCTGTCACTTAAATGAATTTCTAATATAATCTATTTTAATAAAGGGAATATTAATTAAGTGAATAAATATTTGTGCATATTTACAAAATAAATAATCTTTATTTACATACAATTTTATATGCATGAATATTTCACTCCTCCCTTTTTATCCTTCACATATATGTATGTGTGTGTACGTAAACACATGTTGTAAATTGCAAGATTTTGCGAAAGTTAATTTATAAAGGAAATAGTGGACTTAAAAAGTGAAGAGACTAACAGCTTCACGCTCTCAAATCAAGATGCTTCAGATTGGTTTATAAAAGTGAGAATTTAGGCTAAAGATAAAGTTGCTATCTTGGATCAAGGTTTGAGAGGTTCTTTTATAGTCAAAAAAAGACATTGTTTGATTATTATAAACATTCAAGGTGCATATGATAAAGATTAAAGCTTTTCTCTAAAAAGTATTCTCAAGATATTATCATGTAGCCTTTGCATTGCTATAACAAGGGTTATATATTCCTTCTCTTTAAAATGTTATATATAGAGCTCACAAAATAAGCTCTTAACAAGTTTTGCAGAATATCCCCAATCCCAGACTGGTTTCTGCTACTGGCATAGTCAGTGAGATAATAGGATATTCAAGCATTAGATTAAAAATACCAGGACAAGCCCAGCAATTTATCTAATGAATCTGAAATTTTTAGACATCCATATATCTTCCAATCCACCTATCTAACTTAAATAGCTATACAGGATTGAACTAAGTTCAGATACACCATATATTAATAGCTTTAACAATATAAAATCACCAAAGCCTTAATAGCAAAAGATAAAATTAAAAAAAAAAAGGTCAAGTCAGATGTCACATGACCTAATTTAATTAGCTTGTATTTACAAATGTTATATATAGAGCTCGCAAAATAAGCTCTTAACAAACTTTGCAGAATATCCCCAACCCCAGCCCAGTTTCTGCTACTGGTGTCATCAGTGAGGTGATAGGATATAACATTTGTAAATACAAGCTTATTAAATTAGGTCATGTGACATCTGACTTGATTTTTTTTGTAATTTTATTTTTTGCTATTAAGGCTTTGGTGATTTTATATTGCTAAGGCTATTAATATATGGTGTATCTGAACTTAGTTCAGTCCCAAATGGCTATTTAAGTCAGATAGCTGGATTAGAAGACATATAGTTATCTGAAAGTTTCAGATTTTCTACTTAATAGTTATACATTAGATAAAGTGCTGGGCTTGTCCTGATATTTTTAATTTAATGCTTGAATATTCTAGCATCTGACAGATGATGCCAGTAGCAGAAACTGGTCAGGGGTTGGGGATATTCTGCAAAGCTTGTTAAGAGCTTATTTTGCAAGCTCTATATATAACATTTGTAAATACAAGTGTATTAAATTAGGTCATGTGACATCTGACTTGATTTTTTTTTGTAACTTCCCTTTAAAAGGATGGGACACTGGAACTTTCCATATCTCCTTTACATATGAAGGCTTTCTTAATTTAAGTCAATTTGTATTCCTTTGTATCATCTCTAATATATTTTAATTACATTTTCAAATGTCTTTCTTGCCTTTTTGCAAGCTGATAAACTCTTTTATTAGTGTCTTAATAATTTTCATGTTCATCTTTCTGTTACAAAATCATTGTGTATTTTTATTTTTATCAGCTTTGCTTTTTTCAAGAAGATCCAGGATTGACAGAGAATGGGCCATCCTTTGTATTTCTTTATTATCAGCTATAGCATCTTCCAAAATATGCCTGAAGTGCAGATGGAGTTGGCAACCTCTTATATCTCACCGTGGTTTTTCATCTATTTAGTCTCATTATTAACTGCATTTTTCTGGTTTGGATTCCACTCTCTTCACTGTCTAAGTCTACCTCTTTCTATATTTTCACCTGCACAAGAAACTGGCAATGAAGATGGTGATTGCTTGGTAGAAACCTCCCTTTGTGGACTAGATTGACTCTTAGAGTGATAAATCACTCTTGTTCTATTACTGTTATCTGAGTTTCTTTTTTACCATCTGTAGGTTTGGTATCTTTGGTTGTGTCTGATGTTAGGCAGTCAGCAGCCTTTTCACCATCTGTTTATCTGAAATGCTATTTTTCTAATTATTTGGTTTTCAATGATTCCACTTGCACATAATGTTAGTAATTTGGCAACTTCTAAAAAACTGGGTATACGCTTCACACTGTCTAAGATGGAATTTCTTCTACATGATCTGATATTTAATAGTTTCCTGTCTCTCTTCTGACCAAAAATTACTCAAAATTTGTTTCTATACTCTGGGGGGTTGGTGGTTTAATTATTAATGAATTCCATTACCTCTTAGCAAGTCCATTTAAATGGTTACATGCGATTGCCACTTGTTCTTTTTTTACTAATTGATTTAAATCAAAATATCTTTTTAGACTAATCAGATGTTCCATTGGGATCTCGCCTGCGTTGCTTCTGAAAGTTTGGATTTTTATAAATTTATTAATATAATTAAAATTCTCACAGTATTGATATTGCCCTTTAACCATTGTATCTTTTTGCTTCTCATTAAACTTTGTATCTCTTGTATTACATTTATTCTCTTTATATTGTTTTACAGCAGGCATGGGCAACCTTTCCTAGTTCAGGGGCCAAATTATCTTTCTGTCTTTAAGTCAAGGGCTGGACCAAATAATTAAATAGTACAATATAATAGTGAATGATAAAGGGCTACATAAATTTCATAATAATGATGTAACAATTTAATGTGAGGATTAGTCTTGTACTTCAACCATGAGCCTATCAATGTTGATGGGAATATTGCTTAAGAACAATCACATAGAATTTTCAAGTTTTTTGTCTGTTATTATTCTCCGAATTTTTGATTTATTAAATTTCATTCTAGAAAAAAACTGTTCACACATATATGTGCTGCCAAAAAGACAAAATTCTTTTTGAAAAGGCACTACATTTCTATATTTTTCTTCCACCAAATATTTATAAAAATCCAGCAAAGCAATGTTGTTAAACTGTAATTTTAGCACTAAATCCGCTTGAACCTCAATAAGTTCCATCTGTAAATTTTCTAGCACATTATTTATATCAGTATCCATCTGATGAGAAAATATAATGAATATGGAGTCTTTATTTTGGAAGTCAGTGAACCTTGTATCAAATTGCTCTATTAATGCCTTCAGTTCATTTCTATCATATATATATATAAGGGATACTTTTATAAGTTGCTAGAATAGGAAAATGGTAACAATTTTTAGCTCTTATCTAACTTTCCAACAATTTTAGTTTATTACAAAAAGCACTGACATGTCCATACAGTTGATAAATCAATTGTCCTGGTTTTTGCAATTTAAGATTTTCATTTATGTATCCAGTGACATCTACATTAAATGCTAAATCAAACACCTACTCATCATCTCTTACTTGGTTAATTGTTTTTCCTTTTATGTCCATAAAATCTGCTGTCTTGTCTCAGATCATAAATCATTTTAACCTTTTACCTTTACTCAACCACCTCACTTCACAATAAGGCACATTTTCATAATCTGAAAATAAGTCTGCCAAATATTCGTTAAATTGCAGTGATTAAGTACATGTGACTTAATAAAGTTAATACTGGCTACTACAACTTCCATAACATTTCTAAATTTAATTGATTTTGCACACAGATTTTGTTAGTGGATAATGCAATGAAAATTTGTTAAATTTTTCAGATGGATCTGTAATTCTATTACTTTTTCATGAACTATTCCAATAAATCCCTTTCATGCACCAACCATTGCAGGGGCTCCATCAGTGCATATGACAGATAGTGAACTCCATTTAAACCCAAATATCTTGAAGACTGTTTTGACTTCTTCAAATATATCTTCACCAGTAATTGTCTGTTTTAGGGCCAAAGTAAAATTCTTCTGTGATATTAAATCCACAACAACTCCCTGAATAAATATTGCTAGTCATGCTGTATCAGAGGCATCAGTGCTGTCATCCAAAGCAATTGAAAATGCTTTGAATCTAGCAGTTTTCTCTTTTAAACTTTTTTTTGGATATCATCAACCATGATTTCTATCCACCGGACAACAGTACATCTTGACAAAATAATATTCTCAAAATCTTTTTTTTTTCAGGACATATTATACTTGCAACATTCAACAGACATTCTTTGATAAATTCTCCTTCACTAAATGATTTAGAATGTTTAGCAAGTTTAACACAAAACTGGCTTTCACAATGCTTCCATGCTGCATTTATTACTAGGTGAACATTTTCTGCTGGGTATCCAAGTTCTTCAATTTCTCTATTTCATCTTTTTGTAGTTGTCCATCAATTTTTTGGTGATCCGCATGTTTTGAAGTAAAGTGTCTCTTCAAGTTGTATTCTTTATTAAATGATATGGATTCATTGCACAGAAAATATATAGGCAAACCTTTATTCAGAATAAAATAGTACTTGTCTGTCCAGCTGTCTTGAAATTGATGATTCTCTGTATCCACTTTTTTTTTTTTTTAGTTAATCCCTAACATTGTTCTAAATTTCAAAGTTATATATTCAGAACTGTCAAACAAAGCTGTTTTTAACACTGCAGATACTGAACAGAAAACAATATAAATGCAGGCACTTAACAAGGCACAAACCCAATGTAAATATTAAAATAAAAAAACTGATTTTTACACTCCAGATAGAACACAATATAAATACATGCAGTGAACAAGGCACAACCCCAATGCAACTATCATAATGACACATTGTAACATGTTAACACTGCTAGTCAAAATGAGAAAGAGATCTTGATGAGAGAAAACAAGTTGTGTTTTGCAGTGTCATATGATGTCAGTTTAACTATTCAAAATATTAATCCCCGAAAGGAGCTAAATAAGACAAAAAAAAAATTGATTTTCAGTAATTGTTAATGATTATGACATAATATTTATGTAAAATATTTATTATTAAACCAAAAAGTACATCACTAGTAGGGAATTGTCTTTGAAAATATTTTCTTTTAAAAAAGATTGCTCATAGGAAATACTGTATATGAAAAAGCAGAAATCGCCATTGCTGGCTTTACAAAAATTGCTTTTGCAAAAAATAGGGAATATTTTTTTAATAACAGTAAATAATTTATTAACTTTTATTTTTGTTTCATTGATGATAATTGTGAATGTATCATTTTTTTAATGTTATAAATTTCTAATATTTCATTTTGTGCCACATTTTAACTTGGTCAGTAAATTTTCAAAGATTATGCAAATATGGCAATCATCAAATATATCTTTTAAAAGGTAATCTATCTTACACGAATTTATTTCAGCCAAATGTACGCTAAGCCAATGTACGCTAAATTAAATTACTAAACCAGATTAAACAGAAACACTCAAATATGACATTTAATAGATTTTATTATATTCACTTCTAATTAAAAAAAACATATTCTCTTTTCATATAGCATTCCCAACTCACTCAAATCTTATATATATATAAAGAACAAATACAAGCTTAAATTAAATGCAAACAATATCTGTTTTTTTTTTTAATACAGTACAAATTATTTAACTAATATTCTTTTCATGGATTTTTCAAGATCGAGTATTTAATATTATTAGGAAAAATCTAATCTGATTCACACATGAATTACAATAAAAAGCATATAAAAAACATATTTAAAGCGTATATGAGTTTAAACCCCTCTCCCTTTGTTTTAACTAATTTAACATAATATAATAAAATTCCCAGCAATAATCCCACACCACTCTATTGTTGAAACATTTAACACCCTTAATAGTATATATCTATTTCTATTACACAAAATGGAATCAAAGTTCATGGAGTAACAAATTATAGTTACCCTGATCGATCGGTGATGGTCCTGTGGGAGAAGTATTTCATTCTATGCTTGTCGTGACTTGACCAGTCACTAACTTCAGCAGAATTCCAATTAATCTCAAACAAAAAATAATTCCGTAATTTATAGTTTTTTTTTTTTTTTTGCAATGTTACTTATAATCAGTGATGATATCCCAAATTTCCAAGAACCGGTTCTCTAAAAGTAGGTTGTATTTAAGAACCTATTCTGTTTATTTTTCTTTTTTCTAAGCATGGAAGTAAATCACTTCTTGGTTTCATACCTAAAAAATTTTGGCAACTTCTCAGAAATTTTGCACGCCCCCCCCCCCCATACACAAAAAAGTGCTGCCTTGCATATGTGCACTATGATATACTTTGCAATCTCACTTATGGAATTAAAAAAAAATTAAACCCTTTTTATAATTTGGAAAAAAAACTTATTTATTTGGCAAGATATTTCCATAGTGACATTCTAGTCACATCATACGTCTCTTCAGGTTGATGATGCTTTTTGACGATAGCTTCATCAGCTGTATTGTGATTTCTTAGCCAAACTTGAACTGAGTCACTGCAATCCCAGTGATCTAATGGAAGACCTATCCAATTTATTACTAGAAGAATTTGCCACATTTTCCACTTCAAGGTGATTTCTTTTATCTGAATAAATTGTGTTTACCACAGAAAACCTTCATTCAGCCTTGGTTTTAATTATATTTTTAGCTCTTTGGATAGTTTCATGTTCAACATGTTTCTGGTGATTTCTCAAAACATTTTCAACATAATCATAAAAATCATTAACTGAAATCTCATGGTGAAATGCTTTGTAAAAATCTGATAATTTCTCTTCAAATTCTTTCCAGAGAACTACAGCTTCTACCAGATTCCAAGCATCTCGGTTTACAATTTTAACTAATTGATGGATTTTATGATTTCTATCTTGAATATTATTACTTATGCTATTACAATCAATTAATCTTAATTCCATATTTGTTATCATTACATTCAGTAATTTTTGATGGGGAAGACTCATTCATTTGTTGTCTTCAACAAAATTAATATGCAGGAATTCCTTAGAAGAGATAGTTTCATTTATTATTTTGTCATAACTACCACTCTTCTCTCTGAGATATTCAAATGCTTTAATTGTTTTCTTAATCAATTGTTCAGCATTCAATATATTTACACTCCTTTCTTGAATAGCATCTGCCAACAAAGCAATTTCTTCTCGAATATTGATTCTTAAAGCTAGATCTCATAAAATATTTGTTAGCAAGATGTTTAGCCATTCCAGAAAATTTTTTATTAGTAGAAAAAAAATCATATAGTGCTGGATAGGCTCACCATGTTGCAACTGTTGTTCTATGATGGCATGCTTCCCATCTTGGGTTAAAAACTTTACAATTTTTAGAATTTCCAATTCCCAAATTAAAATTTTATTCAATGTCATTTGGTTTTTATTAGACTGATGGAAGATTTTACATATTTCATTAATAAATGCTGTAAAGTGATTCATTTGCTTTATGTCTTTGATAAAATCCTCCAGCATAAGCTGAAGGTGATGATCAAACAATGCCAAATAATAATCTCAGGATAGTGGTTTTTTATTTTAACATTCACTTTTGACCACCTTTCCAGGATCACAATTACTCTATCTGAACAAAATCCAATCAAATTATTCTTCAAATATGGATTATCAATTCCTACTGATTGCAGACTTTATAATAGAGCAGTATAAATGGTTTCAGCATCCTTGTTTTGTAATTCCACTAAATCTACAAAAATTGTTGGTGAGAAATTTGCATCTTTAATCTTAATAAAAATGATAAGAATTGGTTTGCATGATATTGTCGATGCCTCATTAATTATAAACATGTCTTTAAATTCTGATCTATTATTTTTCTAAACACTTTCTTTTTAATGTATTTTTTAATGTGCTCGACAACTTTGACAGCCAAGAATTGAGAATGAAATCCCACTCCCATATCTAATCCACTCTTTTTTTTTTTATAATTCTATCAAATGGTCAATATCAGAAAATGGTCACTTTCGTTTTGCTAACTTTTCATGAACTTTGTCTATGAATTTGAAAATTGCATTTTTTGCACTTTCTCTCAATTGCATCACACATATCTGGTATGCTTTTGATGAAAAGTGTTTCTTTATTTTTTTTTTGAAGAGAGGCTTGTTGAACCATTTTATTTGTTCTACTTGGAACAATATTACTTCTCTATTCTTTTGACACATGAGTTGCCTTCACTTTTATTGACTCGATTTTGATATAGTTATCCCACTAAAGTTTTTTTCCAATAATAAGTAAACCACAATATTTTTCTTTGAATTCATTGGCTTATTTTATATTCCAGCAGCCAGGAAGGTCACTATCTACATTTATTTTATATGCATCTTTTGTACTTTTGGAACTGGACAGCTTATTTGTGTTGTCAACATTATTTTCTGTTGCATCTGAAGAAACAGAAAACATCAAAATATCATCCTTTACTATCGTTTTCGATTCTGTATCAGTTTTTGGATCTTTTATGAAGGAATCTGATATTGTTTGGCATTTTTGTTTCATTTCTTGATTTGAAAACGAGTCATAACACTTGATGAGCCAAAGATATTGTTATATTTATCATCTTGACAAGTTATTCTAGAAAAAATATGTTGAACTTATTGTTAAAAAAAAGACGCACTGTTACATCAGATATAGCAAACTAAATGAAAATAATGTACTATAAATTTACTACAGCTGATCATCCATTAAATTTACTAATTAAATAAAAACAAATCTTGCATGATAAATATGTAAGTGAAGAAATAAAGTATTTAAATAAAAAATAAAAGTTAAACAAATATTTAAAACAATGTCGATATAACAAAAAAAACATTTGAACAATGGTTTTATATTATTGTTTGTTTTCGCAATGATAGGTCCTTTTGAATGAAGTTATTTTATCTTTAAAGTAAAATAATTTCAGCAAGAGTAAATTTCATTAAAAAACACTTTTTATTTGTATACTTTTTAAGAAACTAATTTGAAATGCGATAAATAATGGATTTAATTACTTAAAACAAAACTGTTGTGAATTATTTCTTGCAGAATAATTCTTAATCACTCACATTTCATCGTGCAAATCACACGTTCCAAGTGCAATATCATATAGTCGAATTATTCTGGGGAAAGCATTTTGAACCCAATCTGTTCAAAAAGAATCATTGTTACATTTGATATAACAAAAAAAAAAAAAAATACAAATAATGTTCTAGATTATTGTTGGAAATAATTAAATAATTTGTTAATTCAACTCTTTTTTAGGATAATAATAAAATTTATTTTCGGATAATTTAACAACCGGTTCGCTAATTTCGCGCGAATCGGTGCGAACCGGTTGGATATCATCACTGCTTATAATCCTGAGGAAACATTCCAAACTGATGAGCGTAATAGATATTACAAAAATACCTCTACTATCAAAGTTTCTACAATAGAGCTAATTGCAGAAAAAATCTATACTGTACTTTCTCCTTCTATCTTTAAGAATTTCTAAGAATTAGAAATAAAACAAAAGACAAACTTTTATAAAAAAAACTTGCAAGATTTTATGTTTGTTTTTCCCTCCTTTTTTTATTTTTTATCTTGATTTAATTGATTTCAAAACTTTTAAAATTTCCTTTAAAAAAAGTTTTATTATTTATTTTTTGTATAAAAATATAAGCTTTATTACTAAAATAATATATATACCAGGGTCCCCAACCCTATGCCCGTGGGCACCATGGTGCCCGCAGACTGTTTTACGTGTGCCCGCCGCTATCCGAACGTGATAAAAAATTATTTATCTGATACAAATAAATTTAATTTTTTAACATTTCTTATAAATTATTGTATTATATTGTAGGACATACTATACTTTTACAGCGTAAAAATATAAACGTTAATTATATATTAAAATTTTATTTTTGAAATAAATATTTTTTGTACATTATGTATATTATTAACAATATCCAACTATAAATTTACATTGAAAAAATAAATGGTGCACACCATCTAGTTGAAAAAATAAATGGTGCCCGCCACTTGGTCGGTATTATAAAATATGCTCTTAAGTGCAAAAAGGTTGGGGACCCCTGATATATACCATTTTAATAATATATATATATATATGCGTATATATGTATGAATATGAGCTGGCAGAAAAATACCAGCTCAATTCTAACCTTTTAAATACGTTCCAAAAAAAAAAAAAAAAAAGACGTGCTTTTTTGTTATCGCTAAGAACTTCGTTTTCACATTTATTTTCACTCTATTAAAATATTAATAATTTTAGTTTTTAAATTTTAATCATTAAAAGATTTAAATAAAGATATAAAATATAAATTTATTAAACAACATAATTATTTAATTGCACAAAAAGTAAAATCAAACGTAACTCACACTAGAATCTATTCAAAAATTTGACAATCGGAATGAAACATGGCTGAAATAGATTGATGGTGGGCCGGATTAAAAGTCGTAAAGGGCCGGAGGTTTCCCATATGTGTTTTACAGTCTCCTTGAACCAATTTCTTGTTCTCTCTTTTAATTTATTATAATCAGTTTTAACATAATTTATAATGACAACTACTTTTTCCTGTGTTTTCTGCAATATGTGTTTAATATTTAAAAATTCTTTTAATGAAGAGTTCTCAATTTGAAGTCTCTCCATCTTTTCTTCATCTTTCAATTCTAGCCTTTCTAATCTTTCACTAATGCTTAATACTATTTCTTGATGGTTTTCTGAACCACATCTTGTACATCTAGATATAAAAATTTTTCTATAAACTCCATCTTCTTCTGTGTTTGTTCATTTATTTGTTTTCTTATAGCTTCCTTCAAGGTAATTTTATTATTTTCCATGCCCTGAAATTTTTTTCATTTCTTGTTTTTTTTTTTATTTCTTCTTTATTTTGATCCATTTTTTCTCTTTTTTTTTTGTCATTTCTTTTTTATTTTGATCCAGTTTTTCTTGTTTTTTTTTTAAATTTCTTTTTGATTTTTTAAAAATTTCTCTTGGTGTTTTTCATTGTATCCCACAACATTTCCAATTTGACTATTGCTGGCTTCTGCTCTTCTTGCATTTACATTGTCAACTTTTTCTCTTGAAACACTCACTGGCTCTTCCTCCATAGGTTGTACCTCTGCTATTGGGTGAATCCATAATTATTTGTTGCTATTTTTTTTTAAATGTGTTATCATTATATAAATACTTAAAAAAAAAATTCAATTCGTTATTCTTTCTTCACTTTATTTTATTTTTATACAATTTATTCTTTTTCTCAACTATTTCATGAATTAATAGTAACATCAGTCTCTACTCCAGCATAATGTTATCCAGATCTACCCTCATTCGACTCTAATATTGTCTTTTAATTTCAGGTTCTTCCACTAAAAAAAATAATTTTTTTATGCATAAATACTACACACAATCGTCTGCCAGTCTTCTTTATCAGACAAAGGATGTTTGAGCCCTCAACATTGTTGGTGCTAATAATGTAACAGCAACCAGAGTACAAACAATTATTTTATGGTGCTTATAATATTTCTTTATTGGGGTAATGTGTAATGTTATTACTTTATTATTCCAGGTTTAAGTCCTCACCAATAATATGTGGAAAATATAGAAACATTAAATAAACTAAATTCAGAAGAATAATGATGACTTTTACCATCAGAATTACTTTATTGTATTTTATTTGTTTTGCATTTTTATTTATTGAAACATTAGGCAGCAACCTTCTTAAATGAGAATGTTTACTTAAAGTTATTTATAATAACGATATCATTATTATCAATTGCTTCTATCATTGTAACATTTAGACACGTCACACATCTATATTTATGTTCTCAGAATGGTGCGCGTGTGTGTGTCTCAGAATCATATTTGAGACCTATATTTTCTTGTTAGCATATTTTATATTTTTTAAAAAAAGGTATTAAAACAATACTTATTTTCAATATGAATATAAAATGACAAACAAAGAGATTAGTAAATAATAAAATAATTTATTAATGCAATAAAAGGAAAATAAAAGAAATATAGTTTTATTTTGTAGATTTCTTCTTGCATAAACTTATCAAGCCAGATATAATCAGAAGTTCTTATTTTTTATTTTCTCTTAATTCCTTTATTAGAGAGCCTCTCACATATGTGTATATAAAAAAATTAATTATTAATTAATTATACAGTTTTTATGGTAATACTTTTATTCTTATTCATATATGTAAATTGAAGTATACTTCAATCTTCAAATATTTTCAATTTAAATATTTTTATTGTTTAATAGTCTGGTAGTATTTAAATATAAAATAGAAAAAAAAAAGAAAGTAAAATATTGAATTTCTTTCCTTAGAACATCTTATAGTTTTAGCTCTTGAATTCTGTCATCTTCTTTTAGATATGTTTTCTTCTCTTAATGTTTTTAGTATTATTGCTAATCAAGCAAGTGTTGAACACAGATTTGCTTAATGTTAGTGTATTATCCTTCCATCAAATAACATTTTTTGGCACCTTATCTGCATAGTTCAGTTTCTTTCTTTCCGAGCAGCTTATGATAGTTGATATGATTAGGGTAGGAATTAATGTGCTATTCCCTTCTTTCTGGCTCTCCATATCCAAAAAGTATCCTAATGTAATAATTTTCATAATTCTTTATTAGCTAGTAAATCCAAATAATTGCGAATCAACACACTCTTTTCTAGTTTAACCTTTTTAGCTAATTTTTCCCTCTTCTTTAACAACTCCAAGGGGGCACAAGAGATAAAAAAAATCTATCTCATTTGTATACCACCAATTTAATTTTACTTCATCTAAAATTTTTGGGACTCTCACCTAAATAAATTTCTTAGGTAATTTTTTATTCTAATAAGGGGGATATTAATTAAGTGAATATATTTGTGCGGAGATTTACAAAATAAATTATCTTTATTTACATAACAATTTTATACATGTGAATATTTCACTCCTCCCTTCTTTCTCCCATATGTGTATAAATAAACACACCTTATTTTCAAAATATTATGCAGCCTTTGCATTGATATGACAAGGGTTTTATATATATCATGAATCTTGATTACTCTGATACATCACTGCCAGTATTAACTGCATTTGCTTCCCTGTAATTTGTTATTATAGTAATAAACTAGAGCATATTTTTCTTTATCTATACAGTAAAACTTGTTTAATTTAAAGTCAAGTGAAACAGAAAAAAAAAAAGGCAAAAATTAAGAGTAATTTGAATTAATCTTAAATGATTTTTAATTCTAGATCGAAATAAAATGTAAAACACCATAATAATGGTAATTTTTGTCTTTTTTTTAAAGAGGAATATTCTTATTATAATTATTTTTTTGCTGCATTTATTTTATAGGTTGTTTCATTTCATCAATTAATTTTGATAATTATTTTTTATGAAATTATTTGTTAAATCATTGGATACATCAAAATAAATAATTGTTTTAATATTTACAATGAGTAATATACTTTTTTTCCCTACTAATACACTAATATTTATTATATGAGAACTTCTTGGCCTTTTTCAATATAATAATACTAGCATATAAATCAAGATTTATTAGAAGCTCAGCTAAAAATGAATTTTTTCCCCAATATTTTAGTTATTCCCAATATTTTGAAAAAGTCATTATGCATTCATTATTGATTGCAACAGAATATGTTCATTTTATATAATTTCAAAGAATCTGATTTTTAATTTTTTTGTACTACTGTGAACTTGCATATAAATTCCAATAAATATTTTGTTTTTAGAAGGGATTTCAACTCAGACTAGTTTGACTTTCCAAGTTGCCATCTTGAATTTAAAAAAAAATTATAACAAATATAATTTATAACATATTTTCTGTTTGAATACAATAAATATAAAATATATACATTGTTAGAAAGAGAAAATATGAAAGAATGTAATAAAGCTGATAAAATAGTCATTACCTAAAAAAAAAAAAAAAATTAAGAAAAAAGACATTTTTAGTACTTTTAAAAATGTTTATTTTTACACTGGTTTACAAATTCTAAATTTTGAAAGTTAAATGTTAAAATGACATTTTCATAGACAGCTTCATCACATTTGTCATAAAATGCTGGAAAAAATGATATATAACATGACTTACTACGAAATAATTTTTCATAGTAAAAATGATAAAAAGTGAAGTGATTGGTGACTTTCAATTTTACTAGCTGACCCAAATTTTATCCTTCTATGCAGGATATCTGCTAGAAATGTTTGATTATCCTTCCATGTAGGCTATCTATAGGAAATATGTTTGGTTCTTGTAGGGGGGGGGATAACAATAAGAACAGTTTATGAGATATTATGCAAAGAGAATTTTAGTAAATTGTGATGTGTTATTATATTAATTATTATATTATTAAAAAATGGGGGGTGACCTAAAATATATTTCAAGTAAAAAAAGTGTACTCAAAAAATAAATATCAAACAAAAATTTCTCTAAGATAAAATGAATAAAAGCTAAGTAAATCAATGTACATAAAAATAAACAAATTTATTATGAGCACTGATTATATATATGTGTGATAAATGATATATGAGATAGTGGGTAGTTGAGAGTGCTTGAAAATCTGTATTCAAGAGATTATTACAAAATTAATAACAAATGAATACAATGTTACTGTAATCATGCAATAAATGAATGATCATGTAAATAAAATCATGATATATCTTGCTTATTGCACTAACCATGTAGGTATGATTTCGATTGTGGATGTGCATGTTTATATTGTCATTGAAATGCAAATTGTCTAAAATTCTACAGCATATTTATTGCTTTCTGCACATATGTAATTATATAAAAAAGATAAGTAATAAAAAATTGAATACTCACTGGTGGGAAAATTGATTTGTGGTGTGCATGGCACATAAACATTTTTATCCAGGATCAAAGTCTGGTCATGAAGAAGCTCTAGATACAGTTCCCATGCTTGTCCTTGCAGATAAAATGACTTCACCAACCTTTTTTTTTTTTTTTTGGTTGCTGCAGTAGTTACTAGATCTGAAATAACACTAAAATTAGCCTATTTATTGCTTTCTATATATATGTAATCATGCAAAAAATATAATAAAAAAAATTGAAAATTCACTGATGGGAAAATTAGCTTTTAGAAAGAGAAGGCTCACAAATACACACATCGGCAATAGGGAATTTTGTATCCAAATCAGAACAAGCAGTGAGAGAATCCATTTCAGCCATAAAATTTTTTTTATGACTACTAAATCTAAAAAAAAAGGAGGAAAAAAATAAATTAATTAAAAATTGCATTTAAAAAAAAAAAATAATAAAAAAAATCTAAATTTCAGCATAGAAAAAAAATACACACATCTTTTTAAATGTAACAAGATTGCAGAAAGATTGATATGAGTCCCACAAATGTAAGATATACCAATTCCAAGCAAACTCAATTTAAAATCTAAACTTTTGAAAAGGGGTATTGGGAAGCTAAGAGCTAAATTATATTAAGTTCAATATAGGCAATATACTTGTATTTAAATATTAAATATTTTGTTTAAAAAGTATTTGAAAATTCATATTTCTAAGTATTCGTTGTTTTTTTTTTTCTGTAAATGGGGAGAAAATAAATTTATTTCATAAAAAATGTTAATTACATACTAGATAGAATATTATAGTTTTTTTGTTATTATTATTTTCTAATTATGCTTGTATGGATTTTTGTATCAATGGGCTATCTTTTCTTTGAATTATTGATATGTTTGTATTATTAGCAATAGCTTATTTTTATGTGATTTTTATAATAAATTACAACACAAATATGTATGCAGAGTGGTTTCCTTAACTAAAAATTGCTTTTAAGTTTAAAAACAAATTGTAATAAAAATAAGATTAATTGCTTGGATTTTTTTTTTTTTTTTAAAAAAAAGGTTGGTTAATTTTTCTTTAAATTAAATTAATTTTAATATAAATACGCATTTAATTAAATAAAGCTTATTAATTATACAGTATGCTTTTTTTATTATAAGACATTTTGATTATATTTGACAAATATCATTGTACAAAACAAAAATCACTTTAGTTACAACTATTTTTCCTTTTATATTACTATATGATTATTACATAAATGTACATAAAACATATTACCATAAAAAATAAAAGCATGTTTATGCATGCAGATATAAACGGTATAACATATAACCCATTATATTAAAAATACCAAAGCAGTCAATATTTGTGTGTATATTTTCAATGTATAAATACAATATATTAAATAAAAATCTTAAGATTGTATTTTAATTTTTATTAATTCAGTGTAATTTTGAAATTTATTTATGATGCTCAAATAATTAAGATTTTCTTTTACATAAATCTATTGTATTCAATTTATGTAGTAAAGCAAATGTAAACTTGTAACATGTAATAAAGATATCAAATTATTTGATATTCTAAAAGTTTACTTTGGGTTAATATCCAAATACAGGCACAAATATTTTGTTGCACTTGGTCTTCTTAGATTAGTCAGAGTATTTGATTCAAATTCTTTTTAATTATTAAAATTGATTGTGTAATCTTCATTCCATTTATCTTTTATGTTCATCACTTAATATTTGTAACAATTTTGACTATTAATATTAATAATTTTTGCATGATGAATTTCATAAAAATAAAAAAAACTTCAGTAAATTAATAAATATATGTCTGCAGATAATTTATTCTATGAAAAATGTATGAAAATATTTAATTTATGCATTTCTGGAGATTATAAATAAATAAATATGTTAGGTATATGTATATAATGTTATATATATATATATATGTTTAGAATTTTAGGAGAATATGTATGTTTTTCATCATCTGTCATTTAGTATTATATTTCAAAAGGTTGCCCCCCCCCCTGTTTAATTGAAGATTTTTATATTTATTTATTTTTTGCATTAATATCTATCTCTCTATCATGACTAATTATTGAAAATTCTGCATTGCATATTGTATATATATATCAAATAATCATAATGAATATATTTTTAATACAGAGTAATTTATAGAAGTTTCTATTTGTTGAAATGCTATGAAACTTATTAATGTAATTCATCAAACATATAATAATGATTTCTATATAAAATATATTATCTTCTTAATTCAGTAAAAATTATTTCTAATATTTATAATAACTAAAATAATATTTATTCTTACTCCCATTTATCCATTTTCAGTCATTTAGGTTAATACAGGATCCAATTTCTATGTGTCTGTTATACTGCAAGCTATTTGACTGCACTAATTATGTCAGTGGTATTGTACATTTGAAAAATAAAAATTTCATCTTTTAATTATATAAAATACATTGCAATTTTGACTCCAGTCTTGTTTTTTAGTTTTCTAATTTTTTATTATTTGTCTTTCTCTCTAGCTTTTTTTTTCTTTAATGTGAAATAGTTATAGTAATAGGTATTTAAAGCATCTTTATATTAAAATAAATTTAATGGCTTCTGAAAAATATCACAGATTTATGTATGGAAATTTTTTAGAAATAGGTCTATTAATTTTCACTGAGAAGAGAAATTATCTAATAAATTTCAAATCATTAAAGATAAATTTCTAAGGTATTTGGAAATATTTAACTTTTTAATTTGCAGTAGTAGACTGTGAATGCTATAAAATTCTATGCTAATTCTATAATCAGATATGGATTAAAGTTTTGAGCAATAAGGTTTATATAAATAGCATTATAGTACAAATAACTGCATTTTGTCAATTGTATTCTAATTGGAATATGCATCCTTTTAGATATCAGTATAAAATGCTATATATGAATATGCACTTATTCTAAATATAATATGGTTTATCAGATAGTATGTAAATGAATGAATAGCTATCAGATAAAATTTTTGTATTGACTTTAATTTTTTATATCTACTAATATTTGTTAATTAGAAGTTGGGGAGTTATAAATATATATTCAATTCCCATTATTTTAGTAATAATGATGTCATGAAATGAAAATACTGACTGTGATGACAAAGGAATTTGAATAGAATTTCATCTATGATTTGTCTTATAAAAGATCATTGTAAATATATTGAAAGAGAGAACTCTACTGAAAAATATAGTTAGTTTTGTTGTTTTACTTTAGATTAATAGTGAGAAAGAACAATTTTTTTTCTGCAATATTTTTTAATCTCAAATTGATGTCTATTGCCGCTTTTATCAATGAAATATCTATTTTTCAGGATTTACAATAGACTACAATTGAGTGTTTTAATATACTTCCAGTATTACAAGCTTGTAATGAACTTAGTATGAAGACAATTAAGACAGTCTTAAATGAACAATATCTTAATAGCTTATAAGTAATCAAACAACAGAAAAACCAAATAATTATATATCTGCAATACTTCCAATTGAAATGCCCAGAAATAGATTTCTACAAGTTTTAAATATCTTTTTTGGATTACTTCTAAAATAACCGATCAACTTATTTTAAATTTAATTCTGTTTGCTAGTATTTATTTTTAATTAAGTTCTAAACTTGTTAACTACAAGTTATAATAGGTTAATTGTAGAAATTGTTACTAATTTTTTTTTTCTTTTAACAATTTACATCCTAATAGCTGACTAACAAAAATTGTGATTATATATATTAAATACGAATTCTTCATACTATGGCATACTTATTTTATTTGAAATATCAAAGTTTTATTTCATTGATTATTATCATGGTTGCTTCTAGAGTTTTCTGGTTTGGAAGTTTCTTCTTCAACTGTTTCTATTGCTTAGTTATCTTCTAGCTGGATTCTCTGTTCTTTTATTTTTGGATCTGTTAAATCAATCTACTCTTGAAAGTTCACTAACAGTTGTTCAGGAGCTATTTCCCCTTTTTGAGTTTTATCCTCAATTGTTTCAGGAACTCTATTATGACAGTTCATCCTTTGCTTTTTATTTTAATAATTTTTATAAATAGGGTCATTTCTATCTTTTCTTTAATTCAGGATTTTTAAATTTTTTCTTTCATCCATTCTTTATCATTTAACACAAATTTGAATTTAATCTTTGATTTTATTTCTCCTGATATTAACAGGAATAATTATGATCTGAATTCCATTAATAATTTTGCTAGTGTCTTTTCGGTGATTGCTAAAGGTGTTAAGTGCTAATGAAAATAGTGGCATGTTCAAGACAAAGTATTTATGCACTGTTTGTCTTATTGATCATTGCTTTAGTTATTGAACTGTCTCCTCTGCTAAGCTGTTAGTCTTGGAATGGTTAAATATGTGTGGCATGTGTATCATATCCCATTTTTTATATTTCTTCAGATTTACCAGAAGTAAAAATGATTACTTTATAGGAGGAAATTTCTTTGAGATTAATTAATGTTCATGAGTAATTCATTCATCTTGTATAAGCATCTGCTTTATAGTATTATATTTCCTTTAAATGGATTAGTGTAATTTATATGAACTCTGCTATTCTGGTAATTTACTAAATTCTTTAGCAGGTCTGTTTATGGGTCATTGGTATGTTTTATATTTTTGATACAATTTTCAATGTCTAAATTTAATTTTGGCAATGCCTGGATGTCTTTTGTGATTCATTTCTAAACTATTTCTTCTTTGAGATGGTTTTAAAGAACTAATTTGTGATCGTTTTGCATGACATTTTTGTGCTTTATCCACAGTACTAAATCTACACTTCTACCATTAATGGATGAAATTCATTTTCAATTTCTATCAGTAGAAATTTTAATTAAAAGTTTTATGAATTCTTAGTTCTAACTATAGTATCTAGATGTCATGAACTACTGAAGATAAAAAAAAACATTAAAAGAAAGTATTTTTAACCAATGAAAAGTAAAAAGATAGTCTAATAATCATATTAAGCAGAATTGGCTATAGCATGCTTCTGCTTCATTGCCTTATTTATAACATGGAAATGAAATAATAAATTTATATAAAATCTATATGTCTTTACTTTTATAATATTATTAAATTTTCATAACTATTACTTATATTTTGATTTTTTTTAAATGTCTGTTATTTTTCTGAGCAAATTATTATGTAAAACTTTGATGTCATCAGACTGAAAAAAATCAAAGGGTTCTCTGTCTAAGCTGTCAGAATCATTTTTTTATTATTTTTATATATTTTTTATTATTCTTTCATTATTTTGTTGATGTTTTTATAAAATAAAATTACATTTTTTTAAGACGTTTCTATTATTTGAAGTTATGCTTTAGCAAGGTAACTGAAAAATATTATATTTTGAAATAATCATTATTTATCCAAAACATTTTTATAACTTATAGATTAAAATGATAGTTTTTGTTATTTGGTAGAGTAATATTTATTAAGGCTATAACCTTAAGACTATGCACTTGAAAAATGACAATAGATACCTCTGCAAATCTTTTATACAAGATTTTCTTGTGTTAAAGATTTGCAGAGGTCCCTACTGTCATTTTTTCAAGCGCATAGTCTTAAGGTTATAGCCTTAATAAATATTACTTTAAGTAATGTGCGCGTTATTTGGTAGATTAATTTCATTTATTGAATTTGTATTTAGAATGGCAAATCCTAAAAATTGGAGTGAAAGTAAGACTTTACTTGTATCAACTATACAATCATAAAAAAAATCTGAAAAAAAAGGTAAAATGTGTTCATTTTATGTGTCATAGCATCGGTCGGGAAGTGAACCCTCTAACCCGGGACAACTGCTTGTAAGGCAGCTGTGCTAACATCTTTACCACCAACGCTTGACAAATGTGTTCATTTTATATATCTCCAAACATATAAAAACTCACTACTGGTTATCCTATTATTTAAAAATTATTATTTATTGCTATTGGTTCACATTTTAATCATTCTCCCACAGTATTAATTTCACATGGTAAATACTTCTAAATAAATAAATAAATTTATATAGCTTTTCTATTTTTTGATATTTTTTTTCTTTAATCAGAAAAACTCACTAGTTTTCTGATTTTTTTTATTTGGCATTGTTTAATTATTTTCTATTGCAATAATTTTATTGCTGTATATGAATCACATTGGCATAGGCTTTTTAAATACAACTTTACAAAAAAAAAAAACTAAAAAACTTTAGTGTTCTTTTCTTATCCATGGATCAGATTACAATTATGAGTTTGAATCTCTTATATATTACATTACATATGTGCATGTATGTGTAAGCCTGTACAGTGCATTAATTTACATATTAAAACAGTGTGTTAAAGGTCTGCCCATCCCTCACATATGTATGTAAATGGATTATTCTCCAGTACATGAGGAGTCAGAATGACTAAATGGTCAACATTGATAGGATGACAACCATGGCGCACTAATGTGGATTTTGAACATTCCATCATCAGATTTTCAATGAAATGGATGGCTGAAGAGTTGTGGTTGGAGTAGTTTGAAGCCTGTTCATTAAAGTATGAAGATTGGCTATCTTAATATAAAGCTGAGCACAGATTGTATATGTGTGTGGAGATAATAATCTGGATCAACTGATGATTGCTGGTTTAGCATGAAATACATATATTTGTGATTATTTATCTTTTCAACATGTGTATGATCAGGTGGGTTAGCAATATGAGATGGCATGGAGAGCTGAGGGTCATGTGAAAATCTGAATTCGAATACCTTATATATTAATTATTCAACTTAGAAACTTAGAATTCTAGTTGCCTTAAACCTTTTCAGATGCAATACCTCTAGATATTCATTTTCAACTGAGCTCTATTGATTGTCATTTGTATAACTACAGATAAGATCTTTATCCTTGTTTTTTAAACCATAATGTTATCTTGATCACTTACTCATTAATTGTGTTAAATCTAAATCTATATTGTAAACTATTTTAGTTATAAACTAAATATAATAATTTTATTATCAGTTTCTTTTAACACAATTTCTTTTACTTCTAGGTATTGGTAGTTATTATCAGTCTTTTTTATTCTATGGAATTACAATAAGAATTGCAGGCTAAATTATTCAATTGTTTATTCAAAAGGTGAAAAAACAACTTTTTATTTAAAGATGACATTCAGTTGGTTCATGAACATCTCACCTTTTTTTTCTATCTGCCCCGGGCGGAACCCCCCCCCCCCTCCACCCACCCCTTTTTTGGGGGGTCCTCTCCCCCCACCAAGAAACATCTCACTTTTAAATAATAATAGTTAGCAATCAAACTTTATATAATTTTTTTTTGTTTTTAATCCTTATTTGAAAATTTTTGTAGATTTTTTTTACAAAATATTATTGGGGAACAATATATTTTTAACAAATTGATATATATATATACACAAAGGCTTTTTTTTTTATTGTATCGGAATTGGTGAATATATTTGTATTGTTTATTTATCTAATTTATTTTACTTAATTGTAATGACTGCCTATAATAAAGGATTCTCTCCCAGACTATAGACACTTTATTTTAATTTCGAAATATTTCTATTAGGGAATTGTGATATATATATACTCATAGAAACATAATTTAATCACATCATGAATTATTTCACTGGATAAATAAGACATGAAAGTCATTATCTCCTACACTGTCAGATTAAATCATGAAAGATATTAAAAGATATAGCTCTCAAATATTGTGTGTGTGTTTAATTATTTTTTGTGAACAAAATTATAGTTTGCTTAAAAGATATGAAAATCACTATTAATTAAGAAAGGAATTATTATACAAAAATTACTATGTACTTCTTTCTATCAAGCAAGACATTAACATTAAAAAAATTTCTATCTGGTAATGATTAGAAGACTTACTAAATAAAATATATTTTCATATTTCTCTTATTGGAAGAATTTACATTAAAAATAATTAGATATAAGTAAACTATTATTTACAATTTAATAAGTTAGTGTGTGTGAATATATTGAATCACAAATAATATTTCAAATAAAAAAATATTACAGTATTTTAAAATGAAAGTGAGGCTTAATTAATTTATTTCATAATTCCGTTAAATGTTTAATAAACTAGTAAACATAAATAATAATTTTGATTCTTAATGGAGATTCCATTACTTTATGGTATTAATGTACATTTTAAGGTAAATTCCTAAATTCTTGAGAATTAGTTGTCATTTTACTTAAAAAAATTATGTAAATTATCTGATTTATGCAGTACTAAATAATCTAGATGATGATTTTTATTCTAGTTGAGATATATAATAATAAAACTATATATTAATTAAAAAATATCAATAATGATGTTTTTAAAAGAATAAATTTTGTCTATCTTTTGCTTATGCTAATGAATTGCTTAGATTTTGCATACTAAATTACATAAATACTCTTTGTGACATACTGACCCAAGAGCTAAAGGTTTTTGGGTCAATTTTTGAAGAAAATTAACAAAAAATTGTCATTCTGTCATTAGAATGGAACTATCATGTGGTCAGCCTGTTACATTGGTATTCACATGTCATTTGACTTCACAAACAACTGATTATACATAATATTTTCACTATACCACTCTTATGCAAGGCTCTAGTCTAATGAATGACTAATAATTTAACTGACTATACAGTTTATTTTACTGTGAAATTAAGTAGAGAAACCTGCAGATTAAAATCCCTAAAATTTTGTCTGGAGATAACTGCTAGACATTCTTAATATCAAATTAGTTTCAAATATGAGTATGTCTATTATTATGAAGAGAAGCAACTTATTATCTCTGAATAAAAGTCAAACAAAATCTATCTCATCTATAGGGCAACAGTGGATGAATTGAGGAAGAAAATCTTATTTATAAAAATTGTAGTTAAATGAACTTGAGCATTTAATTTTAAATTTCCTATGTAAGATTGATCTTTATAAAAAGATTGATCTTTATAAAAATATTGTGATTGTAATTTTATTTTCATTTTCGCAATGTAATTATATTCAATATTTTCTTAATATTAACAATACTCTTTTGCATGTTCTGTTTTATTTCATTTGATTGTTTTTTTTAATCTTATAAATACTATGTGATAATTTATTATTTATTTATTATAATGCATCCTTTATATATCTTGTTTGAATCATGTATTTGTGAGAATATACTAGATTTATAATAATATATATATATAGATTAAATCTTTATTATTTAGAAAGATCTAATTAATAATTTTTAGATATTTGAAAAAAGTCTTCTCTAGACTAAAGAAATCAGGATCATAGCCAGTAGAGAAAAGATAAAAAACTTCCATATAAACATTGTCATCAGATTTTATATTCTATATGCAACATTTAAGAATTTATTAATATTGAAAATATGAATTTTTAAAATAAAAAAAAATATATATTTTCACTTTTTTTTTTATATTTGCAAGCTTTTTGTTTTTTATCAATGCATCTTTCATCTTTTGCTCAATCTTATCACAACCATCCATCAACCAGAAGTCAGACCAATCTCTCATACTATAGATATACTTTTTCAAGTAATTCATATGGCACATGTTACCAATTTAACTTCATATACATATTATTTTTTAGAAATAATTAAACTTAATTTCGTATAATATGTATTTAAATATATTTCAAACTTTTATTTCATCACACATTATTGAAACATATGTTCAAGATCATGTAAAAAACATAAATATTAAAAATCCAAAATTTAATGAACAGTTTTTAAATGTAAATAATGTAAATTCATCATCAATTATAAAATAATTAAGATTGAATAAATCTACTTTCTTAATCTTTGAATAACCACTCTCTTGGGGATTATAATTTATATTAATCATAATTCACTGATTAATGTAAACATGTACATTACATTTTAATTTTTATGAGCAGCAATATTCATAAAAAACTATATTTTTTACATAAAATACGTATATATTTATATTTACTATAGGGTTATTTAAAATTTATTATATTTGTTATTTTTAAAATTAGTAAAGGGAATTAATTTGGCTTGGCATTTTCAACTTTATAATTCATAACTTCTACTTTTAATTAAAAGTATTCATTTCCCTATTTTTTTTACTCCTATTTTTAAATACATTCTTAACTTATTTTAATTGATATCAAACTATAGCTTTTTAAAAAATTTTTAATGTGGAATATTGAAATCTTGTAACTGATTATTAATATGCATTTAATATATATATATATTAATAAAAACAATTTTATTATTTAGAATTAAATTGCTCCAGTGTTACATATTGCTTATGTATTCTTTTTTTTAAGAAAAGAGATAAAAAAAATTTTCATTTTTGAAAAGAGGCAAAAAAGTTTTATTTTTGATAACTTAGACTATATTTCATTTCTTCCAAATTAATTGATATTCTCATCTAGAAAAATAGAACAAATTTATGCTTTACAATAATGTATGTTAAAATTCTCTGTGAGCATACTAGTTACTAAGATCAAACTATGATGTACTAGCTTAGCAATGTTCGTATTAGTTCACCACTACTCTCCCTTTTCTTATGTTTAGAGCTACATACTAATTTAATTGACTGAAAGTTGTAATAAATTGTTATAAATCGATTTAATTTTTTTTTCAGTAGTTTAAACTGACTCTGTTGAATCAGAGTGAAATGAATATCTAAATTTTATATTACAATACTTCTCTGTCTAAAAATATAAATGTATTTATTTAAAATTAAAAGAAATGATATCTGATACATCATTATAGTAAAATGTTTTTCTCATTGTTTGCATAGATTTAGTTTTAGGAATAGAGAACCGTCATCATTTGTAATGATTGTTTTATTAAAACTGAGGGGAAAAAGATTGAAAATCTAGCCATGAGTGAGTGTGCAAAAGATTTATAATTGTTTGAAAGTGCAATAATTAATAATCGAAAATATAAATGTTGAGTTTTATATTTTGAAAAAGAATTAATCCCTGTGTCTAAATAACTAATTGCATACTTGTTCAGTCAAAATACGATAATCTGAAAGGTTTTGATTTTATTTTCACTTCTGTAAATTATGAATATATAAAGATCTGACTTCATGAAACAATATTTATTTTATTTGCTATTTTTTTACTCACACATACACATACATTAAGCAATTCAGTCAATAATTTTAAAAGAGGACACATATTTATTTGCTATATAAAAGTATTTGGCAAAAATTAATTTTTGACTGTATATATATATGAATACATACATATTAAGATTAGTATATGTAGAGTTTTGTTTATTATGTGATAAATATCATATTGCTAGAATATCTCTTGAGAAGTAAATATTTTTTTATATAATTTTAATGTGAATCATTAAAAACTTCATTTTAATAAATATATTCACATGTCATTTGTAAAATTGTCATTCTGTTTCATATTACTTTTTTTTTTTAATTCATCAATTGCTTTTTCATTTAATTATTAAAAATTTTAATTCTGAAAGTAAATTTCACAGTTTAAGAAGTATTTTTATTTATTTATGATATTTTAAACAAACAAAAAATATCTGCACAACTTCATTACTAAATGTACAATAATTGTAGTGTATATTATTATTAATTATGAAGATTATGATGAAAATTGTTTATTAATTATAAATTCGTTCATTAATTAAAATAAATAGAAATAGAAAATAAAAAGATGTGTTGGCACTGAAAAGCATTACATTGATCTCTTTAAATATATATTTGAATAAAAAGAATGGGGAGAGAAATCATATGTTTTTGTCAGTCTTTTCTCATGAGTACTGCAGTCTGTCTTGTATATTTGCTTTTTTTTTTTTGCTTATTGAGTGGGGAGCTGCCTATCACAACTTAAAATCTTATTTGAAAATATAAATTACTTCTATCTATTTTAGTCTATTTTTGAAAGAATCTTTTTGTAAATTTGTTTTAAAAAACTGTTAAGTAATATTAATGTTCAGTTTTAATATAACTTTTAATTACTTTGATTGTTTTTTTTTTTTTTTGTGGTAAAAGAAAAATTCCCCACCTTTTTATTTTCTTGTAATCCTATTAAAAGGACACGGTCATTGCAAGTGCTTTGATGAAGTTTGATTGACAGTTTTGATTGGCAGATATTTTCTCATAGACTTTGCTATTGGTTGCTTGTTTCGTATCTGTGCTCTTATCTTGATGTATTAAAAAAGGCCAAGTTCTGAACCAAAGATTCACTTATTTCATTTTTATTGTGAGGTTTATACATCATATATGCATAGTTTCAGGGGCGGGACCTTCTCAACTGAGGATTTACAATTTTCAAGTTGAGTATTATAACAACAGTGTCTGCTACGATCTTTTCACCAATATCCCAGGTTAGTTATCATGCTTGAAAAGTCCTAATCCCCTTTCATGCTTAAAACTTATTGCTTATGAAAGTATAATTGATTTTCGACCAATATTTGATTACATTTTAAAATTAATTTTTTTTTTTTTTTATACATTAAAATTACTATTTAAAAACTTTTTGTGATCTTATTAAAAATGTGAAAACTTTTTTTTTTTCAAATTGAAATTAATATATCAAATTATTTTTGGGAAAAAAAATCAATATTTTTGAACTTGTTTTTTATAATTAATATGTATTTTTATCGTCATACTTTCAGATGTTTGGTAAGATATTTTATTTTCTAATAAAATGATTAACTTTAGCTTAGTATTTTACACTTTATTATTTTTATTAAACCCCTTCTTCCGATATTATATTTTAAAATCCAAAAGCTGTTAACTTTTTTTTTTTATCCTAGCGTTAGTGTTTATATAAATTTCTTAGTACTGTATATATTTTTAAAATACTATTTATGTTGACGGCTGAACAGCAGTAATAGTTTTTTACACATGTATAAACGCTGAATTATATATATACAGTCTATCAAGATTTTATATGCATATATATTTTCACTTTGATAAAACATTTTATGGTATAGATTCAATACGGATATATTTATGGTATAAGAATAACTACACAATTATTGCATCTGCTCTTTACTAGAGATCAAACATATAATTAGACAAATATATTATATGTTGAAATAATTGCATTTGAAGCAAATTTAATTTATTACTAGTCAAACATTATAATGGGCTTTTTGTTTTGCTTTTGCTTATGCATTCTAATTTGTTGTACATATAGTAATTGAAGTTTCTCCATCAATATTACCATTTTAGCTACTGAGAAAAAGTTAAGTCCTATTCATTGGAAAGATAAGAAGGCAATCTTAAAATAATGCTAGCTAATGTTTATTGTTATAGTTTACCATTTAATTCTTTGTTTAAGTTTGAAATCTATATATATTTTTATTCTTGTGTTTCATCTTGAAGATACATAATGTGCATATGTATATATATGCGCGCCCACACATAAATAAAAGCCCCTAATGATTAGACATGTTTTATATTTTTTTTATAAATTTATGTAAAAGTATTAAAAAATAGATGCTTATATATATATATAATTATTTACCTATTATATGCTAAGAATAGACTTAATATTTGTATATTTGAGATTTGTTTTTATAATAAATATAATAATTTTATTATGAAATTATCATGCATTTCAGTTACATATACACACTTTGTGTAAAATGAAAGAAATCTTCATTAATTATGTACAAAAAGAAAATCCTAAGATTTATAATGTCATAATTCAATAAACTATGATAGAGCATTAACTGTAAGACACTACATTAAATTTTTTAAAAGAATGACAAGCATTTTTGAACTATCACTGATGATGGACAAATATCTATTGCCAAAACATTATTCAGTCTTCTAGCAGGGAACTTCACAATCATCTACCCATACATTATTACTTTCTATTCAGCCTAGAAAGGAATATATATTTTATTTTATTTTTATTTTTAAGCAGCACATTTCATTTTTTTAATTAAAACTAATCCAAATGATTTGTTTCTCCGGGAGTTTAAATAAAATTCAAACATCTGAAGTGACAGAATTGAGCAGCTCTCTGCATAAACTCTGAGCTCTAGAGTGTGATACTATATGACTATTAATCCATCCAGAGTATTTTTCATTTAATGTCAGCCAACATGACTGAATAAACCATATTTGATAATAGAGTTTAATTAATTATATATAGATCATTTGTGTCCTTTAATAAAGTAGAATATATAATAAGTAAAATAAGAGTTCATTTTTTAAAAATATTTTTATAAAATTATAGTATATATTCATTCACAAGTAAATAAATATAATAATGTAAATGATAATTAACAGTTACCAATTGCTTTTTTCTTGTATTATATAAGTTGAATTCTCTAATTGAAGTCAGGTAAGGTGACTAGGCAAACATAATTACTATGATCATCATCAATGGCATTTTACCATTGATTGCCATCCTCTCAACACATTAATATGCTGTTACTCAAATTTAAAGCTATTGTCATAAAATTAATGAATAATTTACATCTTTAAAATGAATAACTTTTATAATTTTTTCTAATTTATTTGTTAACATATTTTTTAAATCAACACATCTATTTTTACATACGCATATACTATCTCTCACACACATTTACATAGTTATACAACATTATATCATAACATTTTAAAATAAAATGGAAATTATTTATCATGAAATTAATTTTTAAAAAAAAAAATCAATCTAATTTAGCTTTTTTATTAACCGCTATGATTTGTTTTATGTACACTGTTTATGCACAAGAATAAATATATAATATCTTCATCTTCACTTGATATATATATAGTAAAAATAAAATTTTGAAATGTATATATTATATTAATATGAAAAATAAACATTTTTATTAATTCTAATACAGTTTTTTTTTTTTTTTTTGTAAATAAATTAAAAAAATATTTTGCAATAATTATAAAAATAGTTTTTTATGAGAATTTATAAGTGGAAATAATAATAATAATCTTTTATATTTAGAAGTGACACAATTATATTATTTTTAAAAAAAAATTAAGATAAACTTAATTTAATAAACTTCACATTTTTAGTAAGTTATAGAACTGTTTGTTGGCATTGCGCTAATTAATATTTTGCACTATATCCTATGTAATATATGCTGATTATTCTGAAATATATCTTAATCCCATTAGAACAATATGAATACATATTTTCTTAAAATAATGAAACCATTTGGACTTCTTTTTAATTGTTATTAAGAATCATTAATTTTATATAGGTATGTTTAAGGAAATGTTAACTTGGTATAATACTAGCTTAATATTATTTCACCATAAATCAGTTGTTATTAATATTTTTGTAGCATTTTCAGTGAATGTTATTTAAAACAAATACTGTTTCTCTAAGCATTTAAGTATATAAGGCATATTTAAAAAAAAAAAAAAGTATATAAGGCATAAGTTTGAAAACTTGAAATTCAGCTGTTTTTTTTTTTTAGTTATTAGTAATAAATAAGATAAACAAGGAGTCTTTATGTACTCCGAAAAATAAAACTTATATTTCATTCTAATGATGTAAATATCAGTTGTTTTTTCTTTCATTTTTAAAAGATTTAAAAAAAAACATACCTTATTATCATAAATAAAGACTCTATATTAAGTTTCTGAATGAATAAATACAGCCCGATATATATGTTATAATAATAAATTATATAAATGCAAATTATCCACTACTTTGAACAGCAAAAAAAGGAAGTGGTGAATTTGGTAATATTTCTGAATGAACTATTAAGTCAAATAATTTTTACTTTTGGGAAATAAATGTATTCAAGCACGAGTGTGTATGTGGCGCAACTGTTCCCAAAAGCTATTAATACAAAATAGCTAACTAAAAATAATAAACTAGCTGAGCGCTTTCAAAGGATCTTGCCTTCATAATCATAGCTTGCTAAAGCATTTAATGATATGCAAATATGCTAATTCCATTTTTTTTTTTGATAAAGCGTAGCACGTGTCCTTCCTATTTATGGCATCATTGTCTTGTGAGATGAATAAAGCCTCTTTGATTTTTCTTTTAAGGTCATGTCTCTCTCTACACACGATTGTGGGATTATCTGGAATGCACTCATGGTGACTTGTGCTCTGGTGCTGATAGAAAACTGAATAGGTAGAAGGATCGTTGCGAGCTCTATTGTATGAATATTTATGTTGTCTAATCGTGTGGCCAAAGATGCTCTACTTTCCCCATAATATGAGCCTTTACAATTATTATTGGAACATGCAATATTATATACTGTGTAGGGGGGGGTCTGTAAAAGTGGAGTTTGGTCTTTAGTGTTATTAATTAAATTGTTAGAATTTGGAGGGGTTCGGAAACAAAGCTGATATTTGTTGTTAAGGATGGAATGCAATTTCTTGTGTAAATTGGATATATATGGAAGCAATAATCTGGGTTTATCCTGTGTGATGTGAGAGTTAAGATGTTTATTCATCTCATGAGACAATGATGCCATAAATAGGAAGGACACGTGCTATGCTTTATCAAAAAAAATGGAATTAACATATTTTCATTTCATTAAATGTATTAGCAAGGTATGATTATGAAGGCAAGATCCTTAAAAAGCGCTCAGCTAGTTTATTATTTTTAGTTAGCTATTTTGTATTAATAGCTTTTGGGAACAGTTGTGCCACACATGCACTCATGCCTCAATGAACTATGTAATATGTATATACAATAATTAATTTACACATACAAATGTGCTAATCTATTTTAATTAATAACTAGTTTGATGTGTATTTATACGCATGTGGATATGCTAATTTATTTGCCAATGTTCACTGTAGTCATGCTTTGTCAAAGATACATTGTACTGAAAGTGTGGCTCAGCAAAGTAATAAATATTGTTTTGCACCAAAGATGTGTTATAGTAATAGTTGATAATTGTCTTACTACTTTGGTAGAATATATTTTATTATATATTGTAATAGTATCTGTAGATCTTCATATTGAATAACCAAATATGTAGCTGTATATAATTGAAAAATGTTGTGTAAATGTTAACAGTGATGATTATGTCATTGATCAGGCTTACTTTGAGTACTCCAAATCTGTTACAATGGATCAAAATAGTTTTAAATATGTCCATGAGTATATGCTTAGCAATAATTAAAGTACTGTTCAGATGCCATCTTCCATTGGGTAATTAATCAGCAAGCCTGCACATCTATACATGTTACAGACTAGCTGCAGAATTCTTTTATTGAAAACTTGAGGTCAAGATATTCCGTTTCATATCACTTATGTAAAAAGAATTTTGAATGGAACTAAGATTGGATTTTTAGTAATAAAATATTTAGTTAATGTAAAATCAATAACACTCAAGATATAACAATACACACGATCTTTACAGATATATTTTTTCAAATATGCCATTATATACATAAAAGGTTTAATCAAGATGTGTTTCCAGCTAGATACTATTTTCAAATGATAATTTAAATAATTAGCTTAATATAAAATATGTAAATTAATAAATTACTTTTAATTTAGTATGATACAAAAAAATTTTGATTTGATTTGTATTTTGAAATATTATTTAAAATATAACTGGGCATGTCAGGGATACCATATATATATAATTTACAAATAGAAGTCAAATGTTTTATCTAGGTTTTTTTTTTTTACAAAAAGCTCAGACTATATATTTTTAACATTTAAAGTTTAATGAAATCTTTTCTTATGAGAGATGCTGTAGTGTTGGATTACAATTTATTTGATAAAGTCCTTAGAATTTAAATTCATGAATTTGTTTATTTTTTTTAATGAAAACAGTTTTTTATAATTCTAGTTGACTCTGTATATAACCACAAATGATGTGGAAATTATAAATCTATTGAGTTTTGATATTAATTTTTAAAGCAACTTTCTTTTTGCTAAAAGTAGAATTCACAATAGGCATTCCATATAGGCAATACTTTACATCGGAGATAAATTCTCAAAAACTTTCTATGCATGTTGAAGTTATGCTTGGAATGAGATTCTTAATATTTTTTTGGTCATTTATAATAAATAGGCAATAAATAATTAAAAAAAAAAAAATAAGTTTTTTTAATCAATTGGCATTGCATGATTATCTGCAGCAGTAATGGTGGCTAAATGTACCAATATTAATACAAACTTGCATGGGCTTTTTATAACTGTATATTTGTATCATTAGAAAACAACTTTGAAAATAAAAAGAAACATAAAAATGACAAATTAAAAAAAAAAACAATTGGCCATTTTTTTTTTTTTAATCAGACAAGTTCAGAAAATTGGGTAATTAAATATAATTAGTTTTTATAGAAATAAATAGACTTTTCTTTCAAAAAATTTCTGGCTATTTTTCAAGTAACTTTAGGAATTTCAATATTTTGAAATAACCAAAAATCAATTAAAAAATTAAATGGATTAACTTTGACCAAAATAAACAATATTTTTAAACAGATATTATAAAAGCATTGTGCATTTTAAAATCTAAGAAAGAAAATAAATTATTTAATTTCTTTCTATTTACAATTTGAAAAAAAAAAAGAAAATATTATAAAGATATAATTCAATAAAGTATTTTTATAAGAGTTTATGATAATTTATTATGTGTGTCATATATATGAATATATGCTAACTCATCATTTACAAAATAAAGGACTTAATTAATACTGTTAAATGATAGTTAGGATAGAGATGGTGAGATTGAATCATTTCAATATATATATAAAATTCAAAACTGCCTAACACTATACCAGTAATAAATAAAATACAAAATCATAAAACAATACAATTCTAGATAAAAATCCAAACTTTATCAAAATCCTTACACGACTATGGTTTCATCTATTAAACAAATAGATCTTCTCAAGTGAAAATCAAACTAAAGAAGCAACATATATATACAAAACAAACAAACCTTCCCATAATTCATTTTAAAAACCAACTTCTCTTTATATCAAAAGATATCTTCATAAGATTGATAGCCTCAGATTCAAGAAGTTTTATCATTAAAGTTTCCTTTACTCTTCTCTTTAATTCATTTTTTTTCATAAAAAATAACGGTTGCATTGTCAAACAATATTTTATGACCTGTATTCAATTCATGAATATATAAAGCTGAGTTATGATACCTGTGTTTAATTCTACTTATATAAACTTTAATCCTTTCATTAAGGCTAAATTTACTCTGACCTATATAAATCTTACTACAACTACCAGAAATCTTATAAATAATATCAGGAATAGATTTACTATCAATCAACTGTTTTGAATCATTTAATAAAGAATTCAAATCAGAATCTTTTTTTCATGCAACCTTCATTCCTCCTAACAAATGACTATTCATATAAACCAAATTATAAATTGATGACTTAAATGGTAAAGACATAAACTCTTTATCATTACTAACCATAAAATTTTTTCTATTAGTGTCATGACTATAAATATTAATAAATACAACATTTCTAATAAATTCATTTCTAATAAATTCACCTTTTTAAATATTAGCATTATTACTAAAGTTATTAAGCCTTCTATTCCTACAACAAAAATTCAATAAAGATAGTTTTTATGCGTAAAAGGCTGATAATTGTCAGGCCTAATCATATTTCTCGAATTCTTAGGTTTTATAAGATGACTAAAATAAAACATTATCAACCTTCTCAACACTTAAATGCAAAAAAAATTAATTTTACTAAACATGCTGATATTGCCGAGAATAAACTACTTCCTGCCTATAATCAAACAACCAAAGTCTTTGTCAATAAGATTAATTCCATCTGCTCCAGACTTTTTTGGAAGGGCAAAGTGGTTGCTATTAGTATAGCCAAAATGCATATGCCTAAAGAATTTAAATGGGATGGGACTACATTCAGTCTCCACAAGCTATGCCCACAAAGTATTTAGTGCCTTATGAGCAATGTACAGGGAACAAGGAAATTCAAATTTTCCTTTTCCAATTGAACCCACAGATAGCCCCCTCCCATTGAGAGTAAGTGGATTGTGGTAATTTTAAACTTTGCAAAAGGACTCATAGATGTAACGCAGTCTTCCTTCCAATGCAAAAAGACATACTGGGAAATTTATGGCCTGATTTATAAGGATCAAACTTTACTTCACAGTGAAATTGGTCTAAATAACAAACTATTAATCAAAAAACTCAAAAGTTGGTACATTGAATCAAAATTTATCAACTTTATCATAAAGCTGAACCTACTAGCATTATCCACTAACCACTTTCTAGTGTGGAAAAGAGGTTTTAATAACATCGATCTTCAATGTCAACTTTGCAAAATGACTGATGAAACTATTCAACATCTCCTTTACACGTGTCCCTACTTTAATACCATTAAAGCATTGATATCAAATAAAATCTCAGTTGATATTAGAATGGGATTATCTATTAAGACAGCCATCAACAGTGGTGATATTTCCATAATCAGATTGGTCATCTTCCTTTCCTATGCAGTCTGGATTATCAGATGCCAATTTATCTTTGAACAAAACACTCTCAGTGCCCCAAATGCCTACATTGGAGTAATAAAAAAAATTAATGACAGAGACAAAATGCTCACACCTTCAAATTTATTTCAGGACACGTGGAATAAGGTTTTGTTTTTATAAACAATTTTTCAAAGCATACCTTGAAATTACAAGGAATCAACTTGTTTGGGACTAGAACCAGAGTGGCTTCTTTGAAGCAAAAGACAGTTTAGTTCAAAGTCATGTAAATTTAATTTAACAATTGTAACCATTTTTTTCTTGTTTAATAAATTATTTGGTTTTTTTTTTAAAAAAAAAGACATTGTTTACTATTTAGTTATTAAAAATACATTCTTTACTATTTAGTTATTAAAAATACGTTGTTTACTATTTACTTATTAAGAACCCATTGTATAAAAAGGTCAGTTACTTATTAAAAGGTCAGGGCCAGGTAATGTTATAATAAAGTGTTTTTGATGAGCAATGGCACCATTCAGTGGCCTATATCGTCGATGATACTAGTACCAAATTTAGATTAATAAATGTTTTCAAATTTATTATATTACATAGTTTTTTTCAAAATATTTTTTCAATCTATTTTAACTAAAAACATTGTTATCTCTTTGTCACTTTCTTTTTTTGTAAGTAATGTTTTAATTTGCTACTATCAGTATAGTTAAAAGTGTCTCTAAAGGAAATCTAGGAATAAAATATAGATAAATGAAACAATTTCTTGTTATTATTTATAAGTTGTTAAATTTAAAGCTAAATATGTAATTGCAAATTAAAATTAATTATTGGATTAATACTTTTTCTGTAATTTTAAATTGTAACACTAAAGCCAGTCACACTGTTAATACAAACAGTCAAAATTGGAATTAAATCATCACATTATTGCTAACATGTTTCTTAAAAGAATTAAAAATAAATTGCCAAAATATTTACAATATTCTAAAGCTACACATTTTTACAGAATCCTTAAAGTGAATATAACAATCAAGAAACAGGCAGTGAGTTTTAATTTATATCTAGATTATATTTAAAAAATGTTTTAGGTCTTTCAAAATTATATATGATGTAAATAATAAGTGTGTGGTAGTCTATAATCTTTTAAATCAATTTATTACCAGCTCATCCTATTTTTTTCATTAGAAGATTGAGCATTAAATAAATGTCTTTATTTAAAAAATAAATACATTTTTGTGGATTTATTTTTGATTGATATGCAATTTTGTAGTCTGTATTTATCTATAAAAAGTAAATTCTCTCAATTACCTCAATTAAATTCAGTAAAGGTTTAAATATATAGAAAATTGTTAAATTATAACAATTTTTACTAGTAATGAATGAATAAATTTCTTTATGTTAACAATATTTATAAATAAATAATAATATCAATTTATTGTGATAAAATACTTTTCATCTCAAATCAATGTCAGACTGACAGATTGTGAAATATAAATTCCTTGGATCGATTCCAGTTCTGCCAATTTGAGTGCTTAAACTTCTTATGAACTTCTGAGCAAGAAAGCTATTTGATTTATCTCAGCTCAAGATTTTTTTTCAATATTAAACAATCAAATAATTATGGTATATGTCAGGGATGGGAATGCATGAGGTCAATGAGAGCGGCATGCCAGTTTTTCACATATTGTAAAGAGCCAGATCATATTATTATTATTTAGGTATACAGAAATAAATACATATAATCAATTTTATTTAACTTAATTAATATGATATGTTTTATACAAGTTTTAATTACAGTATAAAGTATATAAGAAAATATAATTAAGAGAAATAAATAAAATACAAAATAATTATTTTAAAATTTTAATAATAAAAATAAAATATAATATTGGAAAATCATTAATAAAAATTATAACATTTAATGAAGACCTTTGGTCAAATCTTTGAAATTTGGCATATAATTTGTTAAAGATGTTCTCAGGAATTATGTGAAATGCTGATTGATAATGATGAAAGATATTTCAACTTCAAAAACTTCATTGTGAAATACAACATACCAAAAATTGAAATTAGATGGTGAGCCACTCTCCTTTAAGTGTGAATATTTTGATTATGGCACGAGTTTCCAAAATTTAATTAGAGAATTAGATTTGTGATGTATTTGCAATGTCTGATCTTTTTTTTTTATCTCTAATAACTCCAATTTCCCAGCTGCCTTTTCAACAAGTATTATTTCAGATATAGGAAATTCATCTGCAATAGTATCTCAAATAAATGGGTTCACAAAATTTGCAAATACACTATATAAAATTTTATAAGCAGTGTTTTATATTGTAACTATAGAAGCTAATCAAACCTCCATACCAGTGCCGTTAAACTAGATCTTAAAACTGCAAGGATACTTTCATCCCAGCCACAAGATAAAGTTTTTAAGGAAATAAGAGTCACTTTCTTATTTCTGAATTCAAATGGTAATTTATGAGCCAATCTTAAGTATCTGGAAGTGAGAGCATGAATATATAAATCATTTACTTAAAATCCATTTCTTATATACTTACTAGCACTTCTGAAATACTAACATTTATTTTGTGTGAATATTAATTATGTAATACTCTATAAATTTTACAAGTGCAGTGTTTTAAATTGTAACAATATAGAAAGTAACCAAACCAGCACACTCCAGCCACAAGATAAAGTCTTTAAGGAAATAAGAGCGGCCAATTTATTTCCAAACTCAAATAGTAATTTCTGAGCCAATCTTATGTGACTAGAAATGGGAATGTATATATATAAATCATTCACTTTAAATCCATTTCTTATTTTAATACACTTATTAGCATTTCTGAAATATTAACATTTACTTTGTGCCAATATTAGGCAATATTAAATTATGTAATACTCTATAAATTTTACAAGCTTATCTTTTATATATTAAAATAAGAAATGGATTTAAAATGAATGATTTATATATCTCACTCTCATTTCTAGACACTTAAGATTGGCTCATAAATTACCATTTGAATTCATAAATAAGACAACCACTTTTATTTCCTTAAAGACTTTATCTTGTTGCTGGGCTAAGAGTATCCTTGCAGTTTTAAGATCTTGTTTAATGACACTAGTGTGGAGGTTTGATTACCTTCTACATAGTAACAATTCAAAACACTGTGCTTGTAAAATTTATAGAATATTACATAATTTAATATTAATAATCAGCCATTAAGCTTTGTGGATTTTAACTATAAATAAAATACTCTCATTCTATCTTTTCACAAAGACTTTATCTTGTGTTTGGAAGTGAGAGTATTCATTTATAGTTAAAACCCACAAAGCACATGCGCATTAGCTTTTAATGGCTGATTATTACTATTACAGTTTATAAAACATAGCGCTATATAAAATAAATATCTCATTTACATAATTTAATATTTTTTAATATTGGCATAAAGTAAATGTCAATATTTTAGAAGTGATAATAAATATATTAAAATAAAAAATGGATTTAAAGTGAATGGTTTATATATTCATGCTCTCACAGGCACTTTAGATTGTCTCATAAAATTTATCATTTGAGTTTCTTAAAGACTTTATCTTGTGGCTGGGATGAGAATATCCTTGCAGTTTTAAGATCTTATTTAATACTGCTGATGAAGCTTGATTACCTTCTATATAATTAAAATTTGAAAATGTAGATTTAAAACTTTTAAAATCTTCAAATCTACATTTGATATCCACCTGCAATCCTTCCAATTGTTTTTTTTATATTCATCTATTTTTTCTTTTTTGATATTAATTATATTTACTTTTATATGTGGAAAATGATTAAACATTCTGGACTTAAGATCCTGCACAAAAAGCCAAAGTTTAATTTCAAAATAAATCACTAATCATTTTTTCCGTTCCTTGTAAAGCCAAATTGTTTCCAAATGATATATATCAATTTAAATAGGAAGTTGTCAATTGTTGGAAAGAAGATTTGTAATATTCTTACTTCTGCAGTAGGATTAATTTTACCATTTCTGATTATTATTATTATTTTTTTCTCTCTCTGTGAAAGCAGTATTATATGATAGAAAATGTGTCAGTGTTAATTTTCATCCATACCAAATCAGAACATATTTAGTGTCTTATATAAATAAGATTTTACATTTTTCTTTCACCATCTGTATGCCACTTATTATAAGTTTTAGTAACTAATAGATGCTATATGATAGTGCTCAATAAATCCCTATTCTGTGCTGTTCATATCCCCAGACTAATTTTAAGTTTATGGATTTCATCAATGAAGAACTTTGGAGCTTATGCATCTGAACTTTTAAGATCTAATGCATCTTCTTTTTTTTTGTTCTGCCAATTTTAATACCTTTTTAAAAATATCTATATCTATCAAAATTACACATTTCTTTATCAAATGCTTATTTGGAATAATAGAAATATATTGTTCTGCTCTTGCCATATTCTTTATCTGTGGTTTAGCAATAAGAGATATTTAAAATATTCTTTGTTTCATTATTCTCTTTTTATTATTTATTATTCTACCTCTTCTGCACTTTTTAAATTTACGCAATTATATTTTCAATTTACCTTTTTTTTTCATTCCAAAAGTTTTTATGTAAGAAACAGAAAAGGTAATTTACTGAGAAATAGAAGTAGAAATATAAGACAAGTTTTGTTTTGGATATCTTCTAATGCTATACACAGAGACATATAATATGGCTAGAGCAAGACTATATAATGTTTTTTTATTATGATTATTAAAAAGCATTTGATAAAGTAAACTATTAGTTTGATAGAGATCTTCAAAAGGAAAAAAAAAAAATTAAGACTGGAGATCAAATGGCAGAAGATTACTTATTCAAACTCTTCACTGTAAATTTTTATTTACATATAATGACAAATAAGTTCTGATTTGGTAAGGATGAAATTAATATTTGCAAAAGAAATTTCATTTAATTAAATTTTCTATCATAAAATGTTATAGTATTGCACACAGAGAGAGTGAACTTAATAAAATGATGAAATAATGAAATTTATCTAGCTGTGGAGTAGAAATGCTAATATATTACAAATCTTCATTTCAAAAATTTAAATTGACATGTCCATAATAACTTTTTTCATTCTCATCTTCAGTTTAAAAAAGTATTTATTTTTATTTATTTTAATTCTAATCACTCAGGAAGTCATTTACTTTTTGAACACCAGAGAGACATGTTGAATACAATACAATAGTTTTATTTCATTGACCAATCAGAAAATATTTTTTGTCTTTTTTTTTTTTACTTTTCTTAGTTGATAATTGATTAAGAAACCTTCCATTTTTGAATCTCTCACTTTATATCTTGTTCTAAACCATTTTGATAATAAGAAAAGTATACATTAAAAAAAAAAGCTATTGTTTATAATGCATTTCATATATTTAAATGAAGATCATTTATGTAAAAAATAATATATTTTTAAATATGTTTATAAAATGGTAAATTATGAATAATAGAAATAACTTTCTAAAACAATGACACTTTTTGTTTTAAAATTAACTAATAAGAGAATGTGCATATATATGATTAAAAAATTTTCTTCAAATATTTACCACCCCCACCCCCCACACACCAGTTTTATGTAAAATCCTTTTGTCTTTACTATAAAAAGTCATATGATCACTAAAATATTATATTTTAATGTTTTTTTCTTCTCATGTGTCAAACATAGGCTGGGAAGCAAACCCGAGACACCTGCTTGTAAGACAGCTGTGTTGACCACTCGGCAACCAACTCAAACAACAATAACACATTAATGAAAATCTATCATTATATTGATTTTTATTTAAAAAAAAAAAAGTAAATAATTTAAATACATATTTTTTGAAACCTATATTGTAATCATATAATGTCATTTATTAATATTTAATCAATTACATTTTATTTTATTGATATAATCATTAAATTTAATTTTTGCCATTTGATAAAATAAGTTTATTTTTATTTTTTAAGATTTTTCTTTTTTAGTTTATATAATTTTTATATATATATTTTGTTTGCCGGCAAAAGTACCATTAGAATTGATGATATATTGGTTTCTCTTTTACAATGCTTTCTAACCTAAACTTAATTAAACCAGTATATTATATTGGTCATCTTGAATTTTATATTGATTATCCTTTAATCATGGAAGACCCTAGAAGCAGACAACTCTCTCACACTTAATAAATCTAGCAATGATTTAACAAATTTAACTTCCATCAACGTTGTTATGTGTTTCAGGAAAACTCTCTGAAATGACAATCTTAACAAAAAATTATGCCAATTATTGAAATTATCTATCTTTAGAGCAAGCAGAATTTAAGTTAATATAAAGCTTCTGTGAGCAAATTCTATCTTTAACTGGTCACTTTGAAAGGGGATTTCAAGATAAAAGTTTAGTGATTATGACTTGATTTGAGAAATGTCTCTGAAAGTCTTAAAAAATTTTTTTAATGCAGGAAAACCGTTAATTTATGAATAAAAATACTCTCTAATAGAAAAATTTAATTGGTCCTTTATGATAAGGATGACCTCCCATATGGATCCATTCTGTTACTATATATTCATCAAGTGATTTTTCAGAAACATAATTCAGGAAATTTTTCTATGCTGATGGCAATGCCTTTCTTATAAAAGAGATATTTTCAAAAAAGATTATCTTAATTAGATTATAGAATGTTTGGAAATTTTTTTTAGAGAAAATAAGTTTTTATCTTGTAGATTTAATTTTAAAGCCCGTATACTCAATTTTTTACCTAAACAGCAGGGAAGCATTTCTTAAATGGAATGTAACATTCTGAACAATAAACTAGAATATGACCTTTGTTATATAGCTTTTTAAAAAAAATCTGTCTAAAGTTAAATGTAAAATAATTTCTAGAAACAACTTGCTTGAAAATTGATAAGCAATTCTTAGAGTTGTGATTAAATATTCTATAAACAATTTATTACTACTTTCATATCTACTTTTAGCTGGGTACTTTTTTGAAGAGAGATTTCTCACACTAAACTTTTGAATAGGTAAATAAATATTACAATGAGAAATATTACTGGCAACAATCAAGTCTACTGCATTGTAATTCTTTCATCTTTTTTACCCATTCCTCCATCAAATATCAAGCAACAAATTAATTCATAGAAAATGTGTAAAAAGCTATTAAATAAATCAGACTTACATAAGTCATGCTTCTAATTAAGATCTTACGTCAAGATTTTTCATCTAGAAATCTTTCAAAAACTATGGCATAAGAAATGTGCTTATTCTGAGATCATAAACTTTTCTTTTCATATCCAATAATAAAAACAGTTAGATTCCTGAGGGTTACTAAAATTTCATTAATAGATTCTTTATTATTTATTATCATTGTGTTTACCTGCTCCAAAAATGAAATTTAAGAGATTCTGATTTAGGAAGCTGTAATCAGTGATATCCAGAACTATATAGGAAAAGGACCATCCAAGGGATACATACTTTGGCAGAATTAAATGATTTAATAAAGCCATGAATAAATCTGTCTTCTGTTTAGAACCTCGTTCTTTCTAATGATTGTGAATAGTTAGCTACTTTATTTTTATTTTGCAAGGAAAGATTAAAATATAATACTAAATCATTCATGCACTTTACTACTATTACACAATGCTTTATTTATTACCCTCTTTTATAGTTTACAGTTTTGATTGCCCCAGCAATCTTCTTCAGAACTACAACATAATACAAACATAAATTATATATTCATGTATATTTATATTCATATGTTTGTATTTATGTTGTAGTTCTGAAGAAGATTGTTGGGGCAATCGAAACTGTAGACTGTAAAAGAGGGTGATAAATAAAGCATTGTGTAACAGTAGTAAAGTGCATGGATGATTTAGTATTATATGATATACATTTGGAAATGCAATAAGAAAGATTAGTTAAAGATTAAAATAATCATTTTAATTTTTTCTCCTAGAACAAAAATATCATTCAATGTATTGATTTTTTTTTTATAACATAGCTTAAGCTTGAATTAATCCCTGATTTGTTGCTGTAGTTTTTCCTCCATTGTATTATGAAATATTAAAATGCTTATATATTTAAAAAATAATTTTAAACAAGAAGTCAGATTTTGATCATATAGTTTATATATATATAATCAAGAAAATCTGAATTGAAAATGAAAATATGTAATTCATCCTTATTAAGACTGCATAAGCTTTTATATTTTCAGAAATGTATTCATTATCTAATAATATTTTATCATTCAACATAAAACGCTAGTGTTAGACAATTATATTTTTAATAGCAGGTAGCTTAAAAATAGAAATATATGGCAATAAAATATTTTTTTTATAGATAAAGCTAAGAAAATTGTAAGTTTTTTTTTTTTTTTAATTACTATATTATATACTAATAAGTTAAGAAAATTGTAAGTTGACATAGTATTATTTTACACATCTTTGAGTAGAAAAAAAAAGTTACACCTGTTTAAATTAAAAGGAATTCAATCATTGTGGCTTATTAATTGAAATATTTATTGTTCAAATCTGATAATTGTTTTTTTTTTTCCTTTTAATATTTCAAGATTGACATTTTATGATTGATGAAGAAATTTGCTAGAATTAGTTATAATCAGAAATCACTATTTATTAAGAAGGATTAGCAATGGATATTATGGAGAATTGTAGCAAAGAAACAGAACAAGTTTTCTCAGAAATCAATGTGAAAAAACTGTCTTAAGCTAGATAAGTAGAACATCTATGACTTGAGATGCCATTTCAAGAGTTCTTTTTTTTTGCGTTTTGAATACCTTAACAAAGAAATAGTTATAAAAACTAGAAATGGATGAGTGGAAATATCTTTTGCTCAAATAAATTGTTATTTACACTTTTTTTTTCCTGCTATTTCTTTTAGCCTTTATTTTAAAAAGTGTATTAAACAAACTGCTGTTTTTAAATTGTGAAATGTGATGGTTGAATTTTATATCTTGGGAAGCCATGTAACGGTTTTGTCTGGTTACAATTATTCTGAATAAATCATATGTACCAATTATTTGAACATTTTTTCCAAGATAATATTCAATTTTTTTTGTGATTGTAATTTTCAATTTATACAGACCACTCAGGTAGACTAGAATTTTTGAGAATCATGAGGAAAAATTTGACACATGTTTCACATCTTCCCAATCATCTGATTTAAAATAAAGTTTTGAGTTTTTGAGTCATTTTCAACAACAATAATTCACTATCCACTACAGAATCCTTCTGAGAATTTGAAAGCTTTCTCTATATAAAAAAAAATTAATATTTTCATACACTAGTAAAATATTGTAGAATTCAATTCCATGTAAAATATAAATGATTTTTCAGGCAAATAGTTCTATATTATTTTAACCATTAGAAACCAGTCAAAACTTAGATAATTCCAATATAGATAACAATCAAATAATTTCTAATTGTTGTCAAGACAACCTTTTAGTAATAAAGGTGGAATCTTTATTATTGGTTTAATATCATTATATAGACACTAAAGATTGTAACTTGATCACAGAGATTGAAATTATTGGTATAAAGAAGTTTAAATAAAACTCTTTAAACAAGTAAATACAACCTATTCTGAATGCAAACTAATAAACAGTCAATTATAACATTACAAACTGCAATTATAAATTTCAAATTACACCCAAAGTATTACTTAAATAATAAGTGTAATAATGCTCAAGGCTAAATGGGTTGTAAAGCTATCTCAGATGTCATTAATTTGTACAAACAATGTATCTGTTAATTTTATACATTCTCTTTGGTTATTTTGCAATTTTTTTACAAAAAAAAAAAGAAGAGAATTTTTTGTCTTATGTCACATGCTGATCTTTTAAAGTATTTATTCAACATTTTGCAATACTGCTTTAATCTTTTCTTTGACTTAACAACAACTTCCCTAATTATAGCTCATCATTACAATCTCTCCTAAATCATATCCTCCTATTAAAGCAATCACTACTGGATCTAGAAAGAGTGTCTTTGGAAATCTTAATTATGTAAATGGAATCTACTTTTTTTTTTTAAAGGCATTATATAAATTCATCATAAAATACTTTTTAGAAAGTCTGTTTTCTCTTCAGTGGCTTCACATATCCAATCCAATGAAAAGATGCTTTTGCAACTATAGAAATAAGTTAATAAAAATACAAAAAATGATTTATAATTTTCTTCTGAAAATTGTTAAAGAAAGGAAGAAGACATTTATTATAGATTTGGGAGATTATATATAGTTGAATTTAAAAAGATTTTAATAAAATTAATAATAATAATATCATTATGTTCTTTACATATAGGAACCACTAATATATTTAAAGGATGCAGAAAGGAGCTTACTGTTATCTGAAAGAAAATCCTTTGATCCCTCTTTGAGCCTTAAAGAAATTCAGTGGGCAAATTTTCTAATATCCACTGCATATGTTCTTGTTATTGCCACTCTTATTAGCTATTTTGATTATTTATATACAAATATCGATGGGTTGCTTATCACATGTATCAGTTAGTGTGATAAGTTTATTGTCTTTTTACCTCTGAGTCTAAGATCAAGAAACACCATGATCTTTCTTCTCAGTTGCCTGATAGCTCTTAAGTAAAATATCATTTGAATTTTTTTGAAGGCAGAATTAATGTGTGTGTATTTTTTTTCTAATAGATATTCACAATTATGAGGAACAAAACTAAATCATGGTCCTTATTTCCAGGCAGCTGTAAGGTTGCCAGCCAATGCAGCAGTTGGAGGCAGAAAATGCTAAGAATCTTCTGATTGTTGACCCAAGGCTATCATTTGATGACAATTAAAGACTTACAACTGCAGGTCACTTTCAAGTGAAAGAAAATTGCACATGTTGGAAGAAGAATTGTCTGATATTAAAGGGGACACTATTAAACTTTGTGAAGTTAGAAGAAAAGGTGAAAAGGTATTTAAAAAGTGAACATGTACTGATTATACTATAAAGGCACAAACATTGAAAATACATGTGGAGTAGGATTTATTATAAATAAAAAGTGGAATAACAACATTGTAAAGTTTGATAGTGTATCAGTGGCAAGATTAGTTATTCAATTTAATAATAGATACCAAATGCAGATAATTCATGTTTATGTCCCAACAAGTTCTTATTGTAATGAAGAAGTAAAGGATTTTTATATGGACATACAAAAGGCTTTTGATGAGATCAAACAACATTTTAAAATTGTCATGGGAGACTTTAATGCTAGAATTGGTAAATAATTGAAAATGCTGTGCATAAATTTGGTTATAGTGATAGAAATGAGAGAAAACATAAATTTATAAAAAAAATGCTAAATGAAGGTACAGAAAAATTGATTTATATTTTAACTACCTTAAAATATGTATTTCAAAATTGTAATGCACTTAATAAATTCAACACAGGAAGTGATTATCGATTAGTAAGATGTAGGATACATGTGAATGAAAAACTAGAAAGATAAAAAAAATATTAAGAAATTAGTGTTCACAGTTGATATTCCTAACTTTCAGAAATAGTTCAATGAATTTAAATTAGAACTTGCAAGTCATTTTCAAATATTAATTAATAGATTTTGAACATGATTCATATTTGAATGAAATCAATAGAAAAATAACTGATAAACAACAATTAAATTTCTACTGATGCAAAACAATTTATGGAGAAAGAAGGAATCTGCAAATATATAAAGATGATGTATTAAGAAGGATTGAATATCTATAATTCTGTATAATAGTGCAAAAAAGAATTGATATCAACATAGAAAATATAATTATGAACTAACAAGGAAAGCTATAGAAGAGAATAAAAGTCTCAAGAGTGTAAAACCATTTTGGCATCAGTAGGAATCTTATTTCTGCAATAAGCAAAAAAGATAGAACTATTACTAAAAGAAAAGTGACATCATGAAATGTGTAGAAGACTTTTATTAAGATTTATATAGCAATAATATGAAAATACATAAAAATGATGCATTAAGAAGGATTGAATATCTAAAATTTTGTAAAATAGTGTGAAGAAGAGTTGATAATGTTATAAGAAAATATAATTGAGTTAACTTTCTCAAGAGTGTAGAACAATATCTTGGCATTGGTAGGAACCTTATTTCTGCAATAAAAACAATTCAAAAACACATTTATCTTCTGAATTATCCAAGATTTTAAATGAAACTTTTAATAAAATCTATGAAGAAGGAAAAAGCTTTAAGTAATGTGTAATTATAGTCAATATCTTACCAAATGTCTAGATGGTAAAGATGTATTAGATGATTGGAAAAATGCACTTCAATATTAATATTTAAAAGAGGTAATAAAGAAGATATTAGAAATTACAGATCTATCCATCTTTTATCAGTGCTATACAAATTTTTACAAGATAATTTCAACTCACCTATAGTGAACTTTGGATTTTAATCAACCAAAAGAACAAGCTAGATTTAAAATTGATTTTAATATAATGGATCATATCCAAGTATTAAGAGAAGCTATAGAAAGATCCAATGAATATGAGTTGTCATTTGATTCTATAAACATTTCTTCAGTGATTAAAACATTGGATCATCAAGGTATAGATCCAAGATATTATCATATTCTGAAGAATATTTATAAAAATGCAATAGCAATGGTTAGATTACATAATAATACTAGGAAGATTAATGTTAATAAGAGTTTATGATAGGGTGACTCCATATCCAAAATATTTTTACAGCAGTTTTGCAAGATGTATTTTGTGAATTAAAATGGGAAGCTAAGGGAGTAAAAGTAATTGGGGATTATTTAAGTCATCTAGATTTTGTAAACAATGTAATTGTTTTTTTGCAAATAATGCTTTACAGTTTCAGGAAATTGCAAGAGATGAAAATAAGAAAGCATGACTAAAAATGAGTGGTAAAAAGATTAAAATAATGTTCAATGGATTTTCTTAGAAGAAGAAAATAAAGATTAATAACGATGAGTTAGGAGAAGTTTATAACTACAAATACCTTGGTCCGATTAGTATTGCGGAATGAAACATAATGGATGAAATTAATCATAGAATTAAACTTGATTGAAATGCTGTTAATAGAAATAACTTTAATATTAAAAGGAAATATGCCTATGTGGTTGAAAAGACGGGTTTTTAATAAATGTGTTTAACCAGTTCTTATAGTTCTGAGATTTGGACCTATAACAGAAGAACAATACAGAGATGCCAGGCCACTCAATGAAGTATGGAAAGATGTATCTTAGGAGTACCAACACAAGATTAAAAACAAAATACTTTGGTGAGAGAATAAGCAGGTGTTATTAACATCATTGAAAGAATTAAAAGACTGGAATTGGATTGAACATATTGCTAGAAAAAATGATAATAGATATACCATTGAAATCTTATATCTAGATTCCAATAGATTGTAAAAGACCTAAAAAAGAAACCATATGTGAGATAGGACTTGTGCTGGGATGATGTGAAGAGAGATTAGGGATTGGAGAAGATGGATTGAACTTGAAGAGACTTTCATCTTGCAAATCGATCAATAGTAGTGAAAAATGACTATGATGAAAATGTTTAAAACTTAAAAAAAAATTATTTAACACACCTTTTCTTTCACATCTTGGTATTTTTATTTCAGTTTTCTTATTGATTAAAGAAAAAAAATTTAATGTAAAAGGTTGTTGACATATTAAGAAAGTAAGCAAAAAGTTGAAAAAAAATTGGGTAATTATGTCATAAAATATTTTTTCTTTTGTTGTTTTTGGAAATTCTTTGTAAATATATATGTTTATCATAAGAATAATCAATCTTGGCAATGATCTTATAATATGCTATAATATGGCTGAAATAGGAAAACTGAGATAAAAAGTGGTTCTTAAAATAAAAAATTCAAGATTTGAAAAGAAAAAATGTGTTAAAGAATTTTTTTTTTTTTAAATTTTTAAATCACAAAAAGGATTATATTTCTACCTGTATTGAATTTTATTCTTTCTTCTGGTAATCTTTATAATAAGAATCTCTCCTCTTTTTTTTTTTAAACTTTAATATTTTACTCTTATTTTTTTTGTACATTCTTATATTTGCTTTCTTTACAGGATTTTGTAGATGATAATTGACCACAGTAATATCAATAGGAATAACATTATATAAAATTGGGAGAAAGTAGACATAATTTTTTTTCCACATATCTTGAAAATTTTGTGAATAGGCAGTTTATTATCAAAATTCCCTTAGAAATTTTATTTTGGTATGTTTTATTCAAATTTGTATTGAATAGGTAAAAAGATTTTTGTTAATTTAATGGGCTTACTGATATTTGGGTCATATAAAATATCTAAATTTAATAATATTTTGTATAATAAACATCTTTCAGAAACTAGAATACCATTTGAGTAATAATTATTACAATTTAAGAATTATCTAGATTTATGAAAGATCTGTCTCTCTCTAAATAAAAGTCATAGATCAATTCATAGATCACATGACCCTATCTCTTAAGCTTGTAAGTTATAAACAGTGAGGATTGCCAATTCCTCTACAAGCTTTATGATAAATGCTTAGCCAGAGCCAGCACTTAAAATATCTCGGTCAGGAACCCCTCCCCAAACCCCTGACCATGGTTTCGTGCTTTGGCACTCCTCAGAGAGGTGTCAGGGTAGGTTCAGACACTAGATCTATCAGCCCCATATAGCTATTTGAGTTAGATAGCTGGGTTTGAAGACATGTACATGTCTGAAAATTTCAGATTTTCCACTCAATAGATAACTTTTAGCTAAGTGCTTAGCTTTGGGTTGGTATTTTTAGATCTAGTGTCTGAACCTACCCTGACACCTCTCTGAGGAGTGCCAAAGCACTAAACCATGGTCAGGGGTTTGGGGAGGGGTTCCTGACAGAGATATTTTAAGTGCTGGCTCTGGCTAAGCATTTATCATAAAGCTTGTAGAGGAATTGGCAATCCTCACTGTTTATAACTTACAAGCTTAAGAGATAGGGTCATGTGATCTATGAATTGATCTATGACTTTTATTTTGACTATTTATAGTCTCTGCCAAAAAGTCTTATGCAATTTTATATTGCTATGACTACTACTATATGGCATGGCTGAAGATCTATCAGCCCCATATAGCTATTTGAGTTGGATAACTGGGTTTGAAGACATGTACATGTCTGAAAATTTCAGATTTTCCACTCAATAGATAACTTTTAGCTAAGTGCTTGGCTTTGGGTTGGTATTTTTAGATCTAGTGTCTGAACCTACCCTGACACCTCTCTGAGGAGTGCCAAAGCACGAAACCATGGTCAGGGGTTTGGGGAGGGGTTCCTGACAGAGATATTTTAAGTGCTGGCTCTGGCTAAGCATTTATCATAAAGCTTGTAGAGGAATTGGCAATCCTCACTGTTTATCTGTCTCTCTCTCTCTCTCTCTCTCTCTCTCTCTCTATATATATATATATATATATATATATATATATATATATATATATATATATATATATATTTACTTTGAAAAAAAAGCAATACATTTTAATATAACATTAGCAGTAATACATTTAATATCATTAACATTATATTTTTTAAATGATTAGAAAAAATTAAGTCAGGCCTTAATGTCTTAATGTTTTCGAAATAAAAAATATTTCTAATTTAAATAGCATACAATTTAAATTGTTAAATGTAAAAAATAATATGTAAATAGTTTATTTAAGTAATAATTGGTAAATTGCAGCATAGATTTGATATTTCAAATGTTTATAGTCTTTTATATGTATCATTAAACATTATACAACTTTATCTGTTTAAAATTCAATAAATTCATTTAAGAATAAATATTCATTCTGATTACTCTAAAGCAATCAATTCTAAATTTGAGTACTTTTTAATATTAGAAACTCTGGGGTTAAACTTTACATTACCAGACTAGTTTCTGTCTATTAGCTTTCATCAGTGAAGAGTTTTGAACTACTTGCTTTTACACTATCAAGATAGCCTGAAATTCAAAAACACCATTGCATATTTATATAGATCTGACACAAGAACAGTAACTAATATTTTAATAATTTCAATTTTATATTATCTGTAGCTGCTTTTTATAATTTGGCTAGAATGGTTATGTAATAACAACAACAAAGAAAAACCATTCATAGAAAATGTTTTTAAGTGCAAATAGTTCAAAATCTCTTTGTGATAAAGATCATTACCCAGAAAATAAGCTGAGAATTTGGATTATAGCACTACCATCTAAGGTCCATTGATTGCTCATGCTTATATTTTAAAACTTTTTGATAAAAGTTTATCCAAAAAGATTCTTGATAATATTTACACAATTATTTAATTTATTTAATTAAGTAAAAAGCAATATAATGAGTATGTATATTCTTGAAGTTACTTTTAGAGGAAATAAGTAAATTGTAATAAATGAAAGTAACTTTTAATAATTCAGTATTCACTATATTGTTGCAACTTAAGATTAAAATTAATAATAGTGTTGATCAGAGTAACAGTAGCAGCAGCAATATTGATGAGAAAACTATTTTGATATCAACATAATCTTTGATAGATGAAAAAGTTTTATTGACAACAAAATTTACTTTAGAAATATCTTCATTCTCCAAGGATAAATAATATTGGACTGTAATAAAAACTTTTTACAAATTTTTGGCTAAGAAAGACATTAATATATTAGTTGAATAGTTTCACCATTAAAAACAATAATAATATATTTTAAAAACCAGCAGCAAATGAGTGATAATTCTTTATATTTCCTAGGACTGATTAATGAAATATTTGATTAAATATTTTTAGTAAATGAAACTCATTTTAAACTCTTTTTTTTTAGATAAATAATCTACATGACCAATGTGTAGGAGGAAACTTATCTAATCTGCAATAACAAATAATATTTCTGCAATGTAATTTTCATTACATCACTCTCATGCAAGGTAGAGTATGTTTTCTATCTACTTTGAACACCTTGTGGAGGGATGTAATCATAAACATGTGAAAAAGATCTGATCCCCAAGATGCACTTTGATCATCATGGTGAGTAAAGCCTTTTTCCAAAGCAAATCCTAGAAAACACGAGTAATCATCATTAGAAAAGATGTAATTTGAGATGAGATTTATTTTAGCATCATTATGAAAGAGGGAAAAAAACTATTGATAGATCTTTGCAGAGAATCATTGGACAAGCTTTGCTGTACTACTAATTTGAACGTCTTATTTTAAAACTTTTTTATCCAAACAAATTTCAAAAATAATCTTTAATTTTTTACAATAAATAAATTTGTCTGTATACATATTTATAAACAAAATTAAAGGAAAAAAAATACATCCAGCAAATATTTGTAAGGTAATAAGCCTAATTACAAAAAGCTGCCCGTTTTTATTTCTTATCTTAGCAAAGTTTAGATTTATAATGAGAAAAGATCTATTTTTGACATAAAAAAAATTACAAATCTGAAAAAGCCCTGGAGTCAAAGATTTTCGATTAATGCATTTTATTTGTTATGTTAATGATTATGGCTGTTGGAAAAATAACTTAATATTATAAATGTTTAAAAATATTTATAAATAGTTTTAATTTGCTTATTTTCAAATATTTAAAAAATTTTGTATTAACATTAATATGTTTATATATTGGAAACCAGGATTTTCTTATTGACCAGGCATACAAGTTATGGCATTGGATTGACTTTCATAAATGCATATTAATCATGAGAAATGATAAAAATTTTGGGGTCATGAAAATTCTTTACACAAAATTTGCTACCGGTCCCCAATAGATAAGTATAAAATTAATAAGAGTAATAGTGTTATTTAAAAGCTTTAGACATATTGATAAAGACAATAGCTAAAATCTTGTAATTGTTATTTGCATAAAAATAGTACAATCACAAAGACTTGTCATAATTTTATGGTGATAATTAAACTCTTAATAGAGCAAAATAATTATTATGCTGCATTAAGGGATTATCACACTATTAATAGATGTAATGATAGTATCTAAAAAGAATGAGAGCTAAGTAAGATTGACAAATAAAGTTATATTATTAGGTACATGAAATATGATAATTTTAATATGAGCACAAAGAAAATATGGGATATTGTTGGCCTGAGTATAATAATAAAGATATTAGAATTTTATTTTTAGGAGATAAGAATATAAACAATGAACTATTTTGGAAAAAAAAAATGTTATAAACTTGTAAATTAAATCTGTTTATTAATGATTGAGATTATTAATTGTACCAAAAAAAATCTTAAACAAATTTAATTGTATCATAGAATCATAAAACAAGTTTAAATGATTAATATAAATGAAAATGAGATTTAATTGGAAAAGAACATTTTGTGATGAAACTTAAATATTGTGTAAATTATGTTTGAAAGAAAATGATTATTGGAAATTTTGGTATAGAAATAAGGAATAGAAGAGTTGCCTTTGAAAGAAAATATTAGTTAATAGAAGTATTATCATATTTAATATTTTAAGACTACAACTATATATATATATTCAATTTTATTTGTTTTGTTTTTTTTGTTTTTTTGTAAGCAGATTATTACATTTTCAGAAACTGTAGGAAATAAAATTTAAATGTGTAATACCAAAAATTAATATTTATACTTTGCATATATATTTATATAAACACTTTGTATATATTTGTATTTTAATATATTTATATAAATGGCATGAAGTGCATCTACATGTATGCACAATATAATATATATAATTTATTATTTTCTATTTATTTAGTCCATCAAAAGTAGACCAAATTTATAATATATATGGTACTTCTGTTGAAATATTTATTTGTTATAAGAAAATAATGTGACATTGATAAAGTCTTCGTTCAAGATAATTAAAAAAAAGATAAATTTGCACATGAAACTTTGATGTTAAAGGTGTAGATATTAATAACATTATGTATTAATTCTGAATTACAATTAATACATTCTTTATCCATGCTTTGTACAGATAAAGGATCTAATTACAATCTTGTAATTTGGTAGAAATAATTTACAAATGGAAAAAATAAATATAAAAATATTTGAATGGAATAAAGAGCAAAATGAGTTTTATAAAAAATAGAATAGACAATTAAGCAATCTATGTAAGCATTAATAGTGTAATCGCTAGATATCTGTTCTAAGATCCTAATTTTAATAAGTTATGTCAATATAAACCAAATGCAGATAAGTACAAAGTATTATGACAACAAAACAGGTACCTGGACTTTCTAATTAGAATTTATTATTTTTAAAAAAAAAAATTATATTCTCAAGTAATACATACATTACAACGTCTCAATTTAAATTAAAGAATCTTAATCTAATTTATACAGGCTAACAAAATAATAATAGCAATAAATTTGGTAAATGTATTAATAATTATTTAATAATTAAGATTAGAGAATTAAATTAATTTGATGCTAGTTTTCATTCATTTTTATTCTATTATATTTATTACTCAAATAATACATAGATTAGTACAAAAGCCATAATAAATATTAAGGAAAAAAAATTTTTTTAGTCATAATATAATATTCAAAATTTACCTTTTTCTCACACACATTTTGTATTAGATATTTATTCTTTTTTATAATACCTTACATTTACTATTAGATATTCATTCACTATTTACTTCTTATGAATTTTATATTTAATGTCAAATATTCTTTTATCCTCATTTATACATACTTTTTTTTTTTTATAAACATTATCATATATTCTAAAACATCTTTATAGTTATACCTTTCACCTTCATTAATTATAGGTAATATTTTTGTTTGTGATTGAATTAGTGAAATTTTTTATCAAATGTAATCCAACTTACAGAGCACATTCTGGTAATCTTTCAACAAAAATGATATTTAAAGAGAACATATATACATTTCTGTGTGTGTATTTAAATCTAATGATAATTACCATGGGAATAGTCTTTTAACTTGGGATATCACAAGCACAAAAAGAAAATTTATCTGTATATAACAATTATTTTTTTCATGAACTCTCAAATTTATTGGGAATTAATGACATTATAGGGAAGATAGATAATAAATTTAGCTAAATAAACCTTTTAACAAACAATATTCATCTCCCAGGATATTAATATGCTATTGTGGGTTTTTTTTTCTTTTAAACTGTGGCACAGATACTTATTTCACATAATTTTTATTTTATTCTCATGAATTATTGATATTGAAAATTAAATTCTATAGCTTTTTTTGTAATGGATAATTTTATTTTTCTGTTTAAAGCTGCACTCAGTATTGAATTAAAATTTTAAAACTATAAAAGTATATAAGACATCTACTTCACTGATAAATCATTTAATAGAATTAAACAATTTAAACTTTTTTTTTATTTTCCATTTCTTAGTTTATTTCAATAAAATGGCTTTTTAAAAATAATTATTTTAACACATTTCAAAATTTGTTGGAACAAATAATATAAATAATTGGCACTTTATTTAACTTTTTTTTTTTAATCTCTGCTGAACTTGTTGAATAAATTTGTAGTAATTAAATGAAATGGTAAAGGCAAAAAAAAAAAAGTTAATATAATATTATATAATTAATAATCATAGTATAAATGTAAAATAGAATTAGTACACTATAGCAATAAATAAATAAATTATAACATCTAGATATCATTCTTTCTTTCTATTTTATATTATATGTAAGGTGTGGATAAAGAATGGCTTATTCTGTCTTTTGGGTAAATTATTAAATCTTTTTAGAAAAAAAATACCTTCAATTTATTAATAATAACATATACTTTAATATGGAACTCAACATTTTCACTTGTATTAATTCTCCTTTCTTCTTCTAGTGTTGTTAGCCTGACTAATGATAGTGACTTTCAAATTTATGAATATTGAATTTAAAGTGATTCTCTTAACAATTAAACTATTCAGTCAAACAGTCAGCAGAAAGTTGGTATACTTACAAATGTATTCCTAATGTCCCCTTTTTAAGAACAAAATTAATGATTGATTGGTTGGTTACCAAATATTATGAATTATCACATTTGTTGACTTATACAAATTATTTGCTATTGATATGTGAGTATCTTCTTTAAATTTTATTTTTTATTTTTCTATCGTGCCCAATATTACTGTGTTTTTCCTGTAGAACATATTTTGATTGTTACATATGATCTGTTACTTTAAACATCTGCTTTTCTTTCTTTAGTTATTGATTTGTTTTTCTTTTACGATGGCTAGTTTCACTAATATTTGTTTCATATTTACATGATATTTCATAGATGCAATATTTATTTTTCAGTATTTCAAGTTTAGGTTGTATAAAGGTTAGATTTCTCATAATATGCTATGATTTGAAAAGCTGATCTGATATAATGATTGCAGATTTTCTTTAGTTTATCTAACATCCATGATATATATGAAATATTATATTAGCTACCATTATCTTTTTATTTATTTTTTGTTATATATTAAGGTTTTTGTTGATTTTGGTCTGATTACAGACCCAACCAACAGTAAATAATGTAAAATAATACTGAAACAAGTATTACAATTAATATATTTATTATTATGTACAAATATATACAATATATACAAATGAATATTTACAAGTTGAATATTGGAGTTTAATATAAACTCTGTGATCTGCCTGCCGCTTCCAGCCACACCTGATGGCTTTGCCTCACGGGTAGGGTCTATAACTCTTCCAGCTGTACAAGACAGTTTGCCTTGAGCCGAGAGTGGTCTTAGAAGCATCCGGTCTCTGTCGGACTTGTCTAGCTGCATAGACTAAATAGCGTAGTGCTATCAATGGGAATACTTGCTGCTGTGTAGGTTAGCAGAGTTTCCCTGGGAGAACGCAAAGTCTTTTTCAGGTTAGACATGTTCTTCCCCGATCCTCATAAAAGGCTGACTATTTATACCCAGATCCCTGACCTTATTGAAAACCTTCGGATTTAGCAAGCATCATTGTTTATTGGCCTGTAATAATCATTGGCTATGTTGTTATCTATACATCAGCCTATTGGACTGTGGCAAACAATGCTTAATCTGATCAGATAAGGAGGCATCTGGAATAGTCTACTTCAGAGAGAAGGGAGGACTATAACATCCCTCCCCCTGGCTAAAATTTAGCCTAGAGAACAGTCATGCAGGTGTGCTGGAGGATGACTAATGCACTTCGGTGCTGGTTCTGGTTTGCTGCCGTCTTCGGTTTGTTGGTCCTCCTTGCTTGTACTGCATGTTTCTGTAGCTTCATTCCTTGTGGTTGTATCAGTATAATATAGTCTAAGTTGCTTTCAATGGCGATGATGTTGACATCCATTTGCTGTTTTGTCTATAAGGGTGTGAAGTCTTTTCTGTTGGATCACGACTGCTGAAATCCATTTAACGGATCCACTATACATTCTGCATAGAACATTAGTCCCTATTTGTAATTTGGTAGTTTTGTCCTTTTCTTGTTTTTCATCATTTGGCTCAGGTATCAGAGCTGTTCCTGTCTTCATCTTCTCTTGATGAGCTTGTTTCTGGTTGTCTGTAGCTGTCTTGATAGCTTCTGATGTGTGGTTGAGTCTTAGCTGGTTGTGATGGTGATGATGATGATGATGACCATCATCTGTTTGCACCACAGTGTAGAGACCCTTTATTTGCATCACTACTGCTGGTCTCCATCTTGTGGACCCATAGTACATATGACACTTTTGTTCCTATTTGGAATTTTAATTTGTTTTTATCTACTAGTTGAAGTTTGGCCTCAAGTTTCAGCATTTTGTTAAAGACTTCTGATTTGTTAGGCTTCAACTTTGATAATGTTGTGAGCTGGTTAACTTTGGTCACTTTGAACCCTAAGTGACTGAACCAGTCATGGCCTAATAAGTTGCTGTGATCACCTGTTGCCACTACCAGTGGTAGGTGTCTAGTTTTTTAGGCATGGTAATTTTAACTCTTGTTTAACCCAAGAGTTTTATTTTTTTACCCTGATAATCTGTTATAGTCCTAGTGCTAGGATGCAGATTATATTTATTACTTTTATTAATGATAGCCCAAGTCTTTTTTGAAACAATAGACACTGCAGACCCTGTGTCTAGTTCCATTTTCACTGGTGTATCATTAATCACAATACTATGTATAAATTCAGACTGATTGTCCTTAATGTGATTTATACTGGCAACTTGTTTATTTTTCTTATAGTTGCCTTTGTTGTTTTTTTGGAATGGTTTTTTCCATTCTCATATTGGCTGTTTGTCTTTTTAAGTTTAGACATGCCGCTCTTACAGGATCGACTCACTTGCAAAATGAGCACACAGTATGGAGATGTGGACATTCTGTTTGCACCTGGATTGGTTCATCGCATCTATAACAATGCTTTACACTCATTGTTCTTGTTGAGCTAACTGAGTGTTTGTCAGACTCAGCCTTCTGTTCAACTTTTTGAACAGTATAATTTATTTTTTGTAATGGCTTTGCTTGACACACTATAGATTCTGCCAGCATGGCATGAGCTACAGCCTTTTCAAAGTTTATATCCGGTGTCATTAATAGTTTGAGTCTTAAATTATGATTGTTCATGCCACAAATGAAATGATCGCGTAGTGCTTCATTTAAGAATTCTTTAAACTCGCACGTGAGTGCTAAGGTTCTGATTCGCATTGTGAATTCTCTAGCTTTTTCACCCTCAGCTTGCACACAAGAGATTGAAATAATATCTCTGCATTATTGTTAGTGGTTTGGGGGAAAAATATTCTGTGAGAATCGCCAACGCCTACTCAAAATTCAAGTCAGCCAGTGTTTCTGACCCAATTTGCGATTTTAAAATATTATACATCTGTGGCCCGATTACAGTTATCAGCGTCGCTAATTTTATTTCAGACCTTTTGATCTGATTGGCCTGCATATAAAAAATTAGGCACTCTTTGTAGCTTGACCAGTTCTCAGGGAACCCTGGATCAAAAGCTTCCATTGAGCCAATTATATTAGCCATTTTTTTTATTTTATTTTTCTTTGTTATCACGTGAGAAAAATATTTTTTTCCATATATTTGTGAGTAACCACTTGATACGGTTATGTTCGACAGACTTTTTACTCCGCTAGGGTGAGCTTCTGTCTTTTTTAGCAAGGCCAATTTTGACAATGGCTGTTTAGTAAATACTATTGTGTATTTTATTTATTTTGCCAGAAATAAGTGATTTTAAGAATCACTGTTTAATAAATACGGTATTCATGTATTTTACTTGGACCGTATTTAAGTATGATTTAGTAATCACAGCTTTGTAACTTACGAATGTCTATATAATTGCGCACTTGCATATTTATGTTTTCCAAGTTTTTTCTTTTTCCAGCCGTGGGGAAAAAAATATTTTGTCAGACTGTGCCAAATCTGTTGTGTTTGGTCTGGATTACAGACCCAACCAACAGTAAATAATGTAAAATAATAGTGAAACAAGTATTACAATTAATATATTTATTATTATGTACAAATATATGCAATACAATATATACAAATGAATATTCACAAGTTGAATATTGTTTAACATAACTCTGTGTTCTGCATGCCGCTTCCAGCCACACCTGATGGCTTGCCTCACGGGTAGGGTCTATGACTCTTCCAGCTGTACAAGACAGCTTGCCTCGAGCCAAGAGTGGTCTTAGCAGCATCCGGTCTCTGTCAGACTTGCCTAGCAGCATAGACTAAATAGCATAGTGCTATCAATGGGAATACTTGCTGCTGTGTAGGTTAGCAGAGTTTCCCTTGGAGCATGCATTCTTTTCAGGTTAGACACGATCTTCCCCGATCCTCATAAAGGCTGACTATTTATACCCAGATCCTTGACCTTATTGAAAACCTTCGGACTTAGCAAGCATCATTGTTTATTGGCTTGTAATAATCATTGGCTATGTTGTTATCTATACATCAGCCTGTTAGCCTGTGGCAAACAATGCTTAATCCGTTCAGATAAGGAGGCATCAGGAATAGTCTACTTCTGAGAGAAGGGAGGACTATAACAGTTTTATTAGCAATAGCTGTTGGGTATCCATTCTTTGTGAATCTTTGTTCTATTTTGGACATATCTTTTTCCAAATCATTGGCTTCATGATTAGATATATAAGCTAAACCTTTTCCTGTGTGTGGGTGGGTGGGGGGTTCTGCAAATAATAGTTTTGATTTTGCCATGATATAGTCATTTTCACAAGAACAATTAAAAATGCCAGTTGTTGTTTTTAATTAATTTTATTGTGAAATTTAATTGAAAGAAATACATTAATGATGTATGGGTCTAATGTTTATAATAGTCTTTCATTATATGGCTATGCAGTGAATGTATCATCAGAATCCTCATTTATAAGTATATAAAATTTTTACTGATTGTTGTCTTTAACAAAATGGCTAATTAGTTAGAGCATCACCTTAAATTTAGTGTTCATGAATCTAAAGATCACTGACCCAATTCATGTAATAACTGCACTGGTCAAGTCAATATCACCTGAAAAAGAAGAGAATAATACTGTTCAAAATTTTATGTTCCACACTAACTTCTATATTATTACAATTTGCAAAAGCATAAATAAAATTTGATATTTTCTAAAAAACCTTTAATAATTTGATAAGATGGTGGAAGTAATCCAATGTATAACCACCTTATCACAAACCTTCAGACAATAAAACACAGAAGATTTTTATATCTCAGTATATGGCTTAAACTTTTTGTATTTAAAATTTTTTTGCTTTTTTTTTATTTATTATCAGTTTCTATTATAATTGCATTCCACCTTACTTTATTTAATATTGTATTTAATGTTATATATCTCCTGAAAAATTCTATATCACTTAGGAATTCTAATGAATATCTGATTTTATTTTGTTTAGTTTTTGTATTTCTTAGTTGTGTTTCAAATTATTTAATACAGTGATTTTGTTATGTCAAGTATTAAATGTTCCAATTTATTTATTGAATGAATGCTTACTTGATTTCATAGATTGTTGATGATGATTCTGATTAATATACATTCTGAATAATATTTTTAACTCTCACTTTTACAGAATTAGATGCTATATGTTTACCCCTGATTATTGTAGCCCTTTTTATAGATAGAAATATTAAATTTTTTTTAGATTTACTTCTTAACAAAGGTTTTCTTAATGTAATGATTTATTTTGAAAACATGTCAATCATGTTTCAAATATTCTTAATCTTAGGATGATAACAATGGTTCGAAAAAATCTAATGCCATTAATGTATTACATTTTTGAAAAATGATAGTGCATGTAAGACCCATATATATGAGTAAATTTTACATCAACATAATAAAAAAAATACATGTATATGGTCTGGATCTGAAATGAAAATTAGAGAGGAGCCTTTAAATCTATTCTGTAGATCTTTATGAACTCTCCAGAACCTGTGATTATCTCAATTAAATATTTCACTTTATTTTTAAAATTTTATTATTCTGTACATAAAGTCTATTATTGTCCCATTTAATTCTTTCCAGAAAAATAGCAGTATAACAATAGGAATAATATTTAGTTGAAACTATATCATAATAATATGTATCAATGTATTCGTAATATACACACACACACACATTTTTATTAAATATTTTTTTAAAAGTATAAAATGTGCCTATATTTATAACATACAGTATTTGAAAAAAAAAAATCTTTAAAAAATAAAAATCATTCAAAAATAAAATAAAAAGCCTTAGTAAATATTACTTAAAAAGCTTACAATAACTAAAAAGTAAGAGTTTATTAGAAATAGGAACGAACTTTTTAAAAACAAAAAGAAACTGTCTTTAATTAAAAAACTAGAAATATAGATATTTTTTCTTTTTAGTGAGATTTTAAAGGGTCATAAGATAGATATTTAATCATTTATAATATTATTTTAATTGCTTTCAATAGATAACAAAATAAAAACTGCTTTATTAGAAATATAAAAAAAAGATATTTTTTTTAAAAACAAAAAGAAATTGCATGCAAAGACTAGAAAACATGTAGAAGAGTATTATTATACTATTCCTTTATTCCTGGCCATTCCATATGAAGACAAATTTCAAGTTGGGAAAAATGTTGATGTTTTTGATTTTGCAGAAATGGCCCAATAAAATATTTAATACTATTTAAATCAGGTAACTGAGAAGGTCTTGGAAGCTATATACCATCTGGATATTTCTCAAACCAGTATTTATTAGTATAAACTATAGAAATTGGAGTACTATTTTGAAAGTTTTAACTGTGTTTTCTAGAAACAATATTTGTATCATGGAATTTTTAAATAATTAGCAATGGTATTGTGTTCATGCATATTTATGATTGGATCAAGAGATATTATAATGAAGCTTCCCAAATTATAATCTAAATATCATTTCACTTTAGAAGAAAACATTTTTAAATGCATTTCAGGAGAAATTGTTAAAGAAAGTATAAATAATTCTTTCAACTATGTGATAATTTTTGGATTCCATTCTTTATCAAACTGCCAATGGCTTTATTTGGCAGACATGGGAAGATTTATATTAACTTTTGCAGATATATTTTTTTTACTATAATCTTGTGTTTTTGCCTTCATTTTTTTTAATGTCTATTATTATTTCTTAATAAATATAGCTAGCAGATTTTAAGAATGGCTTGAAACTATGGATACATCAACTGTTTTGAAAGCTAATATTTCAGTTAATTAAATACCAGCAGTTTTATCCTTTTACAGTCAGATAGATTCAGTATTTTTTTTCACATTTTATGAAATTGATATCAATATATTGTAATATTCATTGCCATCTTTATAGAGTTTTTCATTTTTTGTGTTATATCAAGTGAAAAAAATACAACCATACATGACAGTTATTTCTATTGTTTTGTTTAATTCCTATATGTATATGTGCACATTTGCATATATATATATATATATATAATGAGGGTGCTAATAGCTCTAAACAAGATTTTTGATAAATGCCACAAGAGAAAGCATTTAAAATCTCTATTTAGAATTATCTCTATCCCCAAACCGATTTTAAGATAATGACACTCACCAGTGATGCGCTAGGATGTTCAGACACTAGATTTAAAGGCCAAACTCAAGTCCAACATTTATCAAATACTTAACTATTAAGTAGAAAATCTGAAAATGTTAGACATTTATATATATGTGTGTCTCTTCAAATTCCTAACTTAAATAGTCGTATGGGACTGAACAACATTAAGACACACCATATATTAATAGATTTAACAATATAACATCACCACAGCCTTAAAAGCCAAACTATAATAGTAAGGAAACCAAATCATACATCACGTGACTTATTTAGCTTGTATTTATAAATGCAATATAATAAGGATGCTAATAGCTCTAAACAAGCTTTTCAATAAATGCTGCAAGAGAAAGCATTTAAAATCTCTATCTAGAATTATCCCTATTCCCAAGCCGGTTTTGAGCTAATGGCTCTCATCAGTGAGACGCTAGGATATTCAGACACTAGATCCAAACTCAAGCTCAGCATTTATTGAATACTTAACAATTAAATAGAAATAATTCTAAATAGAGATTTTAAATGCTTTCTCATACGGCATTTATTGAAAAGTTTGTTTAGAGCTATTAGTATGCTCATTATATTATATTTGTAAATACAAGCTAATTAAGTCATATGATATGATGTATGACTTGGTTTCCTTACTATATATATATACATTTATTTATATAGTATATATACACCTAATTTTATATTGAAAAAAATTACATATTTCTGCCAAAACGGAATTAAGTGGCTCAGCAATATGATTGTGTGATAATCTCTGATCATGATCATTGATGATAGTTTTTCATTTTTATACTTTATTTTATTTTATTTGTGTATGTAGGTAGAACTTTATCATAAACTGTTTTGAGTTCTGATTTTTAAAGCTTCATTATAATTAATGAAGCTGCATACTTCATTAAAATAAACAAGAATTTGTATAAATGAGTTTCTAATTTATGTATTTTAGCATGTCATGTGCATTTACTCATAATATGGACTTATTAATTATAGCTTTCTAGAAGTTATATATATATGTTTTTTTTAATGAATAGTCAGTGATTTAAAAAAATAAATTCAACTTAATTTTTTTATTTTTTAATCAATTAAGTAAAATATGCTCCTTGTATTGATTTGTTTTTTGTATTTGATTATAGTGTACAATTTTTCTACTTATATTGAAATAAAGACCACTTTTCATAACAAAGTAACTTAATTTAAAACTTGAAACATAATTAAAAATCATAAGCAGCCAAAAATTTTAGCAATTATAAATTATTTAAAAAAATAAATGAATAATGAAAACATTCATTTATTATAATATTCTTTTATACCTTATGATAAAATTAGGTGTTTGTAATTTTTTCTTTGATTAGAAGACAATTATATGAAGAAAATGGGTATTCAAACACTATCATACTATCTAGCTATATAAAAATCAATTATTTTACACTATAAGCCAGCTAATCTTCAAACTTATAATATTTGGAATCCAATTTTCTCTTATCAGCTTTAATCATTAGGCCCTTCTAATGATTGTTTGGAGCCCTAATATTTTTTTTAATATTTTTATTTTGTTGCTGATATGCAGCAATAAAGCTAAAATTTTACACAAATAAAATTATAGCTTGGCAACTCTGTCATCCCACCATATTTCTCACATTTTTACAAGGAGTTCCAGTCTGCCATGAACATTATAGAGATGCACCGTTTAATATAAATATAAGTTGTGTTTAGCTGTTGCCATAGTTTTTGTAGGATTGGTATTAGGCATGTTTGATTTGATTATTAAATAGGCATAATAACTCAAATTGTAAAGCAGAATGAATATTGAATCTCAGCGTCTAATGAAATACAACATTAAGCTAAATATATATATATCTGTTTTTAAATGCAATTTTAAGATAAATGTGCTTGCATAATTAAACAGTAAATTCACCCACAGACGATTAAAAAAAGTACTTGAAATAAATTCATGTAAAATATATAGTTCATGTGCATATTTTAAAGGAAATGATTTAAGCAAAAAATGTTTTTTTTTAAATATATATTATAAGCTTTATAATATTTGTCAAACACATTTCTTATAGCATTTAAAATTTTTATAACATTTAAAATTTCCATAACCATTAAACATTCTCTTTTTTCACATATTACTAGTTCTACATTTAAAAACATTGGCATATAATTCATTTAAAATGTTAAATAAAATGTTATCTTTTTTTATATTCAATATATTGTTTTAATGTTAATAGAAATCAACTCAAAGATCTATAAAAAGAAAACAATTTTATTTTCTATTTTCTCATAATCAAGATTAGAATACATTCTTTTAAAATATTATTAAGACGATGAGTAATTATTTTGCTATAAACATTTTTGATACATTATAATATATATATATTTACGTTATTTGTTATTACAATAGTTCTTTTACAATATCCAAGATTTTCAAAGAAATATTCGACATGAGAAATATATGATAGAGAGCATAGCATACTTTATAAAATTATTTGGTAGAAGGTGAATATAATGACTGTTCTATAGTAATTGTAAGAACTGTTCATTTATAGTAGCTTTGGTTTCGTTCTCTGTTAGGAATGGAATTGCAAAGAGACATTTTATATAATTGTATGGTGAACTTTACTAATGATTTCAATTTTTATCAAAGGTAATGTAATTGAATTCATTGTGACTGCAAGATAATCAATCTACCAATTTTTTATTCCATGACTGATATTATGCAACCAATAAATATTTTACTTGGTTTACATTTTAAATGCTGTTATTAGAATATTTAAAATAAACATATATTACCATTCATACTTTAATTTTTTTTTAAAGAAGTGACCAGTTGGAGTTCTTGAATTAGATGGAATTAAACTGGTATTTAGTCAATTAATACAAATCTTGTTAGTTAACAAATGTTTCTTTTTTAACAGCTGTCTAGAGTTAATCAACTCATAAATTGGTGACACAAACAAAAAAAGAAAGCAATTACTGACTGATAATGATGAATTGTTAGGAATGATAATGACAAAATGATAATGTCAGTTGGAAAAATAATAATACTATCATCTATCACTTTTGGATATTTTTTACTTAGTAGTCATTAAATCTTTTTTTTTTTTTACACATTTGATATCAAAACAAACTATCACAAGTCTTTTTTCTCTCTTATACAACCATTTATATAATAAAATAAAAATGCCACAATTATATTAATAGGAATTATTTAACAATAAACATTGTCATAAACAAATATATTGTTTCAGGTATTTAACATCAACAGCAATATAACATAAAATATACATGCACATGTATGTTGATAAATGTATATATACACTTGTAAGTAAGCACATGTATAATTAATAGAAAATAGAAATGATTAATAAAAAGTAGTTTTATAATTAAATTATTTTTTTAAACATTGTTATTATTATAATCTCTTTTTAGTTTTATTATCATCATCATCTTTCAAAAATCTTGATTACAATTTCAACATTAAATTTTTCAGATAGGTAATATGAAAAAAAAGTGTGTGATTACAATCTCAACTTTAAATTTTGCAGACTTATATTATGAAAAAGGATTTACATTAATTTTTATTTGTCATATAATAATTTGATCAAGAGCTTTCATAACTGAGTTTTTTTTAAAGATTAATTCTTTTTATGCTAATTGTGTCCTGTAATAGACTGGGACTGTTGATTTATTAATGACCATATTTCAGTATAGTTTTTATAATTTGCTAATTTTTTTAAAAATCTTCACCTTATTAATCTAATTTATTATTAAATGTATTTGGATGTCTTCTGAGATTTCCATTGTATACATAAATATACTTTGTGCACCATAATACTTACAGAATATACATGACTGCACATATTTTGGCAAAATAACCTATAGGATAATAGTAAAATAATGTTGTGAACTTTACATTTTTATCTCTGAATAAGCTTGAGAATCACCAGGCTAATTTTTTTTTAAAAAGGAGAGGATAATTGATCTTTTGACCTTTTAAGGAACATTGCACACATCCCCCCTTTTCCCTGTAATAGTTTCCTACAGAGGGATGATTTGTTAAATTTTTTAGGAAATAAAATGATAGGGTTATAGTATGTAATTTTGGTTTTTACCAGTATGTGCATAAAGAAAGAGTGAGATATGTCTTGGATAGCTAGTTAATAATATTTTCTATTTTATTATTCAGATTGGTTTTGTATTACTGTTCTCATTTATGCATGGCTTAAATAAAAAGGAAATCCTAGAAAAAAACTACATTTTCCTTTGAAATGATTATTGCAACAAGTATCAGTTGTATATTTGCCAAGCACATGATTTTAAAAAAAAAAAAAAAAAAAATTGTTTTGTATATGCATTTAAAATATGTTGTAGCTTAGGAATTTTGAAATTATTAAAGCGGAAGTTAACCTCCGATAATACATTATTTCTTAAATATTATAAATCTCAGCACACTTGCCCACTTAGGAATTTTTTTTTTTTGGAGTGTAAAAAATGCAATACTCTTTATCGTTATTTGTAACTCAGGAATAAATATACCATCTATTTCGATTGCTTTAAGTAATAAGTGAATGTAGAGTGTGAAGAATAGTGAACTGATTAGTGAGCCTTTTGGGATTTAATTGTAAGACAAGATTGGATGAGCTGTTTTGCCATCCAAATACCAAATGGTATCAATAAATACTCAGGAGGCTCATAATTTATTGATAGTTGAAGATAAGAATAATGGAGATCTATTCTAGAAAATACTCTATGTTCAGCTAAAGTAGAAAGTTTCTGTTTTACTGATAGAGGATAGTTATTGAAAAGTAAGGTCTTATGTAATGTAAGGAGATAATCTTCAAAGATTCATATCTCTTTGTTGTTTTTAATAACGGGTACTATTGGAATAGTTTACTCAGAATGAGATATTGGTTTTATCATTCCCTAGAATTACAGTCTATGCAACTCTAGAGAAACTTTTGCTTATAGCAAATTATCTAACTGATTGGTTTGTATTCCTTGATAATGACTTAAACATTCGAAAGCATAGCATATTGTCTTTAAAAATTCAATATCTTACAGTTGATTTAAACCAGTTTTGATCCATTAAGTTAATATGCTTCAGTGAAGAAACATGGCAGTAGTATAAGCCTCTGAGAGGAGTGTAACTCACTTGCTCCGATAGACATAGATTTTGAGGTAAGCTTCAGATTGCTTCTTGATTTTTAGTTATTCTTGCCCAATATTTATTTGAGGTAAGCCAGAATTAATCTCCATCCCTGCCATGGAAATATCATTAATGGTAATTAGTTTTTAAAAATTGGGACTTGTTAAGCACATTTAGATTTAAGTTTTTTATGTCTTGATTGGCAGTTCTATTTATGAGATAAACAGTTATAACTACTCTCATTTTGAAGGCAGGCAACATTGATATGTCCATTATGTTGACAAAAATGACATTGACTGGCTAAATGACTTTTTTTTGTAGCTATGGTAACAGATTCTTTTTTACATTGTTGCTTGGTATTATTGGTATTTACTGCACTACCAATTGGACTAAACCTGTTTTTGCCATGTCATTTTTTTTCTCAGTTTGTATTCAGCAAAGGTGCAAACTGATTAAACATTTCTTCCTTTTAAAATTGCCTGCAATACCATAATATTGAATGTAGCATTTGGGTTTATCAACCATGACTTTTAATGCATGATCTTTTATACCATATTTAAACCAATCTTTCATTGCCTCCTCTAGGAATATTCTAAAATCACAGGTCACTGTCATTTTTTTGCAATTCATATGCATAGTTAACTGCCTTTTTATCAGCTTCATCATTGCATATATTTATTTTATCTCTTTGCATTATTATCAATGGCTTTGACACAAAATAGGCATTTAGAAGAGTGGAGCATCTGCCACATGTGATGATGATTTTATAAGTAGCTAATCCACAGACACTCATTAGTGTGAACAACATTAGTTTAGGTTTAATTTCATTAATATTCATATGAAAATTTAGTCTATTCAAGTATATTGGGAAGGCTTCTAGGCAATTTGTATTAAACTCTTCAAGAGACTGTATTTGAGTCATTATTTAAAAAAAAGTAATTGAAAGCTTATGCATTGACAAGTATTCACTATTTTATTTCACTGGTGTTTAGACATCATAACAAATCCCATCTTATTCTCATTGCCAGTTAGTTGTTGTATGTAGTGTTATGTATAGTGAAGATAAACAGAATAAATATTTAAGCACTTTATTATGCACTAATAATTTATATAAAATGATGGATAATTTCACATAACAATTATAGTTTGTCCAAAATATATACATCATTCTAAGAGATATAACCAGAATGTAAGCATTCTTCTAAGCTGTATTTCAATTCTTAAGCTTCTAGTCAATCATATCCACAGGACTAAGAGATAGCTCATTTCCTCCTAAGGAACAACGGAAAGGATTCCAAGGAGAATATGCTACTTCACTTCTTATTTCCATTGGTTTGTTTGTTGTTCATGTACATTGTCCAATGACAGTCATTTCCAGTTTGCTGAATCCAAATGATGTTTACTTTTTAGGATGAACGGGAATATGCCACAACAATACATAAAAGTATTTTATAATAAATTTTTTATTTGCTGTGCATTAAAAAGCCAAAAAATAACTGTTTTCTTTAATCACAGTTGGGATGTTTATATTTAACTTGACATGAAAGTGTGGGATCCAGAAATTAATTAATTCAATCACTTTTATGTCAAGTAGTAGTTTGGTTTATATTTGAAAGGAAATTATCACATGTTAAAAATTCCAATATTGAAGCATTGTTTTAAAAAATAAACTTTTCATTATTTGAATAGTTAAAAAAATTTTTTTGCAACCAAGAGAAATTAAAATTTAAACCAACCTTTACACTCAAGAGAAATTAAGATTTATTTTTATTTCTATTTGAATTTACCATAAATGCTTTTTATTTTTAGTTTTTTTTTTTTTAAATATACTTCCCTTTCATTTGTATTGACTTACCAAACCAACATAAATAGTTCAATTCAATCTGACACATCTTAACAGTGAACAAATGAGGGGATCTGCATAAAATATTTTATTGTCATTTATATCAATTTCTAACATACATACAAAATTTGAAGGAAACTCATTTGATAAAAGTCTGTTAAAACTCATAACGTTTATCCTAAACAAAGAAATATAGTTTTTAATTTAAATAAAAGCATTAAAAAATATCCAAATTAAATGATACACGGGGGTTTTTAAATGATTGTCCTGTCATTTTATCTAGAAGTATGAGAAACAAGAAATTCAAATATAAAACACATTCTAGATAAGCCAAAAATACTTCAGATTAAATATAAATGGGTGCATGGTAAAATGCTAGTATTCGTTTATTTTATACTTAAAATACTTTAGTGAATTGGACATAACAAACTCTGATCTACTATATATATATATTTGAAGGTTCATTTTTGAACGAAAATCGATTAGATATTAATAAATTTATTATTTATATATTTTAAGTATTTAGTTGTCTATAAATTGAATATATTTCATTTTAAAGAATAATATATTTGAATATATTCAACTTTCACAGCAAATTAATAAGTATGTTATAGAATATTAAGCACGGAAAAAAAAATTTTAAGGCAAATTATTTTGTCAAAAAAAAAAAATGTGGACATCTTCGTCACAATAACTACTTAATATAATGGATCATCATATTAAAAAACTGTTATCAAATGGCAAACCAAAATGAAAAGTTCATTTTAAGACAAATATTAATAAAATTTCTAATACTAAACGACTTTAGTAATTATAATTCATCCAGATGTGTGCATGTATGAAAAAAATTCAATTAGCACCAATCATTGATAACTTTGAAAATTTTACCGACAAAATTTACTGGAATTTCAAATTAAATATATCTATGTACACACATACTTTGAGATTTGCGTTTTTGCTTATACTTAAATTTTGAAGCAGAAGCCAAGTAAGCAAATAAAGCTATGCTAAAATTAAGACATCTAAATATATTTATATAATTATTATTAACCTTTTTTTTCTTTCCTTTTTTTTATTAATATAATTTTAAGGAAATGCAAAAAAAATGATTTTTATTTGTACCATAAAATTATTGAAGAAACCAATCATTTTTATTCAGAATAAATTGGTCCGAAATAAATTCATATTGATCAGAAATATTGTCAGTGATTTTATAAACTGTATACTTACTTAATTGAGAATTATGAAAACCAATTCCAGAGAAATGTTTTTTTTACAAGTAGGTAAAGGTTTACATAGATTAAGTATGTTAACACATATAAAGATATCTTGCTTATATTTGCAAAGCACTCAATCTCTCACAGTATCAAAGCACAGATTAGCAAACAATTAAAACAAGGGAAGAAAATGCATATTAAAGATTATGTAATTTTCATCAAAAAATTATGAAATTTTACTTATTTAATTAAAAGTTCTTTGTTAAACAATTAAATTTTAAAAAAAAGATAATCAGTTTTAGGCATTTAAATCTGTATTTTCTATAGGATCATTAGTGACTTAATTAGGATCTATTAGAATTGACTGGTTTATAATTGGTAGAGTAAGTTCAGAAGCAATCACATAAATTTAACTTTGAATTTGAGATAACTTTTATACAAATCATGGAAAATATAATAAATATATATGAAATAATTCATTATATAAAAATTTATATTCATGTTAATATTGTGAAAAGAAACTACTCTTCACACATGTGCTAGAAAATTGACATGCACTTTCCTGTCAATAAATGTTTTAAAAGCATAGGTGATCCACCTATGTTTAGAGCTTGTTCTTTAAATAAACCAACAATTATTAACTTTACCTAAAGTTCATAAGCCTGATTTTTAAATTGAGCATAGTATTTGCCCAAGTTCAGTTTATATATCACAGATAAATTAAAGTGAGAAATTTTCTCTTCCCTGTAATATATAAATGGAACTTGTGTAAGTAATATGCATGATTTAAAAATCAACTCATAATAAGTTCAAGTCTTAATTTAGGCATGATTAATAATTATTGATTAATTTAAATAATGAGTTCTAAGGATAAGTGGACTATCTACGCTTTTAAAGCATTTATTGATGGGAGAATGCATGCCAATTTTCTAATGCATATATGAAGAGTAGTTTCCACAATATTACATAAGCAATTAGTTATATATATTTATAATCTTATAATTAAATATTAGTAAATACGGTAATCAAATTTTTTTTTTTGAAAAAGACAAAAAAATCTTCACTTAGGAGTGCTTTCAACTATTCTTGTAGTCTTTGCCAACTAGTTTTTTGAAAGGTCAAACCTTCCCATATTCCATGATCTTAACGTTAGCCGCCTACTTATTGATTAAGTCTTGCCTGTATTTATGCATATCTTCCTTTATTTTTCTTTTATTATATATTTTTCCTTTGCAATATTAATTTCTTTATAACTGTAAAATATTAAAATTATTTCCAAATTGTTGTCAAATAAAAATTAATAGGTTTTGCCAGTTATCTGCAAATATGATATGCTATATAAAAATGATTGTTTTACATAGTATAATTTCTATGTATAAATATTTGATATTTGATAGGTGATATTTAAAAAGTTTAAATTATTTAATTTGTTTACATAATCGAGATGTCCGGTTTAATTTTAAAAGTAACTGTCGAGTATCATTTGATCGATATTATGAAAAAATGTGTAGGAAATTTTATAGAAAAAATAATTTTTTATATGGAAAGGGCTTTAAAAGTCAGTCTCAAAATAAAAACATATATTAAATCTTGGTGCAAAATATGTTGGTGGTCAATCGGAAGATAGTGATCTAGGATTGAAATCTGCTGTAGAAAATTGCTTCAGAATAATTAAATGTGATTTAAAAGTTTGCAAGGATTTAGTAAAAAAAGTACAAGAAAATAATTTTAATTATACAATGAATTATGATTGGAACATACAAATCTCTAAGTTTAAAAGATTTACATCTGATAATAATCTACTATGTATAAAGAAAGATAAAGGATTAAGAATGTTTATTACTAAAATCTGATTATGAAGATAAAGTTATTACTCAAATGAATAATCTTAATTTTATAAAAGTTAATAAAGTAAATATAGAAAATTTGCGTATTCAATTTATTAATAATATTTTAAAGAAAGTGTAATGTGATTGACAATTTTACTTATTATAAGATTTATCCTTCTTCGGCAATATGTCCTAAGATCTTTTCAAATATAAAACTGCATAAATAGAATGAACCATTATAATTAAATTGATTTTGGAAAGGGTGTTTTATTATGAAAAGTGTCAATTAATTGAGAAAATGCTACAAGAGATTCTTGATTTTGGTAAATATACAATATATTCATTATTTGATTTTGTTAGTAAAATTTGTATGTTATTATTGATGTTAATGATGTACTATGTACATTAGATATTAGTGAAATGTGCAGGACAATTGATTGAATGACTTCTATTGAAATTATTTCTCATACATTAAATTTAAAAAAGGTTAATGTTAAAACAATAGAATTTATAGTTGAAACATTAAGCTTTATACATAAAAATATTTATGCAGTCTTTAAGAAGGATTTTTATAAAATGGATAATGGATGGTCAATGGGTCTGCTTACAGTTGCTCAAATATGTAATTTTGGAATTTCTACATACAAAGAAAATATTTTGAAAAAGGAAGATTATCAAAAAAATATTACTTTATATTATTGGTATGTTGATGATATTTTCATATGTGAGAAGCCAAATACAATTAAAGATTTGTTTAAGAATTAAATAATATAAATGACTTACAGTGAATCAAAACAGATGAAAATTTAATGTGTATTCAGTTCCTCGATCTTAAGCTAACCAGAAATATATGTAAACTGGATTACTATATGACTATTAAACCAATAGCAAAAAGAGGCTTTATACTATATAAATCAAGAGCACCAATGTCACATAAAATGTCAGGTTTGAAGTCCATCTTGTTCAGAAATAATAAACTTTGTAAAATGCAAAATTATTGAAATGTATTCTAATGAATTGTTAAATATTGGTTATAATTACAATCGTATTTTTTTTTATTAAAAATTCCAATACGAAATATAAATATAAAAATATAAATAATAACCTGATTCTTCTATTAATAAAATTTGGATATCAATACCATATATTTCGAATCAACAAGCAAATTTCATACGGAAAATTTATAATGATATATGTGACATTGCATTTTATAACCTCCTACATTAAATAAGTTAATAAATAACTCTAAAGATGAAACCTCATTTACAAATAAAAATTGTATCATTTATAAAATATGTAGGTGTAGTAGTAAATATATAGGGGAATCGAGGTGTACATTGGAGAAAAGAATGAAAAAACACTAGTTGTTTTAATAAGTCTAAAATACAAAACAAAATTGCAAAGATAATAACATATCAGCTTCCGTTTTTTACGACCATAATAAATTATATATATATGGTTTTAATTTCAATTCTAATAGTGAAAAAATATTGCAAACTGAAAGAAATAACAATAAAAGGAAAATAAAGGAAGATATGCTAATATATAAATATAGGCAAGACTTAATCAATAGTCAGCTAGCTAACATTAAGATCACAGATTTATAGGAAGGTTGACCTTTCAAAGAACTAGTTTACAAAGACTATGAGGATAGTCGAAAGTACTCCTAAGTGAAGATTATATATACATTTTTTCCCTTTTCAAAAAAAAAAAAAATTTGACTACTGTATTTACTAATATTTAATTATAAGAGTATGTATATTACTTTGAAGAAATACAGACATCGATTTATGATTTTATTACATATATATAATAAGCATAAATATATTTGCTTATGGCAGTGAATTCCAAGATGGTTTTTTTTTTCCTTTTACAATTATAATATGTTGTTAAACATGGAAATAGAATGCAAGATTGATTTTAGGCTTAGAGTTATAAATTGATTCTCTTCATTCTTATATTTTGTTCATCTTAAAAAGCTCTACACAATTAAATAACCTATAACTAACCCAGGAAAGGAAAGTCTTTTATACAATATTCTATTGGAGTCACATGGATTTCAAGTAGTATGTGATAAAACAGAAAATTACTTTTTAGTTTTGTTTGGGGATTATTTAGACACTAAATAAACAATTATGCAAAATGAAAAGTAGAATCTTAATTTTTTTTTACCAACTATTGGTTTAAAGAAAACAGGCTTTTAATGCAAATATAAGGCTACTAATCTGTGAAAAAATTTAATTAGCTATACCAATAACCTTTGGAGATATCATTTTCGAGCAAACCAATTTGTTTAAAATACAAATTAAATTTTAGTTAAAACTTACACATATCTTTTTAACTGTTCATCTTTTAAAGTAAGTGGAAGTCAAAAGATATTAAGGCATACAATTTTAATTATTATTTGTGTGTGTTTATATTTGTCTATAAGAATATGCATCTGTGCTTGAATGTTATGAATGTATGTACCAACATGGGTGCATGTTTTTTTATATATATGCATAAATGAATGTATTGTATTTTCATAAATTTACTTTTGTCATTTAGATATTTCTTTCTAATTTTGTCTTTTAAAGTATGATTAAGGCTGTTTTCCTGAAGGTTTGTGGTGATAGTATTTTATTTGTATTTATATACTGGACTATTTCCATCATCTAATATTAAATATTGAATATCTTTAGAAAAATTTCACTTGATTTAAATATTCCAATTATATTCAACTGTTAGTAATAGCACACAGGTTAGATAGAATATGCACAGTGTTTCGAGATGTTATTATCCTCTTCTCTTAAGACTTCAGGTATTGCTGACCTGACTATAACAATGGCGAATAATCCCATAAGTCAACCTATTGTGAATATTACATAATGTATGGGAATTGCTAATCACTTTTGCTCTTAAAAAAATGGAGAAATCAGAAGAAACTTCATAGATAACTATATAAAATTTCTACTGTGTCTTTGGCAGGATGGCTCAGTTGGTTAAAGCATTACCTTAAAATTCAATATTCAAGAGTCTAAGAATCCAGGCTCGATTCCCATGCTAGTACTGTCAATGGTCAGGCCAGCAACACCTGAAGAAAAGAGGAGAATAATACCTCACTAAACATTGTGCATATACTAGCCTGTGTGCTATTACTAACAATTGAATCTAACTGGAATATTTAAATAAAGTTAATTTTTTTTAAAGACATTTAATACTTAATTTTAGATAATGGAAATAGTTCAATATATAAATATAACTGATTAATGGTATATGTTCAAAACTTTAAAATTCAAAATACTATTTTCAGAGTGAATTTTTATATGTATATATTTAGAGATCTATTGATTTTATATATATATAATACATAAATATATACTTGTTTATTTATATTCTCTCATATGTATTTACATTTTATTGTTTTATTAAAAATTTCTTTAAAAAAAGTTTTTTTTTAACTTTAATAAAACACATACTCATACACACAGATAATTTTATAAATATAGACTGAAATATATTCTGGTTAATTGAATTACTTCACAAACTTAATCAAATTTAAAACAATTTGTATTTTTGTTTTATGATAATTGCTATTTACAATTATTATTTAGTGATAATGGTTTTATCCATTATTTTAGATTTTGTTAAAATTGATTTTTTAATGATTATAAAGTTTATATATTTAATCTATATATTTAATTTATAAATATAAAATTAATATGTTTGTTAATACAATATAGGTATAAATAGTTATGCTTTAGTATATTTTTTACAAAATTAGAATATATTTATGTAACAGATTTTCTTTTTAAAAATATTATAAAAGAATCTACTTTTCACTTTGTAATCACAAAAATTCTCTAATGTTGGTCTCTTTATCAAGATAATTTAAATAACATTCATAAACTTATTCAAAATTTGGTACAAAAATGAAGTGTCAATTTTTCAGGCACATTATTATTGCTCAATGACTAATCTTATAAAAGTGAACTCATCCATGTTTTCATTTTGTTAATGTCATTTTTGATTGAGCAGATCAACTAATTTGGAAAGCATTTCATTTCTAATAAAACTATCAGATAACACTTTATTTTATTCTTTGTATTATAATACTAGAAATGTTTTGACTGTTATCTCTAGTTTTAAACCAGGTGCTTTTTGAGCTTAGTTGAAGTATTCCACCAAATTTTGAAAATCTTCAAAAAATTAACATGATTGTGAAAATGCAGGAAGTGATGGCTTTCTAAAGGCAGATGAGATCAGTATAAATTATCAAGGTTCCTTGCAATATTTTGTGTTTCCGGAAGGATAATGATCCAACAAATTAGTTGAAAACTAAAACTAGCCTTTATTTGTTATTTTATTAGTATTATTATCATTATATTTGTAAATGAGGTATAAAATCTACATAACAGCTATATGAATAAAATGCTTTTTTTAAAACCTATTCATTCTTAGAGGATTGGTAGAAAAAAATTTATCAGGATCTGGATTTGCTCTTGATGGCCTATATGAGAAAGACATAATGTTAGAAATAAAAAATTAGAAGTGATTGTTTTAAGTTGTTTATAATTTTACTAAAAAACAAGATCTCTTATTTAGATTTATTTATAATGTAAACAATTTGCTATTTATTTGTATAGGTGTACAGATTATATTCCAAGTGATTATATTAAAATAAATGAACATTAATGTATGATACATACAATATAAGAATGATTCATTGTTTATGTGCAGAATACTAAGATATCACCTGGGTTTTAGAGAGGAACTATGATTGGATAAATTTAGTATTTTTGTGGCTGTTGATAAATACATGATAAGAATTTGAAACAAATGGAACTTTAAAACAGTTAAATGATAACAGCAGTAAGTGTATGATATTTCTTCATAAATTTGTTATATATCTGATATCTTTTATTTTCCTAATGCATTTGAATTTTATTGCATTTAAGTATATGCAATACTTTTTAGTATATCAATTGCCAATGCCATATTGCTTTGTAGAAGTTAATTTGTGACAATCATATCTGCTAGATGAGTCTAATTTTATCACTCTTTAATAATTAAAAATAATTTATCAGCGCAAAATGGAGAAGTAATAAAAATATGATTCTAGTGCTAATAGAGTAAGTATAAGCAATATCAATGACAATATTAACAATATGGAGAAAAAATCAAAAAGTTCAACAAATGATATTCTGATGATTATTTAGATTCACATGGATTGGTGAGAAAGAATGTCAAATCCTCTCAGCATTGTATATAGGAAAAATTGAGTAATAATTCAATGGTATCACTTATATTGAAGTGATGAAGATAAAAATTATTTTCAAAGATTGTTGAAGAATCAAATCAAACAAGAATAACAAAATTAAAAAAATTATTATAATATCTGATATAGTGCAAATTGCTTCATATAAAGTAACAAAATTAAATACATTAAAATCAAGACCATATACTATAGAAGAATCATTAATTTTGCTATCATGTTGTGAAATTGTAAAAAAATTATGTTTGGAGAAGATGCAAAATGTGAAAATTTTAAAATTCCTTTTTACATCCACACTATCAAAAAAAGAATTAAAGATATATCAGACAATATTGAAGGAATGGTTGCCAAAAAACTTTGCTTTGCAAATTGATGAGTCAACTGACTCAAGTAGTAAACCTTATATTTTAGAATTTGTTCAGTTTATTAAACAAAATGAAATAGTTAGCCAACTTTTATACTGCAGAGAATATACTGAACATATAACAGAACATGATTTGTTTGAATCAATTGCATCATATTTAGAAATTTTTTTAAATATTTTGAAAGATATGTTTTTGGAATTTGCACAAATGATACTCCATCAATAATAGGTGCTATTAAAGGTTTGAAGAGAAACACAAATATCATATCTATACATTGATTTTTACAAAGGGAAACTTTAGTTTTTAAAACACTACCAGCAACATTCAAATCTATATTCAATAAAGTTACAGAATAAGTCTAGGCCTTTAAAAAATTTATTTTTTTAATATTCTTTGCTTGTCTATGGAAGCTGAGCATCAATCTTTACTCTTACTTAACCAATATAAGATCGTTATCCAGAAGTAAAATACTACTTCCTGTTTTAAAACTCAAGAATGAATTATTGATCTTTTTCCAAAATGAAAAAATAGATAACTTTCTAAAATATCTTAATAATGATATATTTTTTTAAATAAAATATAGGAAATTTTATTCTGTAATTTGGTTACAACTGATATGATAAGGTTAAAAATAAGATACATTAAATGGTATTCAAAGAAGAGAAAAGTTTGTTGATGTTTATTATCTTGTTACAAATCTTTGAGTTTACATGATTATAACATATGCTACACAAAGTTTTCGTCATTTTACTCGGTAAATGTTGATTCACATACTATAACTGAGAAATTGAAACCGCAATAGACACATCATTCCCCCCATTCAGAGAAGGAGAAAACCAGCACCTGAAATCAATCCCCTCATATCTCATCCCAATTGCCCCATAGTGCTAGGATTTAGGTCCCAGGGACCCCCAACCCCCAGATTCTTCCATCTAGACAGCAAAGATGAGTGAAACTGCGATCCCAATCCAAGATAATTGTTGATTTACACAGTGCAATACAAAATTCCAACCACCACAAATAGCATCATACCCATCACCCCAGAAATGAGAAAATCTGACAGTAATAATCCCCTCACATCCTCATGTCAGCTGGTCTGAAAACTAGGACTTAGGCTTCAGGGACCCCCCAGCCACCAGACTCACCCCATCCAGGCAACGAAGATGAGTCAAACAGTGGTTTTAAAACAAAAAGTAAAATCACAGCAGCAATCTCTAAGTTTTCAATGGCCAGCACCCATTATGTTCAATTTGAAGAACACTTCACAGTTTTACACAGTAACTGTTGATTTACAAAGTCTTTTGTGGAAAACCAATTGACAGATTGAATTTGTCCATAATTTATCCAATGAAATCTAGAAATATTCATCCATAAGATGGATAACTATTGATAGAATTCCAATGTTAATAAAGTAACTGCTGATTCACACCACAAAATACAGAAACCAGAGCACAATGAAACACATCATCCCCCACTGAAATGAGAAAGTCAATGCCGGTAACGATCCCCAAACCATTCATAACCCAGCTGGCCTCCTGGGACCCTCCCAATCACAAGACTCACCCACCCTGGTCACAAGACTCACCCACCCTGGTGGAAATCACAGCGAAAATCACCAGAACTTTCAATGGCTGGCAACTAAGTTTTCCTCTTGTTATCAAAATCAAGAACTTTAATATATATATTAGGAAATACGCACATATTATATGCTATATAACCATCAATTCAAAGATCAGCAAGGCAACTGTTAATTTACATAGTTTAATATAGAACTTAAATATGACAAATTGTAATTAGACAGTATTGTTTTGGTTGCATTAATCCATGAGCTGATTAACTGTTGATAATAATCTAATGTTACAATTCAGGATGATTTATCAATTGCAGAATTCAAATATGAATGGCATTCGAAAGTCAAAGTTTTAGAAAGCAACTGTTGATTTATATAGTGTAATGTAGAAGTTAAAATGACTGATTGAATTTTGACTGTGATATTTTGCTGCCTTTATCCATGATATGATTTACTGTTGGTGATAATCAAATGCTACAATTAAAGATGATTTATAAAATCTAGAATTCAAAAATGAATAGCATTTTAAGAGAAAAATATCTTGAAGATGAAAAATACTCAGTTTGAAACAACAATGCTAAGACTGCAATTAACAGTGCTAAAATTCATATATATTGGGAAATACACATTTATATATCCTGTACAACCATCAATTTAAAGATCAGTGAGGCAACTATTAATTTACATAGTGTAATGTAGAAATTAAAATGACAAATTGCAATTAGACAGTATTGTTTTTGTTGCTTAAATCTATGAGCTGATTAACTGTTGATAGTAATCCAATGTTACAATTCAGGATGATTTATCAATTCCAGAATTCAAATATGAATGGCATTGGAAAGTCAATTCAAAGTTCTAGAAAGCGACTGTTGATTTATATAGTGTAATGTAAAAGTTAAAATGACATTTGAGTTTTGACTGTAATATTTTGCTGCCTTTATCCATGATATGATTTACTGTTGGTGATAATCAAATGTTGTGATCATCTGGAGAGATAATTTATATTTGAAAAGAGAGTTAAGAAGTTACTCTTTTAAATAGGAATAATTTTAGGAACATTTAATTCCCTAAACTAGGAAAAATGGAACTAAAACAAGGAGCCAGTAACAGAGTCAACTGGAGTCCTTGGTAATGATATTTAGTGCTCAAAACTTGCATAATTGCAATATTTTTAGTGATTAATCAATAATAGTATGCAGGAAAAAATAGAACTATTTTAACATTAACAAATAAATTATCTGCACTTCAAAAAGAAATATGTCTTTGGAAAAATTGCATGTCAGGAAAAAAGGTAGTAGATATATTTCTCTCTCGTCTGAATAAAAAATCACTGAAATTATTTCTTTTATAAAGGAACAGTAAATGTTTTTAGAAGAAAATATTACTACTACTTTTTAATGCTAAATATTGAACATTATGACTCGATATGGACTTCATTTTGTACTAATCATACAAGCCATGAATTTTCTTCAAAAGAAGAACTAGTTACACTAGCATTGAATTGCACTCTAAAAATGAAATTCTCAGTAATGAATCTGGAAGAATTTGGGATTTTGACTCGGGAAGAAAAATCTGCTGTATTTTCAATGACAAATTTATTTGAATTCAGTTTCTTCATACTGATTGATGTAAAAACCAAAAAGAGGGAAAGGATTACAAATTTAGAAGAGAAAATAGGGTAGCCATATCTTATATTAGATTCAAAGCATTAAGCACAAATTTAATCATTAAATTTTTATTTTAAAAAGTAGTATTTTAGCATCAGCATGTTTATATATATATATAATAAAATGAATGTTTATTAATATTTTTATATTTTTTGGCGAACATAAATGTTATTGAATTTGATGTTCCTAGACTTTTTCCATCATCTAAAGGGTTCCAAGACTTTAAAAACGTTAAAACCAGTTCTAAATATTTCTGTTACTGTGCATGATTGGATATTTGTATGAAAATACTTGTCTAAAACAAAACAATTCTGATATAATAAAAAAAACAGAATTAAATTTTGTTTTTGTTTTATTATATAACTCTGATTTAATATATTTATGGAAAATGAGAAAGATATGACACAATATTTATTTCAAGTTATGTAAACTTTTACACATTAATATCCTTTGTTCATGAATATATGATTTGATAGTGTTGAATTTTTATATAATTTTAAAATTGAAACAATTTTTATAATAATCTAGTACTTTTACATTTTTTTGTTTGCAGATTATTAGACTGATTCTGACATTGAATGTCTAGTAATTTTTATTTTAATCTGCCATGATGTTTTTATTATTTTAAAGTGAAAAAACCATTTCAATCCACATTAATCTCTGTAATAATCTTTTTTTTTTTTGCTTTTTAAATTAAATTTTTAAAAATTCTATTATTATTAGTGTTATAAATTATTCAAAATTTGATATATGAATGTCTTTGCGTTTCTAAACTTCACTTAATGTAGTCATCCAGCCCAAACAGTAAATAGATCCATAATATTATTCAAAATACATAATATTGTCTCCTGCTTTTTTTAAAGTAGCATATATATTTTTATAAAAAATTAGCAAATCTACAACGCATGCATATTGCTAACTAATCCTAACTAAAAAAACCCATTATATGTCAACTATCAAAATGCTATATATTTATAAAAATGTTTAAAAGTTTAAATAGTTAAAAATAACTTACATAAATAGTCCAACATGTAAATATATATATAAGAATTTTAATTTAAAAAATTGTGTAATTGGTATAGATAGTGGAATAACTTTCAGATAAGTAAATTATCTTGAATGATCAATAAAGGGTTCAACCAAGGTTAATTTCTGCTATCTTGTTGAATATATTATCTCACTAAAGTTTAGGTCTCATTTTTGATAACAAATAAAGTGGCTGAAGCCTTGAAGATTAATGTTGATTCTATCAAAAGTTAGATACTGTTTCCAATTCAAACAGTCATTTCTGCCTATGTTTTCTCTTTCTCTCTTCCTTTTATTTACTGTTCTGTTAGACCGATATAAAATTCAATTATGAGAAAATTCTCATGGTACCACATTTCCCAAAAGATAATGCCAGGTTTGTATTAATTTTTACTCCAAAAGATACCGTAAAGTTTATTTTCAATGGATGTCTTATTTTTCATGTACAAAATCTACATTTATTCAAATACAAAAATGTACATATATTCAAGTACTTCTTCACTTTACAGAATTCTATAAGATTCTTACTCAGGAAGCCTTTCACAAGTCCTCTCTTGTACTTGCCAGAATAGCTTTTTTTTTTTTTAAATTCATCTTATCTGGGGATCAAAATATTTCATTTAAATTGACCATTAAATCAAATGTTAATTGAAGATTTACGAGACAGGAGTGGTAACAAAAATGATTACAATTAAGAATGATTTGTCCGCCCAAAAGTAACAAAAAAAAAAATGCAAGCACAAGAATTCAGAAAATGTTTCTGTATTTCACATGTGCACATAAAGTATGTCCATTAACAACACACAACATATTAAATTATGAAGATTCATAATGACACAACCATGTCCAGCTGTTATCAAGAGCACACAATGAAACTTTCTATTTTGTTTTTAATATTATGCACTTATTATTGATCTTGATGGCAGTTTTATTATAACATATTGTAACTTTCACATGAAACTACATATCACATTTATTTAATAAGTCATTCAATGACATGTTTTTTTCTGAAAATTCTAAGTGGTTGACAAGAAAAGCAAAAAAGTAACCACGGTAAAATATTTTATGATGAGATCTATCCAATATTTTTTACAAATATAATTTTCTTTTTATATTGATGTCTTTTATGTTCAAAAATATCAATCATAAAAAATAATATTTTCATTTTGGTATCATTCTCTGATATTTTTTATACTTTTGAAGTTTCAAATATCTAGATTATAATCCTTTAAAAATGATTATAAGAGAGAGTCTTTATAAGAATTGTATAATTGAATATTCCAAATTTTATTTATTATTGAAAATCATTTTGAAAAAAACAATAACATAACTCTAAATTATAAGTATTATGTAAAGTATTTACATTTGCTTGAATTAAATTTATTGCTGATTGAAACTTTTCATTATATATGAGTGTATATAGACACATTTCTAAAACAATTTATTTGCAAAAACATCCTATTTATAAATAAGAGATGGTTATTTTTTACAAGGGTATTCATACTTATTTGTTACATATAATAAAAAGAAAATAAATAGTTAATTAAGATAGAAGTTCTTACTAAAAAGAAACAAACATGATAATAAATAAATATATCTTGATTAACAACATCAAAATTTTTTATCTAAGCTTACTATTCTTATAAATAACACCTTAGAATGCTAAAGCTGTAATACACTTTAAGAGGAAGCTTGAAAGTCATAATTTGAATTTCAGTAAAAAAAAAAAAAAGTTCTGTTGAATATATATATTAATCTGCAGTAAAAAATTCAATATTAATTTCAAGTGATAGTCTCAATTTGTTCTAAAGTCTGACAATCACATACTGGAGATATATCTTCCAGTCAAATTTTAACTCTCCTTATGAAATATATACTTACAATGACATCCAATAAAATTTAAAATAATGGTATGTTGTTTATTATGGAGTTTTCATAATTGTTTGTTATGTATAGGAGAAAGAAAATAAATTGATTGTTAATATAATAAGCACTTCATAAATATTATAAAAATGTTAATAGATAAGCTTAATTAATAAGCATTATTTTGGGTTATTTAGTGTTGTGCCAGGGCCATTTTTATATTCTCTTCCATATTAAATGATAATTTTACTATTGATACCTTTTTTATCATCTTTTTTTTTTTGTATTAACATGACAAAATGTATTGATTGTAAAAAAAAATCTCAAATAGAAAACTTGTTGAGAACAGTTCATGAAAATAATATTGTATAATTATATTTAAAGTTTGTATATTAGGGTAAGTAAATAGGCAAATATTCCTACATATTGTACTGGTCAGTTCGCATGATCACACAACTTAATCTAGAATCCAAGCACAAGTACCTCAAGTCCAATCATGCACAAGATACACATGTCAGGAATACTCATGAACTCAGCCCTGCATCTTCCAGATTCAATTACTTATGAGCAGCAACTCTGACAATACTAGATTATTTAATTTATTTCCGTCCGACATCACGCAGCAGAAAAACAAAGAAACCCAGGGGAAAATCATGGCAAGTGCATTTATACATATGATAAACACAAATATATATATTTAACATTAGTGGGATCTTATAACTTTCCACATCATGGCATTAATAATTTAATAACTATTCTTCCAATGCGTAAGCTTGTGTTTTAAGACCTGTAGAGGTCCCTACCTTCGCATTTTCAAGCACACATGCTTTAGGTTTATTGCCTTAGTAAATATTACTTACATAATCAATGTGTATTAAATAAATTTATAATTACAACTTTAAATTATCATTATAGATTTCTAACTATAAGATCTTTTCATTGACTCGTAAATCAAAAGATTTCGCGAGTACTAATGTATAATAGGAATTGTGGACTTAATCAGTGAAGTATTAAATAGCTTCACGCTCTCAGATCTAACCGCTTCAGCTTCACCTATTTATATAGAAGTAGGTTGAAGTAAAGAAGGGGTTCCCCTGCATTATTGGGGTTCTCCTCTTTTCTTCCAATGCGTAAAATTGTGGTTAAGACATGTGCAAGGGTGGGTAAAGAGATGGGGATTAAATTTAGTGAAGAAAAATCAAATATAATGATGGTTAATACTGAGGAAAAAGAAGATGTAGAATTTTTATTGGGAGATATTAAGTTAAGTGTGGTGAATAGATATAGTTATTTGGGAATTATTTTAAGTAATCAGAAAAATTATTTGGATGAATGGGAGAAAAAATTGATAAATGAAGCAAAGAAAAGAAAGGGATTGATAAAGAAATTAACAGTATTTTCATATAATAAATATGATGTAGCTAGAATTATATGGAAAGGAGTTGCAGTAGCAGGGTTAACATATGGTAATGATGCATTATATGTTAGTAAAAAGATATTAGATTATTTAGAAAAAGCTCAAAGGGAAGTAGGAAGACATGCATTGGATGCAGAAGTATGGACAGCAAGGGAGGCAATTCAAGGAGAAATGGGATGGTTAAGTTTTCATATGAGAGATGCAAAAAGTAAAATGAAAATGTTTGGTAGATTGCAGTTTATGGATAATAAAAGAATAGCTAAAATAGTATTTAATTGGGTTATGAGTAAAGAGCAGGTAACAAGATGGGTGAGAAAGGTAATGCGCTATGCAAAAGATTTGGATAAAGAATTTATATCAGTATATTTGTACAAAAGATGGGATGATTGTGTTAAGAGGATTATTGAGTGTTATAGTAGTAAGGAATGGGATAAAAGAATAAATTTATTAATAAAGACTAGGGAGTTAGAGAGATGGAGAAATAGTATGGAGAGTAAAAAGAGTTTAAATATATATAGAAATAAACAGAATATTAGGTGTGAGTTAATATATGATAATAGTAAGGAAAGTAGTTTATTGTTTAAGGCTCGAATGGGATCTTTAGCTACAAAAGAATATACATGTAAATGGAAAAATATGGGTGATTTATTTTGTAAATTATGTAAGGAAGGAATTGAAAATATTAGGCATTTGTTAATTGAATGTAAATGTTTGAAAACAGAAATGGTACATATAATGAAGTTGTGGAAAAATAAATATGAAAAGAGTGATTATACAGAAAGTGAATTATTGGTTTTTATGCTGGGTTTGGGAAAAGATAAGGGGGATTTAGATATAAAGGTTATAGAGTTGACAAAAATTATATTGTGGAAATGGGATAGAGCAGATTATGGGTAAATTTAGAGTGGGGAATGTAAAAGAAAGTGGCTAACAGGTTTATCTGGGCATAATTGCTGAGATATTCTTGACTTCGTTTAAGGAGAAGCCATAATACATCACATCACATCACATGTGCTTTAGGCTTATTGCCTTGGTAAATATTACTAAATCAATTAAATAAAGAAATTGCAATGATCAGAGATGCTTTGTTTTATATTATATTTAATCATAAACATAAATAGAAAATTAGAAATGTATATATTGAATTATATTAGGTAATTAGCCTCATATTACAAGTAAGTCGTGTTGCGCTCATTCACACTTTAACATAGGTACACCTGGGTCTCGTTTTATGCGGTAGATAGGTTTCACAGAAAACCCGCATTAAAAAAAATTGCATAAAAATAGACTTAATTTACCTTGAAAAATGGGGGATCGGTGCTGTAATTTCCAGAATTCGCATAAAAGCAAAACAACAAAGAAAAATTACTTTAAAATTCGCATTAAAAAAATAAGCAAATAAAGTATGACTAATAAAAAACTTCAAATATTTGAAAAAAATTGGTACACAACAAATTTTTTTTACTTTTTTTTTATTAACTACAGTATTTAATTTGACATTTTTTCATAGGTATCTTTTGACGATAAGCGGTTCGTTTGTATACTGGTAAGAAATCAGATTCGTCGATGTGATGGGATGTAGCTTCTTCTTGAACGAAGTCAAGAATCTCTCAGCAATTATGCACAGAGAAACTTGTTAGTCACTTTATTTTCCATTCCCCACTCTTAAGTTTTTCCATATTCTGCTCCATTCCATTTACACAATTAGTGCCAATTTCAGTCTTGTGCTGTGTTAATGGTTTTCTGAAGACAACTGATTTTTACTACTGAAATAAATTTTAAATGTTCACATTTTGTTTCTACATTAAAAAAATGATATCGCAATCAAAACAAAAAGATTATACATTATCATTAGAAATATTATTTTCAGTTTATAAAATCAATAAAATCTTTGTTATTTATTTTAAAAATCTATATTATTTATTTCCGTTATACCTAAGAAAACACATTTTAAAAGTTTAAAATTTTTGAATATTTATTGCGATATTTTTATATGTAAGTATAAATCTATTATTATTATTTACTCATTAGTATAAGAAGATTATTTATTGTAAATACAGCTTCAGGCCATATTCACATTAGCTGCTAATATAACATTATATTTTTGGAAAAAAAAAGTATTTCAAGTCAAAATAAGTTATTAATAATTTAAATTTCTTGATATCTAATAAATATAGTGAAATATGAAAAATATTAAGAAGAAACATGAATTGCATAACTTCAAAATCGCATTAAAATAATCCGCATAAAATGAGACCCAGGTGTATTTATAAATAAGATTCTATATTATTACTTTTGATGCGTTGTTATGATATTTCAATAATTAATCTTGCATGATTATGTAGCGTACAATTATAATAATTCACCTGAATTACAAGAGAGAAACACTCCTGGACTGATTTTAGGATGATTTACATAATTGTCAGTTGACTAACTGACCAAATTATGTTTATTGTATATGTAAAATATACACAATAAAGATTTACTTACCTTATTTGAACGAGTAACACATGTAGCAGTATTTCTATAAATAACTATTTCTCAAGTCGTTAAACGACACATCAAAAGAAAATTAATTAATCTGCAAACTATGTTTAGTTAGACCAAAACATCACATTTATAGGCTTAAGATTTCAGTCGAGGAATATAATATAATTAAGCATCACAGTGCTAACATAAAGGCCAAGTAAGATTTTCAGATCTCTTTTTGGAAGTAGAATGTTTTATCATTTGAAGAAAATATATGCCAACTTGGAACACCCATATTTTTGTGGAATCGGCTTTTAGGAGTTTAGGGTCTCGGACAGAGTTTCTATGGGTCAAACTTTGCCAGAATTATCACATGCAGACCTCTTGTTGTGTGAGTAGATGGTCCAGGGTCATCCATTACCCTGATTATGACCTAAACAAAGATGAGATGGTGCAGGCTTTTCGATGCACATCTCTTGATAAAGTTTGATTATGAAGAATAAGAGCCTATGCTAGCAACATGTGGTATAGACTAATAACTAGTCAAGATATACAATTAAGCTTATTACCTATGACAATAATATCAAATATGATGGTATGATCGGATTACTAAACGTAGATTAAAAGGCATTATTGTAGAATTATAGTTAAACTTAACATAAACTAACATTCTACTCCCCTTTCATTTCATTCTTCAATAAAAATTCCACATTTGACATAAATACATTTTTACCACCTAAGGTGTGCTCTAGTTAATAAAGTATACATATATGTTTGAATGGGTGAGGATCAAGAAACATAAAAGAAATGTATATAATTAATATATTTATTTTAGAGTTAATATTGTGCTAGTAAATAGTTATAAATAGATAAACATTTGGATAGCTCGTAACCTAATCAAAGGTGGGACTTTATTTTCCCCCTCTTTTGTTTATGCGAAAATTTATAATGAACAAAAAAAAAACATTTTATAGTTTTTAAAGTAAAAACAAAAAAATTAATGAATTGGTGCTCCCTTTTAATAGCAAGGAGCTAAGATAAAATAATTATACTTGTGAGGGCAGGAGTTTATTGACATATCATATGGGACTTTGAAATATATATATTAGCCATAAAATATTAAGAAAATAGTTGCCGCATCAAGTTAAATTAAAATTAAATTATGAAGCTAATATAAAGTATTTATAAAGTGATATAGATAGACACATTAAAAGATTGCATATTATTTAAAGATTTATAATTTTAATGAGAAAACAACAGGTTACAGAATTTATAAGACATTAAATATTAAATTCTTAAATATTTAAGAATTACTGAAGAGAAAATTAAAGAGTCTATGAGGGCAGTATTTTCAATGGTTTTACCTTCATTCTTGATGGTTTCTGACAAGTTGTGAAGTCCATATTTTATTGTGGCTCATTTTGAGCACGAATGTTCTTCCAATCATTTTGGAAGCAGGTAGCAGATTTCCAGGTCAGTCTTTAAGGCATAACATCATAGTTCATGGATGTTTAGTGATAGAGCCACATGATGGTGGGAGTTGGTTCAGGAATGACCATGACCGGGAAAAGGTGCATCTTTCCTTACCACTCATCAGTTGTTATATTGAGATTTTCAGTGACATGGTTTCGTTTGATCAACCCTTCACAAATTTAGATACTTTTCTTACTTGACTAAAATCAGGCCCTATTTATATGATTCCTGTTTATCTAAGGAATGCTTTTATGCTACATTACCTGAGGCTATAAAAATGCTGCTATGGAAGTTTTTAGATGAGGAATTCACCTTTTGTTCTGAAGGTAGTACAAAACAAAGCAGTCAGGTTAGTAAATCTCTAAAATGATTGTTCCAAATCTATTTCTAGCTTAGAAATAGATTTTACAAAACAGTAAATTTGCGTAAAAGAAATTGATTTGGTTTAATAAGATTTATAATGGATTTACTGTTTTGATAATGCTAATAGATGTTTTTAATTAATATTTGGGATGCTTCTAGAAGCTTCCAAACCGATTGCATCATCCTGTAATCACCTGAGTTTGAAGACATGTAGGTGTCTGAAGATTTGGATCTTTTTCTTAATATTTAAGAATTAAATAAATGCTTGGCTTGAGTTAATATTTTGAATCTTATGTCCTAGCTCCTCACTGATGAGAGCCATAGCTCGAAAATGGTCTGGGGATGGGGACTATCATAGATAAAGGCTTCATGTATTTTCTCTTGTAGCATTTATCATAAAAAAATAAAATAATTAAGCTTGTTTAGAGCTAGTAGCAGGCTCTTTATATATTACATATTGGTAATACAAGCTATATAGGTCATATGATATATGACTGATTTTTACCATTAAATAAAATAAAAAATATATATATATTATATCAAATTTGAAATATAATTTTAAATATATACGATAATATAACGTATATAAATTCAATAATTAGTTGATTTGCAATCCCCCATCACCTATTATATATACATATCCTTTATGCATATATACGATTTTTAAATTATATGAAATATTATTTATCTATTCATTTAAAAGATCATTAAACATCTGTCAGGGCTATTTTAAAAAGGAAGTAAAACAAATTGGATTATATAATAACATATATTAATGCAAGGACAGAATTTGAATTCAGTTTGGTGGTGGGAGATTGGATAGGACTGTGAAGCAGAATCTGAATCTCAGATTGACCTCTTCAATATGAATAATTTTTATAAGTTGAAACAGGTACTATGTGTATATGTCAATCTTATCAGATAAGAATGATATATAAACAAATAGTACTTATTTTCACTTAGATAGGTATACTGAAATGATCAGTTCACAGGTATAAAGCAGAGACAGAGCAGCGCCTAAGAATATTTAAAATCTATTTAGAAAATAGGAATCAAGAAAATTCAAATTTTGTGTAAATTAATAAAGCAAAACACCATGTATTTATATATGCAAGTACATATGAAAGTGCATATAAAAGTAGTAATTATAGTAACATTAATTAATAAGTAAAATTTAATATATTTTTTTAAACTTCATAATGGGCAAGTCTTAATTTTTGTTTTTAAATCATTCTTGTTAAAAGCCTTTTAAAATATTAGAGATAAAATTTTTTTTTATATTAAATGCTTTTATTGACTATACACTAAAAAGAAATAAAATAATTGTTTCTTCAACCACAATTGGAGTTTTTAGATTTAACTTGAAATAAATGCATAGGATGTGTGTCCAGAAATAAAATAAGTCAATGCCTTATTATAAAAAAATAGGGATTTACTTAATTTCTGGATCCCTCATGCTTTTATTTCAAGTTAAATCTAAAACTCCAATTGTGGTTGAAGAAACAGTTGCTTTATTTCATTTTAGTGCACAGTCAATAAAAACATTTAATATAAAAAAAAATAATTATCTATTATTTTTACATATTGGCACAGTAAGTGAAAATGTAAAATTATCATACTTTAAAATGATTGGACACTTATAGTTGATATCTATATATCACTAAATATTTTTGCTATAAGTTAAAATACATACCCTTTATGCATATATTATATTTAATGTGTACATAATAATACATGTGTATGCATTGTAAATGGACTTCATACATGTAATTTTACTTTAAATCAATATCACACATATAGTATATGTAAGTCATTAAATATTTCTGCAATAAGTTAATATATATATATATACTCTTAATGTTATATGAATTTCTATTTTATACTCTTAATGTATATAGTATATGTACATAATTATATCTGTGTAATAAATCAATAACTAAGTTTTCCATTTAAATTAATAGATTTATTTGTATTTTAAAATTGTTGTTGAAAAAAAAAAAATACTAAAGAAAAAAAAGTGATCTTTTTTAACTTTTTGCAATTGTTTTAAATAATGCTATTTTTTAAGTTTCCTTTTCTTAAGAAAAAAAATGATTTAAAATAAAAATAGAAACGATTTTAAATAGAAAACTTAGTTATTGATTTATTACACACTGAGTAAGCTAGCTCGAATTTGAAACATAAAAATTTATTTGAAGCTAAGTGCTTTCAATACCATATAGTATTACAATCATAGCATAATAAAAGGGGAGTTATCATCCATAAATAATGTAAGTGTTGAATAATAATCTGGATTGAGATCAGAATAAATATTTAAAGGTGAATTTGCATACTAAGGAGAAGTGAAGGACTATAAGTGCCATTTTTTAGAAAGAGAGGTGCTGGAGTATATTTCATTGATGGCATAGATATCTTGGCAACTGTCAAAGCCACCCTAACCCTTCTCTTTTGATTGTCATGCTCTGAATGAATGATGTTGACTGTGGATATTAAAATTATGACCAGACAGCGATTCATGATTGAGGAAAAGGGAAGAACATTCAGTGCCCTTCCTGACATGGCTGTACAGATAATTATGCAGGGTAAGTCCAGTAGCCAAGCTGGCATGGGTGTCCATGTAGTGTATCTTTATGTAAAATAGGGTCAGAGCAGTTGGTCCTATAAATGATTTGATGTGAGGTATTTTGGGGGAGTTTATCTTTTGGATTACTTAAAAGTTTGTTAAGTGACAGAGGTAAATGAAAAGTAATGTATTAATCAATACAATTATTTTTTTTAGCTTATTCATGACTTTCATGATGTAGGGAAGACTAGACCATTTTTTTGTCATTGGGGGAGCATGCACTTACTAAATATGATATATACATTAAGAGTTTAAAATGATTTTAAAATGTTATTAAATTGAAAGAAAAAAAATTAAACTGACCTCTTGCAAGCATTATATTCTAAGAATAATTGTTAACTGCAAAATGTGAAATTATTGAATATTTTTCATATTTTTCTTGCCCTCTGATCTATGCTATCAAACTAGTTGATATACTGAAAAGATATATTTCAAATGGATTAGAGCAGTGGTCTTCAACCTTTTCATCCCTGCAGCCTGGTAAAAATAAGGATAAGATTTCGCGGAGCGACAGAAGTTTACAGATAAATTTTCTTAAAGATGTAACCTGCTTAGCCTTAGATAAGCATAATTGTTATAACTGACCAAAACAGCACACTAGTTAATGTGTATAGTAATGGTGTTGCTTACCTTTACATGTTGAACACTCTTTCTCAAGTTGCGCAGTCATACTGCTACAGAAAACATACAATAACAATCGTTCTCATTAATGTGCTTGCATTTTACATTTATTATTTTATTGTTAAAATATGCAAGAATAAAATGTTATTCACCTGAATGTTGAAAAAGTCAAAAGTTTTGATCTTATTTTATTTTTGGGGGGAGGGGAGGGGGGTTGAAAAATACTTTGTCATCAACTGAGACAAAAGATAGACACTAAAGTTATTTTTTGTTTGTTTTTATTTTTAAAAAAAGGTAACAGAAATTGGTTTTAAAAATAAAAGTTTTAGTATTTTAGCAGTATACAAATAAAGCCAAAAAAAATATTGCCTTATAGGCCAAAAAAAAGTGGGCATATTTTTAAACAAAAAAAAAGAAAACGAAGCTTGAAAAAGTCAAAAGTTTTGATCTTACTTTATTTTGGGGTGGTGGGGATATATTGAGAAATACATTGTAAATGTTAGAGACAGAACTTATTTTTTGGGTTTTATTTTTAAAAAAAGGTAATAAAAATTGATTTTCAAAATAAAACTTAAAGCCAAAAAAAACACTAAAAATGAAATATTAAAAGAGAGAATAGAAAAAATTTAAGAGATCAAAAAAAGTCACGTTACATTTTATTGTTTTAACAATGCTGACAAGCAGCCGTGATTGGCTATCAAAAGACAACCGGAGTTTGTATAATAAAAAACTTTTTCTCCCCCCCCCCATAAACATCTGTGATAAATAGAAAAACAAATTAATGTATGTATGATTGATTAGACTTTGTTTTTGTTCTGTTTTTTTTTTTAATTGGGAAAAAATGTGATGAAAAAATAAATAAAAATTGTTCATATTAATTAAAAGTTTAAAATCGTATTATTTTGTTATTAGAAACTTTCTTGCCAGTCTAGCTGCGGACCAGCAAAAAACTTCTGCAGCCCGGTACCGATCCGCAGCCCGGTGGTTGAAGACCACTGGATGAGAGAGTTATAACTTAGTTTTTTATCAATTTTCAAGCAATTCTATTGAATTTAAATATATTAAATCTCGATTTTAAAATTTCATTCTAACTTGAAAAAGATCAAAAGTTAACAAAGAGATTTTCCAAAATCAATAAAACATTTAAAAATAAATGTGCTTTTATAATTTTTTTATGTATATTAAAATTAGAAATGAAAGATAAAAGAATCTCTTTAGTTATTCTACATTGCTACAATTATTTTAATTGAATGGTATTTAAAAAATGTTTTGCAAAATAGGATTTAGTGAGCTATTAAACATTTTTTGTTTAATGTGGAATCTAATATTATCACCAGGAAGATAATTTTTTTCCAAGTTATGTTTAATTGATTCAAAAATAGTAAAAAAATGTACTTAATTTTGTTGTTGTTGTGAGTTTTTATAATTTAATCAGATTTTCTAGATGTTTGATCAGTGATAAAAGTCTGACCAAAACTATTTGTGGGAAGGGGAATCTTTTAGTTAATTAAAAATTGTTTAAAATACTATTTTAAGATTAGCTCATCAGATTTAGTTTTCTGAAGTTTAATTTTCTGGAGTTAACTATATTAATTCATATCAAGCATTGGTGGTCGAGAGGTCAGTAACAACTGTTTTACAAGCAGTTGTCCCAGGTTAGCGGGTTCGCTTCCTGGCTGATGCTATGTTACATGAGAAAGAAAAAAACAAACTATATTCATTCATAAAGAAAAGATAAAACTAGTCCCACATATTTGTTAGAAGCCTTGAAGTGAAGCATCAAGTTTGTATAAACAAATGTCAAGTAAAATATTGTTTATGTAAAACATAAATCATGTCTGTATACTTCAAAACTAAATCATGAATCTTGCTTTTATGATTTGAAATTTCCAACTTTGATCAATATCTGTTTACACTTTCAATTGCTTTGGATTTTTTTATTAAGTTAAAAATGCATCTGTAAAATTACTTTTCTCATTTTTGAAAATGAATTTTTGTCAGCTAGCATTTAGCAATAAGGAATTGAGAGTTATCATAAAAGTTTTCTGGAAACAAAGAAATAAATGAATAAAATTGAAAATTAAAAGTTACAACACACAAAATATTAAATGGAAATATTATTAACAAAATACTAAACTATCCTATCAAAATTAGAAACTATGGAAATCTATAGTGTTTATATATAAAAGATTTATGTAAAGAGATTAGTCTCTTCATAAGAATTCATAAGAATGATATCGTTTGATTGTTGTTATTAGCAGTTTGCCATATGCTAGTAATATGTTTTATAATACATGTCTATTTAAATACCTTTTTTTTATATTTCAATCAGAGGATTGACTTTCATCAGAAAGAAATACAGTAAAATGATGATGTTCTAAAATTACAAGTCATTTGTTGCTTATTTGATTACCCACCCCCCTGCCCCATTGGTTAACTGATTTTACATACGAAATTTAACCAAACAATGGCAAAGTTATTTTGGTGTACATTAAAAAAAAGGATTATTTTCTAATCAAAACTAAACTAACGATTTCAAATTTAATTTTAAAAAATTATATACACACACATATGATTGTATAAATAAACACACACGTGTATATATACAATAATTCTATATTCATATTAAAATTTGTATAAAAACCTAAATAAAATACACCTGGGTCTCGTTTTACATGATAGATAGGTTCCTCAGAAAATATGTGCAAATGAAATCGTGCAAAAACAAACGTAACTTACATTGAAAAAGGAGGGATGTGGTCTGTGATTTTTCAAAATTTGTGTAAAAGCAAAGCACCAACGTAAAATTACTTTAAAATTCGCGCAAAAAAAAAAAAAATAATAAGGAAATAAAATATGACTAATAAAAAATTTCAAATTTGAAAAAAATTGATACGAGACAAACTTTTTTTAACTATAATATTTAATTTTATTCAAAATAATATATTTTTATGCATAATTTACATTGCAGTAATTTACATTTTTTTATATACATTTTAATTATTATGATTTTCTGGTGGCAATGTAATTAGTAATTAATCTTTGAGACGATTTTATTAATTGTTTACGAAGCTCGCGATATCCAGACATACAACCATTTAGCTCTCATTGGAATTTAAGAGCACGTTAATGATTAGTGTCATTAATAAGAAAATAATAATTGATTACATTCTTTTTTTAAAAAGCAAAAAAAAATGTGATGTAAAATGCAAAATTAACATGCACAATGTTTGAACAAATTTACATTATAATCTTATAAAATTTAATATGTGTTTACATAAAATGTGGAAATCATGATTTTAATTTCATTATTGCATAAAATCTTACTATTATAAAGCACTGAAAATATTGAAATTACTAAGATGAAAGTCGAATTCCAATAATGTGCTATTACTTTCAATATAACATAAGTGCGCAAAATTTATTATTTAAAGTAATAGCGCATTATCGGAAATCGACTTCCGGTGAAACACGAATCGCGTAACTTCAAAATCGTGTTAAATAAGTCCGCGTAAAAAGAGACCCAGGTCTACTTACATTTGTTAATTAAATATTATAGATAATAAAAACTAAAATAAAGATATATTAATAATAATTAAATGTTATATCTACAGTCACATATATATATATATAAATTTAAATATACAAAGATAATAAAAGAGTACATTAGGAAACTAGGTAATTTAAAGATGCAATAGTATCTTTACAATATAAGATCTTAAATTTAAAAATAAAAAACATTCCTTTTGTTTTCTTTCTCTTGTAGAAGAAAAATCATTTTGTAATATCACTACTCTCAAGTCATCAATTGAATGATATGATAAATTAAAATGTTTTGAAACTGGTCTGTCATCATTCATGTGCAAAACATCAAATCTATGGTTAATTATTATAACATGTAGACTGTTGTTGATTCACCTGCATAATGATTCAAATATCTATTACACTATTAAATATATTAAATTTACACTTTTAGAATTTTAAAATTATTATTAATGCTTTGGACTGTTTCTGTCACAATAATATGTTTGTATGTAAGATATCTTTTATTATTACATGGAAAACAATCTTTTTCTGATACAAAATTGCTAATCATATTTATTTTAACAAGTATATATCTTTAAGTGATCTATGATTGGAAAAGATAGATTTCAAATAATCTGTAGAATTTAATATATTGAAATATTTTTCCAATATATGGTTAATATTGGGTAAGTCAAATCACTATTAAAAGTAAGTACCAGTGGTGGAATATCTAACTTTATTTTTTTCCTTAGGTAAAAGTTCCTTTCTTTCAATTTGCATTATCCAACAAAGTTTTAGGATATCACATATTCATCAATTTATCTTATAGAATTTGATTATTTTATTGAAGAAATTTCTCATTATTATAAATTCTTCTAATTCTTAAAAATTAACTGTGGAGAATATTAGCTTTTTAATGTTTAGGATGGTTACTATGAAAATGTAAAATAGTTATCAGTTGGTTTGCTATATACCGTAGAAGTAAGAACCCTATTAGTGTAAATAATTTTAACATCAAGAAAATGGGCAATTGTTTTCAAAAAATTTAATTGTAAAATATATATTTTTATTAAAATTATTTATACCATCTAAAAGTCTATGAAGTTCAACATCATTATGTGGCCATATCATGAAAATATTTATGTAGCTAAGCCAAATATGAGGCTTCAACCTAGATTTTTAAATATAGAGGATTGTAGTTGTGCCATGAAAATGTTTGTATAACTTGGTGCCATTTTTGTATCCATTGCGGTACCATGTTTTTGCAAATAATATACAGAATTGAAACGGAAAAAAATATTTTTTAAAATTAAATATATTAATTCAGTCATAGTTGTAATAAGATAATGATCATACTTTCTATCTTGTAAAGTGTATCCAATAGCTTCAATCTCATTATCATGAGGTATATTAGTGTACAGTGATGCAATATCTAAAGTAATTCAAAAACAATTATTTGGCAGCAGAGATTTAATATCTTCTAAAATTGAAAGGAAATGTGTAGTATCTTTAGTGGAAGAACTAAATGATAATGTAATAACACTAATAAAATTATCAACATTCACTGAAATATTTTTCTTAAGACAACCAATGCTAGCTACAGTAGGTTTACCATGGCAACTTGTTTTATGAATTTTTGGCAAAATTAAAACACTGAAAATGAATTTTGATCATGATTAAAATATATACATTTTTGTCTGAGAGAGACCTCTTGTTTTCATAGCTTTTAGGCTTAAAAGTATATTCTTGAATAATTTATTTATAGTACCTTATGTAATAGCTTCATAGAAATTTTTATCATCTAAAAGTTCCAGAGCTTTCTTAAAAATATTCATTTTTGTTCATGATCACTATTGATCCTCCTTTGTCAGTTTATTTTATAATAATGTCCTCTTTTCTGTCTAAACTATATAATGCATATTTCTCTTTTAATCTCAATTATCTTTATACTTTTTGTGTTGTTTAAGCCTAATTTCATTAATAGCATATTGATATATTATCAATGTATATATCTAATAAAACATTTTTTTGATATGGGAATGTCCAATCAGATCATTATTTACTAATATTGCTATATTCTTGGTTTCTAAAAATTTTTCTTAATTCGAGTCTTCTTGATAAATTAACTAAATCTGGATGAATTCTAAATTCACTTTTTAATAATGTGCTTGGACTGTTGGGCAAAAAGATAAACCTTTGTTTAAGAGTGAGCATTCTGCCTCTCTAAGATTGTTAGCTAGATTAATAGTGTTGTTCTTATTAGCTAAATATAAAGATTAGTTGCTATTAATAATTGAATAATAATTAGATGTATTAGTGTTTCTAGTAAATGGAATGTTATTAGTGTCATTAGAAGAATCTGTAGCTCCCTGAATCAATGCTAAATCAGTACCACCAAACAGAGATAAAAATAATCTTACAGCACAATTTGACATATATGAAGAAGATGCAAATGATTGATCAATATCAGTTCTTAAATTACTAATTATTCACATCACGTCCAATATTGAAATATTTGACATATTATGATTATCACAAGTTATACATTTGATTTGTGTTTTAGAATGATTAATAACTAATTCACACCCTGGATTATTAGAAAACTTTCCCATATCTTTAAACCAATGATTAATTTTATTATGGAATTTCTTTATTAATGACTTCTCTTTTAAAATATCCCATTCCTGCAATTCCCTTTGTGGTCTATAGTCATTAAATTATAATTATCAAAATCTACATTTTCTTTTTCAATTAATTTAAATCTTACCACAAATGAATCTTTCAAAATATGTATTAGTGTTACATATTTATTTTATTGTACTATCCCATTTAATTGCATGTTCCCTAGGAAGTTAGTTCATATTAGCATTAATTTTTATTCTGAATCCTTGAGGAATAATGTTATCAATAAAATATAGATTATTAATATACTGTTTATATCTAACTAATTTATTATATAATTTCCTGAGTTTAAAAAATGATGTATTGTTTTTAATGTTGGTCACTTATTTTTAATTTGTTATTTTGTAGATATACTTATGAATATTTAGGGGTTGCCCTGTATTGTTGTATATTAGAGTTGCCTATATTTTTCTCAGTATCTGAACTAGATGTATTATGCTTATTAACATTTGAATTCCTGCCAATTGTGAATTAATCACTTTATTAATTAATTATACCTACCTCTAAATTACTAGATCCTTTTAACAGTATATTTATGTTAATCTGACTCATAACTATGCTGCTTCACTGAAACAAAACTATCATTTTGTTGAAAATCAGAAATAGTCATTCTTAAAAAGTTTTTTTGTTAGGATATGTTTAAAATTACATTATCTAACAAAAAAAATCTAAAGATTTATTTTTACATTGTGTATGACCTTCATTAAATGGTTGGAATCATTCCAAAATGATTTTTCCAAAACACTTACTGTTGGGATGATGGTGACTATGGTTATTAAAGAACCAGACACCAAAAAGTATAGATATTGAACTGGATTCAGATCTATATGAGTGAACAAGCGAATGAGCTTGGATTGGAAACATTATTGGGTTTTCATTTTGGACTTATAGCTTTATAATTCACTAAAAAGATAATATGTGGCTGCTAGAGAGTAGCATTAGAACCTAAGATCTAGGTACAGTGCTCTCAGATACAAAGCTTCTCACTAATGAAAGCCACACTAGAAATTAGTCTGGGGATATTGAGTGAGTAGGCATTAAATAGGGATTTTATGTACAAATCTTCTTGTATTTATTGATTACTATGGCTTGCACTGGATAGCACTATTGTATGAAGAGATTGCTACTGTTTTTAAGAAAGTCTCCAAAACTTTCTGGTATCCTATTAACATGACGTGGTGTACTAACTAGTGATTGTTCAAAATTAAATGTTTCAGTTTGTGTCCCTATTTCCCATGTTTTTATAGCTTCTGTTTGAGATCCAGTCATTATAAAATATATTACACTTCATCGGTGATATGATATATTTAAAACCATCTGATAAACATCTAGCTCCATACATATTCAAGTCGATAGCCCTCATGGGTTAAAAATTTAAAAAGATTCTCCCTTTTTAAAAAATTCATTTGCTATGAAAAAAAAAATACATAGTGGTGCATATAACTTAAGAAATGATAATGTCTATTAAATGTGAAGATTTTATCATTGATTTTTTTTAAAAGTTTAAATGGATTCATGGAATAGTAATTATTCTGCAATTGAAGTAAAACTTGAGAGATTATAATTATAATCTTTTGCGAATAAGAATAAATATGTTGAATCAATTTTAAAATCTGTACATAATCATTATTTCTAAACAAAAAAGTATCATTGCAACCAAGATGAACAAATAAAACTTAATGTGATGCTTAGTAATCAGTTTGTTAAAAAGGTCACTACCATCCTAAATCTTGTGTATTACACCTTGTAAAAAGCTTATGTAAAAATTTCAACATTGAATCATTTATAAAGGTCACATGGCTAAATGACAATATAGTTATTTTATTTAATAGATGTTATTTGATAACCTGACTATATTGCCTCTTAGTAATTTTATCAATTAAATTTTGTCCTTGTTATATTCTAACTCTAGCATATTTTAAATTTAAAATCAAACATTGTAAACAGTATATGATTTTTGTTTATCTTCTTAAAATATATTTTCAACTTATCTTTCTTTATGCATCGATACAATTATAACAAATCAAACAAATCCATATTTCTTTTTACTTTTTCAATGCTTATTTTATTAAAATTAATCCATCAATAGTAGTAATAATATAATAAAATAAAAATAGTTTATAATAATTTATAATGTTTACTAAGTTTAATGATAATAATTTTAAATTTAACTTTTATAGTAATATTTGGATTGATAATAAAAAAATACAAGATTATAGATTTCATAAGTTGATTATATTTTGAAGTATTTATATGCATAATAATATTAATTGATATAAAATAATTAATAGATATTAAGATTTGTGATGATGGTATTTTTGTTGTATTTATATATTGAACTATTTCCATCATCTAATATTAAGTATTGAATGTCTTTAGAAAAATTTAACTTTATTTAAATTTTCCAATTACATTCAACTGTTAGTAATAGCACATAGGTTGGTATATGTGTGGCAACTTTTTGAGAGAGATTATTATCTTCTCTTCTTCAGGTGTTCCTGGCCTGATCAGAGATAGTACTAGCATGGGAATTAAAACTGGACCCTTAGAATCTTGAATATTAAATATTTAAGATAACAATCTAACCAAGCCTTACCTTAAAAATTTAATATTCAAGAATCTAAGGGTTCAGGTTCAATTCCCATGCTAGTACTGTCACTGGTCGTGCCAGCAACACCTGAAGAAGAGAGGAGAATACTATTTCTTGAAACAGTGTGCATATACTAACTTGTGTGCTATTATTAACAGTTGAATGTAATTGGAAAATGTAAATAAAGTTAAATTTTTCTTAACACATTCATTACTTAATATTAGATGATAGAAATAATTCAATATATAAATGCAATAGATATTAAGCACTTACTAATTTGTCTTATGTAATAATTATAAATAATGTTATAAATGTAGTATAAGTTCGGAGTAGTTTAATATATGTATATATGTTTAAGATATTTATGGCTATATATTTGGTATAGATATATTGAAGGTGGTATTTATTTATGTATTGTATATAGAGAGATAATATATGTAATTGTAGTATAAATGAGGAATATATTTATATATTTGTTTTGTATGTATATATATATAGATATAAGTAATAAGATATATGTAAAAAATGACTCATTTGCAATAAATATATATATGTTTATATGATTTGTAGCTCCGAGGAAGATTGCTTGATAATCAAAACTGCCAGATGGATTAATTTTAATATAATAAAATAAGCATTGAAAAAGTAAAAAGAAAGGTGGATTTTTTTGATTTTTGTTTATATAAGTATTAATAAATACATTGTAAGTTATGAATTGTGAGATTGATGTAGTAGAAACAATTTATTAAGTGTTGAAAGAAAAAATTATTTTTAAAACATTTGATCCATATTTAGAGTTGTGTGCATATACTATATTAATTCATGAAAAGAATGTCATATGTTTACAACATATTGTTATTGTGTAAGGATAAATACAATAATTCTATCCTATCAAATAAGCAACCACGCATGTATTAATCTGTAATAAATCTAATACTATTAGAAAACATTTAATTAATAGAATAATAAAGTATCACTAAATAAGGGACAATTAGGAATGATTAGATATTAAGAGTGAAATAAGTGAAATAATATATATAATATTTTATAATAAATGTTTTTATTTAGTGTGCAAATACTAAAAAGTTAAAAATAATATATATATATATTGTAACTTTTCCTTTTCAGATGTGTATTTTATACAAAAAAAATTAATTATTATACTTTCTAATTTGTCTTTTTGTTTTAAGATTAGGCCATAATATGGCTAGACAATTGAGTGTCAAAAACCTTTCTTTCTATTATAACCTATCCGCCCTGGATCTCCACATTTCTTACTATACACTTTGAACCTATCTGCCACCTAGCTCTAACATTAAACCATAAATCATATAAAATATTATTTCATGAAACTCAACAATTGATTATAATTATCTATCAAATAATTCCTAAGGTAGATTTACAAAGACCATTACAAGAGAGTGGTTTTTAATAATAAAAATAAAATATATCTTTCCATGACATCTTTAATTAATCACATCAAATTAATAAAATTATTGTGATCTTATATGTTTTATAATATCTATTACTACAATATGATAACATAATAATTCCTCTATTTTAGATAATTGAATAATGAGGGATTTAATAAGATCCAACCATCTTAATCATAACCACACCTAACATTATAATATATTTTAAGTTATTGCATTAGAATTAGTATATATTTTTAACAAGAATAATAAATTCCCAAATTATAAATCATCATATTTTTTAATAATTAATATAATTATAACTTATAACTAACTACTACTTATAAAATGAACTTTTTTTTTAAAATTTAGTCAGCTAAATTACCAACTTAACTTTAATTAAATTGTCTACAATATTTTCATACTAATATTTAATACTCATATACTTTTCTGAATGTATGTATTTGAAATAAATGCAAATTTATTTTCACAAGAAATTTCTATGTGACTATAAAGATATAACTATTCTTAAGTTAAAATTATAATGCTATTAAATATTCTCATTCAAGTAATTATAAATGAATTTAATAAACAATTAATTTATCATTTTTATTCTATATTATACCCCCAATAATTTGTGTATTTGGATATGACAAAGTGGTGAAAATAATTCCAAACTGAAACAAAGACTTTACTCTACCACTGTATTTACAATATTAGTTTATTTACATGAATAACAATAATTATTAACAGAATTTTAAATAGTATGTATATTAACAACAAAATATATCACATATAATTTCATTAATATTTGTACAATTATATACAATAATGATAACTACTGACTCCTATCTGTCTAACAATAAAAATTTTTTTAACTTATATGAATCTATTTTTCCTATTTTCCAATTTCAAGGAATCATTGTGAATAATATTGTTATTTTGCTTTCTTTTTTTTATTTTTTATTATAGGTTCCAAATTTTATATATATCTTTTATTAAGATACATTGTATTATTATCCTTATGAATGCAAAACAACCACATCACATATTGTCATAATGTGATTATTTTATCACCTAAAATCTATGAAATTAATATCTATAATAACCAAAGATACAATACCATTTGATCATAACTCATTTCATTCATTCTTTCTTTTTGTTTTTCATTATTGATCCCATTTGTTTTTATTTTCATATAGTGTCACTTTAAAATTAATTACTTAATACAGTCTTTGTTTTGTATTTACATTTTTTTTTTATAAATCCACCTATGTACCATGCCTACCTTACTTTTTTTTATAATTAACATTATGTAGATAAAAAAACAAAACTGATTTCTACTAAACTCAAATGCTACAAATCTAAAATGGAGGTTTTATTTTCCTTTTCAAATAAGGTGTGCTCTCATGGCAAGTAATCATTTATTCTTCATGACACTATCTTAATATCCAGGCTTTTACATTAAGCTCTTGTGGATTTGATCACCCTTATCTTATGGAATTTTCTCACATTATAACATCCAACTACATATATGAGTATCACTTAGATTAACATCATTATGTTTTTATCAGTTCTTCAGGAAATTACAATTTACCACATTGACTATCCCCTGGAATCACAACCTATCTAATTATAAAAAGAGTCACAGACATACATCATACAATAAATCAGCATAACTATATAAAAAATTATCTTTCCATTAATCATTTCCCTAATCTACTAATGTGTTGCAAAGCAAAGTGTCTTATAATTTGACAATCGTTAATATTTATTTATTTATTATTTTTTAATTAGGATCACAACTTTATTTATTGTTTATCTATCTTCTCTCATGTATTGATATAGATGTCACTGTATGTGCTTTAAATCGTGGAGACATATTGAAAAGGGCAAAAAAAACATAATTTGCCGAAAAAGGCTTTTATATAATAATTTTATAATTTGTAATCTTTGTTGCTTGTATATATGTATTTTTAAACATATTTGAATATTGTATACTTGAAGTGCAACATAAAAAAAAAATAAAAAAAGAATTGATTTTAATTCTGATTCTTTTTCTGTATATTTATTGTATCATATAGTTCATTATCCACCCATCTTTTATCCTTTCAGATTTCTTTTCTTCACACTTCATTGTCATACATTTGGTTATTTTCATTATTATATTTCTCCGTTCTTTAACACATTATATTAATCAATTTACATTTAAAATATATCATACATTAATTTTACTTTGATATGATTTTATAATAACAACTTAAAACATCATTTTACCCATTTCTCTCTTCTATTTACTTCACATCTACAACATTCTCATCTGGAATATATATCTAAAATTATAACTTAAATATTAACATATAAAACAATTATATTAACATAATGAAGATTAACTTCATAACAAAAATATATTAGCCATTATCTAATTCCTATTCAAAGAATAGAAAATTATTATTTAGTTTTTACTTTTTCTTAATGTTTTCTTCCACATTAGGACTTTGAACGCATTTGTTAATTATCTAATAGATTGCTTCTCCAACATTTGAAAACGATGCAATAATAATAAAATGAGGTTTTTTTTTTTTAAAGTTTAACTGTTCCCTGAAACCATTTCCTTATTTACTAATCAGGGATTTTCGTATCCAACTATTATAAATTTACTGGAATTAACAGATTAGTGTATTATGTCAAACATAACTATTTAAGTGTTTTTAAAGTATTGATCAAAACCATTTTACATAAGTTTGTCGTTTTATTTCTATGTTTATTTTAAAGTTTATTGACATCAAGTCTCATAATATATATATTTTTTTCTATTTGACAAATTTAAATTCCATAAGTTATTCTGCATTTATTATTTACTATTCCAAATAAACATTTGTAATCAATTTAAATAAAATTATTTCTATTTAGATTACTATACATGCATCTTCTTACAAAAGTATCATAGGATCAATTTTAATAATATAAATTAATTTAACTAGCATCATTTGTCTTCCACATTTCTGTTAGTTGTTCTTTAAAGATTTCTATTCTGATTTTAAGTTAGTTTTCTTTATATCATAAAATTAAATTATCCTTTGAGCTTTCAATGAAGTATAGATAACTGAAACTGTTTCACTTACAACTTCTAACCGTTTGAAATGAATCAATATTATCCTTATGTATTTGTCTGTTCACCATAATAATAAGATCTACTGGCAATTTTTTTGGCATTAGCATTTTTAAAATTGTAATTTGATCTCCCAAATTATGACTTTGTGACCGACTTAATTGTTTATTCCATGATATAATTATTTATCCAACGCACATTATTTTGATTTTTGTTAATATAATTTAAATTACAGCTATAGCACAAAATTATCTTTATAATCGTCTGAATTTTTGTACTTTCACTCTTTTTTTAAATTGTCTGACTTTTATCCAAATACCCGCCAATATTACGTAAAAGTTATCTCATTTATTGAGCATTTTAATTAACATAAAAGTAATATTTTTAAGCTACCTAAATTCAGTCCTTTACTTTAAACATAAAATGTCTTTATAAAATATTTTACTAAACTATTAAAATTGTGTCAAGCGTTATTAGCCGAGAGGTCATCGTAACCACCTTGCAAGCAAGTAGTTGGTTGCAGACAGTTGTGGGTTTGCCTCCCGGGCGATGCTATGACATATGAAAAAAAAAAAAAATTAAAAATATTGATCTTTTATTATTATAATTTTTGTAAAAATATATTATTATAAAATTAGATATAGTCATAAAAAAAATCACAAATGAATAAAAACAATAGTATGTTTATAATATCTTTTACAGTCTCTACTAAAATTACTTATCAAGTTATTAGTGCCAGTTATATTTTAAAAATTTTAAATTTTGGATTATTATATACATCTTATTACAATGAACTAAACAAAAAGATCACAATATAAAATGTTTTATAATAAACACTTTTATATATTTTATATATAGAGTTCACAAAATAAGCTCTTAACAATCTTTGCAGCTTTATATATAACATTTGTAAATACAAGCTTATTAAATTAGGTCATGTGACATCTGATCTGATTTTTTTTTTTTTTTGTAATTGTACATTTATATATTGTGCATTAAAGAGCCAAAAAATAATTGTTTTCTTTAACAACAGTAGAGAATTTGTATTTAACTTGAAATAAAAGTGTGGGGTGTTCAGAAAATTATTAATTTAATCACACCTTTATTTTAAGATAAATATAAAAATCTTATTATAGTTGAAGAAAATTATTTTTTGGCTTTTTATTGCTTAACAAATAAAAATGTTTATTATAAAATATTATATATATTATTTTTTATTATTTGCACAGTAAATAAGAGTACTTATTATGAAATATTTATATATTATTTTTAATTTTTTAGCGTTTGAATATTTTTTTGTAATTATTTCTATGTAAAACAAAGAAAAAAAAAGTTGTTTCAGGAGTGCATATTAAAGGAAATTTGCAGCACATTAAAAATTGATTCCAGTATTATTTTAATTCTATCAAACTTGTACTGTTCAAGTATCTATGAAAAGATAAAATAAAACTAATAAGAAAGTTTTAAAAGCACTGATCCAGCTTTGGAAAATCGTTGTCAGAAACAGTGTTGAATAGAACTATGCCATTAAAAATGTGCACATATAGGGACAAAGACCAATATGTAAATCAGGCACAGTATATAAATTAAATGTTCCATTTTATTGATAATGGGACACAGGATCTTTTTTATTGATGGAATGAGGATCCCTTGAAATTTCCCAAGCCTGTTTATATTTTCTTTTTTTATCATCCCTCTTGGCACATATTGTTCTTACATTAGAGGGAGAAAAGGTATGTCCATAGCCAGCTCATGATTAAAAAAGATCGATTTGTATTCACAATTTAATGTAGTTTTATTATATGAATATGTATGATGGGTCACTCTCATTGATCTGTTAGAGTGAGATTCATCATAGCAGGGCATGAAAATTTATATATTACCTGGGGATCATGTTCAAAAGATATTCTATATTTTGTGTTGTTTAAAAGGTTGTTGGATGAGGGGAGTGATCTGAAGTTAACTCTGAATGTAAAGCTAAATTAAATTGTGAATATAAATTGATCTTTTTTGATCATGAGTTGACTATGGAACATAAACTTTTTTTTCTTCCAATGCAAGAACAATATGTGCAAGAGAGTTGAAAGGAAAAGAAAATATAAATAGGCTTGGGCTAATTCTAAGGGATTCTCATGCCATCAATAGAAAATATTCCTGAGACTCATTATTAAAAAAATGAAATATCTAAATTACATACCATGCCTGATTTCCATGTTGGTCTTCACCACTATATGTGCATATTTTTAATGATGCAGTTCTATTCAGCAGTATGATTCTGGCAGCAATCATCTGTAAGCTAACTCAGTGCTTTTTTATTAGTTTTATTTTACCATTTCATAGCAACTTGAACAGTATTTGATAGAATTACATTATTGTATGAAAAGTGTATATACATTGACAATTATATTATTTTAATTGTGAAAGAAGTATTTAAAAAAAGAAATTTTACAAGCAAAGGAAAATAAAATTTCATTCATTTTAAAGAAGCAACTTTTACAATCAATTGAAAGTAAGATTTGTTTTTATTTCTATTTTAATTGATTTTGAATATTTTTTTAGTACAATCTTTTTTAAAAATAAAAGCATTTAAAAATATATATCATCTTTTTATGTGCATCACTGAAAATTTACTGAATGATATCAACATAATTCCTCTACAGTAAATAAATTGGGATCAATTAAAAACAATTAATTTCCAGATTGTATTGTCACCAGTTTTTTAACATATGAACAAAATTTGAAGAAAATCCACTTGATATAAGCCTAATTATTAAATCTTGATTACAAAATTTGTTCTAAATGAACAAACAGATTTTTTTAACTTAAAGAAAAACATTTAAAAAATAGTGGAAAAGAATAGACATAGAAGTGAGCTAAACTTGAGTTTACATTAGTATAGAAATAAAGTTGTTAGATTATAAGATCAATAGTCTTTTGTTAATATAAGCTATTAGAAGAGAGATATATTGAAGTATTAATAAATTCTGCAGTTGTAAATATTTGCATGCAATAAATATTATTAAATTAATCTTTTCTTGTGATGTTTTAGAAACAGTTTCATTTTATAGGGATATCATAGTCTCATGATCCATTGGTCTAAGCTGGATATAATTCCTGAATGTCAATAATCATGGAAAAGAAACAGAAGAGTAGGGAATAAAAGGAAGGAAGCAGCAGAGCAAGGTTATCATTTATTCAATTCAATTCACTTTATTTAAATCAATGTATTCTACAGGCATATATAAAGAGTGTAATTACAGAACATAGTATTAATAATAAACAAATAAAAAAATAAAAACAAAAATATTATATATTCATATACAGAAGTATATTACAATTGCTTATATATATATATTGATTATTCTTTTATTTTCTTTACTTTTAAATGATGAATATCAATATGACAATAATAAATAAATATTGAAAACATAAGTGGAATGGAATTCATTATAATTTTATTTATAGTTTATGAACAACATTATATCAGATGAATATAATTCAGATTTATATCTCAAAAAGTTTTCATTATAATGAAGAAGTAGATAATTTTTATATAAATGTATAAAATGATTTTGATCATTACAAGTAACTTTTTAAAATTGTGGAAAACATTTGAAAAATGAAACTGCTAAAGTAAATATGCTTATAGTGACAAAAATGAAAGAAGGCACAGGCTTGTGAAATATTCAGAAAAATTATATTATGAATTTCTTTTTTGAGAAAAATACTAATTGGAAATGGAAACAAACGCATCCAAATAATAATACAGTGGAATTAGATATTTTAAATAACAGAAAATGTATATTTTGAGATTATAGGGTTGTTAATGCATTCAACTCAGAAAGTAATAATCAATTAGTGATAAATAAGGTATATGTTAATTCAAATTTAGAGAGACAAAATTATTAAGAAATATAGTATTAATAACTTGATATTTCTAACTTTCAAAAACACTCCAGTGAATTTAAATTAGAACTTGCAAATTGCTTTAAAATATTGACAAACTTTGAAAGTGGCTCAGACTTGATTGAAATCTATAAGAAAATAAATGATATTACATTAAGAACTGCAATAATGATAAACTTATATATATATAAAAAACAGCAATTCTTTAGCAAATTTTCAACTGAAACAAAATATATAAAGAAAAGAAATATTGCAAAAATACGTAAAAGCAATTCTTTTAAAAAAAAAAAATCCAGAATTCTGTAAAATAATATGAAAATGAATTAATAATGATACAAGCAAATATAACTGTGAATTGGTAAAGAAAGCTATAGAAAAAAATAAATGTCTTAAGAATATAAAACATTTCGTTAGAAGGAACGTTAGTTTCAATAATAAGAAAAAAAATAGAACTATTACTAAAAAGAGAGTCATCATTATGAAATTTGTGGAAGAGTTGTATTAAGAATTATATATTAATAAAGAACTAAAGAAAAAAATCTAAATGATGAGAAGGGGCATTCATAATTAAATCTATGAAGAAGTGAAAAGTTTCAGATAATGTTGAAGTTATTAACCATATCTTAAAAGAAGCAAGTGAAGAAATTTTAGAAATTGTTGGCATAACTATATACCAAATGAGTAAATGAAAAAGTTACACAAAGATGACAGATAGAATGCAGTAGTAAAAAATGAAGATAAAAATTACAGACTTATCAGTCTTTTTTCAATTTATACAAGAACTTTATCAAAGTAATTATGATTCATCTACAGAAAACATTGGACTCAAATAAAAAATACAAGCTGAATTTTAAAAGGGTTTTAACACATTGGAACACATCCAAGTATTGAGAGAAATTGTATAAAGAACTAATGAGTTGCCATTATGCTTTTGATTTGTAGATTATGAAAGGGCATTTGATTTATAGGCATTTTCATAGTGATTAAAACTTTGAACTATCAAGATATAGATCCGAAATATTGTCATATCTTAAACTATATTTATTAAAATGCAACAGCAGTGATTAGATTACATTATAATATTAGGAGATTAACTTTGATAAGAGTGTACAACAAGGTGATTCCATATTTCCAAAACTTATTACAGCAGTTTTACAAGTATTTTATGGATTAAAATAAGAAAGGGAATAAAAATAAATGGATTTTATTTTAATCATTTAGATTTTTGCTTCAGAGCTGCAGCAAATATTGCAGATTTATCAGATGAAACTACCTAAGTAGAACTAAAAATAAATGCAAAAAAAAATCTAAATAAATATTCCATGAGTATTTATAGAAGAAAATTAAGATTGGTATTCATGAATTTAAAGAAAATAATGATTATGGAAATATAATGAATGAAATTAATCATAGAATTAAATGTGGATAGAATGGTAGAAATAACGTCGTTAATAAAAATATGTCTGTCTTTGAAAAAGTTTGTTTTACCAGTACTGCAGATCTACATTTGAACATACAGAATAGAAGAGCATTATGGAGACTTTATACCATCCAGCAAAGTATGCAAAGATGTATATTGGAATAACAAAAAGGGATTGAAAATAAAATATATGATTGAGAGAACAAACAGATACCAATGACATTATTGAAAGAATTTGAAGACAAATGGAACTGGACTGGATATATTGCTAGAAGATATGATAATAGATTGATAGTTGAAATCTTAAATTAGATTCAAAGATATTTTAAAAGATTTAGAAAAATATCACACAAAATGGATGGATGCAACAAAGAAGTATACAGGTGAGATGTGGAAAAGAGTCATTATGGCTTGGAGAAACTGGATTAAATGTGGAAAGTCCATCATTCAGGCAGTTAATTGAAAATGAAATAATGATGATGTAATATACAATTATTTTCGTATTAAAAATTATTAAAAAAACCCAAATGATTTTATTTTTGTTTAAAATTTATTAAATATTTTATTATACAATGATTAACAGTGATTATATATTTAAAAATACAAGCTATAATAAAATGTATAAATTAAGCAAGCTTTGCTGTATAATTTTTTTATTTTTTATCTAACTTAGAAAATAAGTTAAAAAAAAATCTTTTCACACATTTTAAATGATCATATTTTTTAAAGAGCTTTTATGAATCTGGAGGAATTTTTTCACATATTCTCTACAATTTTTTGGTAGTAAATCTTTGTAAGAAGTATTTGCATACTAAAATAGATTATCATTACACTTCATGCTCATGATACATAATTATAGTGATTAGTGTCAGTGTTCCAAGCAAATCTCTCAATTGGTATTGTTAAATATAGTTTTTAATTAACTTAAAAAGAAAACAAATGATCAAATTTGTAGAAGAAATTTATTTATCCTTAAGTTTATCATAAAAATGTTGTACAATTGCATTCAACAGGAACCAACTGATAACCTCTTATAATTTTGGCATTTGTATTTTCGTGATTTTTATTTATTTTATTAGCAGCTTTTTATAAATAAGTATGGCTATTCAAACTCTAGAAGAAATAAAAAGAAAAGAAAAAAAAATTAGAAAACAAAAAAAAATTATTTAAAAAAAAAAAAAAAAGATTTGCTGTGTATGTCATTAATTAAAGAATGGAAATATGATCATAAGCATAATTTTATTGGTACATTCACTGTAAAGGGCATAAAAGGTGTTTCAATGAGCTCTCTATTAATATAAATAACTAAAGTTAGTAATGTAAAAGACAACAGAGAATGAATGAGATATAATACTTAGTTATAAGTATTAGTAATAATATAATTATTATAGAATTAAATTAAGAAGATAACTTTCATTTATCTTTCATACAGTTATAGATATATATTATAAATCATGCTTTTAGAAGTAACCATGTTTAATAAAATAAAAGTAAAAAAGGTTTTGACACGATAACACTTGCTACATAAATGAAAGAAAATCATACATATTTAAGCCAAACTATTCAGAAACCACATGTCACATTTATTATCTCCACAACAACCATGTGATTACTTTGGCCATTTGAAGACAAGTATTATCTTATTGAAATATTGATATTTAATTTTAATTTTCTTTTACTAAACATGGTTGCTCCTGAAAACATGATACATAAAATATCTTTGACCCATGAAGAGGGCTGGATTGGGGGCCACTTTGTGGAAGCGAAGGTTAGCAGAGGGCCACACCTTTTTTCATGACACAATAAACACACTTCTTTATTCCCTGTATTACCAAAGAAATATTTGTTTGTCCATTCTTCATTAAACACACAACATTCAAGACTGATTTTATATTTTTTCGGAGGGTTCATGGTTTCACTAAAGTTGGAAATGTTTATATTTGCTAATGCAAAGACAAAATTGAAATTAACCAGATCAACTAGAAAAACACTGCACATTGTATCTACACTGCACATCTGTATTGATGTGGCCATCCTAGTGGAAAATATGAGATGAATCTTTGGTCGTGCACGGGAAGGAAATCTCAGTTCAAGGCAGATTTTTCTGATTGTCTTGGCAGGCCACCGCATGTGGCCCTCAGGCCACTATTTGCCCATCCCTGATTTATTATACTGTGATTTATATCATATATCAAACTCAGATTGAGATTTAATTTATAATCAAAATTAATCAAATAATGAAATGATTTTAAATATCTGCAGCGGTTTTATTTTATTTAAATGAAATTTTTTTATATTTCTCCTTTCATGCAAATTACAGTGCAGTAGGCCCGTCATATCATTGCTTTCAAAATTTACAAATTTCAGTTATCTTTGATTTGTAAAAAAAAAAAATTAAACAAAAAGTAATTTAAAAATTAACAAACTTTATGTGTACTATATTTGCTTATATGGCAACAGCTTTTTGTTGTTGTTGTTGTCTTGTGCACTCAGACTCACACATTTAATTATATTTTTCTAAATGTTATTTGTAATTAATATGTTGCTTTTGTGAATTAGAAATTAACATTTAAAGTGAAGCTAAGATTTAAGTTATTGATAACAGAAATTCTGCCAAACTTAAGCTAAATTGGAAAATTTCTTATTTACATGATGAAAAGAAAATAGATGATTTAATTTTGAAAGAATAGAAGTTGTCTTCTGAAAATAGCTAGGTATTCAATAAGAATGAATTATACATTTATGAAATATTAAAAAGGGGAAAAAAAATCATACTAGTATTAGTTGTGTTTCTGAAACTGCTAAAATTATATCACAATATATAACAATTGTTTGGTGAAAACTGAAAAGTAATTAAATTGTTGATTCTTTGAACAATATACATGATTTATACAAAGACTTCAGCAAAATAATTTTTGAATAAACAATAATTTATTCCATCAAAAAATTTTGAAACTACATAAAACCTTTAACAAAGAATCCTTAATCATCATTGAGAGCAAAAAGAAATTAATTAAACATTATTATTTGCCTAATTCACATAATTCATGCCATTTGGTTCCAAGCTGTTGTGTGAATACTGAACCAACATCACATGATCACCATTTCTTATGCTTGCTCATCCTAAAATCTAGATGCAGTGCTCTCAGATCCAAGGCTCCTCACTGATGAAGGCCACAAGCCAGAAAGTAGTCTGGGGATATTGGATGAGTAGGCACTAGATAGGGATTTTATGCACAAACCTTTTGGTATCCATTGATTACTCTGGCTTGCACTGAGTGGTACCACTGTATGGTGAGCTTTGCCTGTTTTAATAGCATTTTATTAATTTATATTTTTAACAAAAATAATTAACAAAAAAGTTTTGTGAAAAATACAATGAGATTATAAATTGAGAGAAGAGAAAGAGTATATTTATATAGTATGTTCTATATTGAACTTAATCAAGGTAGTAAGTATATATGTGAATATGCACATTTTGATCATCCTCTATCAAATATAAAAAAAAATGAAGTTATTCCTTTTCATTTTTATGATGAAAATTGATAATGAAATACATAAGATAAATGCTTAAGTAATATTTTTAATATTCATGACAATTTCTGAATCTATACACCTACTATTGAATACAATATATATAGCAGAATATCATTCTTTATAACTTTAAGTTGTAAGATCTAATGACCAAAATTTATTTAGACCATTAATGGTAGAAACTTTTAATGAAAATTTAATTTTTAGGGAATATCACAGTTGAAGCTTTTTAACAATTAATATTATTTTAGTTGTAACAATAATCAATATATCAAGAGAAAATAGGTTAGTTAGGAAAAAATACACTTCTGCTCTTGCAAAATTTTTTTCACAAATATTTACAGAATGTTTTATTTAGTTTTTTTTTTTGGAGGGGGGGGGATATATTTATATAAAACTTTTGTTTAAAAATATTTGATTATTAGAAAACATTTAGTTTATTAAAAATATATGTGATATCAGATAGAAGTTGGTCTTAACTCTATAACTCTGTTATTTATTTTATTATTTTTACTTAGATAGTTGAATTTTAATAAAAGTGCATAATTTTTGGGATTATTTTTAAGATTATTTATATTTTTAGGATTTATGATTTTAATGAAATTTATTTAAAACAAAAGATTTAAAGAGGAATGGCTTTTTTTTTTGTTCAGTATATTTTTTTAGCCTGTAAATTGAAATCAAATTATTTCAGAAAACCCCCCCCCCCCCACAAAGTTGATATTTTGTTTTTATGATTAATTTTGCTATTTAATCCTTTTTTTTCAATGAAATTTGATTAAGATTTAATGATAAACAAGTTTATTTTATTAAAAAATGCAATTGAAAAAAAATTATATATATGAACAAAAAAGATTTGCGCCAAATAGGTTAGCCTTTTGTATTTATTTTCTTTGGTTTATAGTCATACATAGCTATTAGAGCAGTGAATATTTTTTGATGATATCTGCATTTATTTATTTTTCATTTTTTTAGCATATGATGGTTAATTCCAATTCTAATTTATATATTTTTAATAGATAGCATCTACAATTATAGAAAATCTAACTTTCACAAATTAGAGTGAAATTATGTTTACTGAGCCCTACTATTGAGTTTTCTTTTTTTTTTTTTTTTACCACATGCTTCAATAAATTCAAAATAATTATTTTTCATTGTGTAATAAAAATAATAAATTATTATTATTTTTATATATTGAAATATCTCAATGTATGAAACTTAATAATGTTTATTTTATATTTCTTGTTTTGGAATATTTGAAGAATTTGGGGTTTTGATAATATTTATATTTTTACATACAATATTTTGTGTGTTTAGTTTATAATATATAATTTATAAATATATTTTAAATATTATTTTTATATTTTATAGTTGAAATATTTACTTTCAAATGTACAAAATCTATTTTGTATGTTAAACATTTACATTTCTTATATTGAAAAATTTGAAGAAGTCAGCCTTTCTATTTATATATATATTTTACACTTTTAATATTTTATATAAATATTTCATATACATAAATATATGTTTTGGAATTTTACTTTATATTTTTTATGTTAAAAGCTTTTTTACTTATATATATATTAGATTGTGCAAAGACATTTTTTTCTGTTTAAAAAATATACATTTTAAAAAAATCCAACAGTCTTTACAATATTGTACATTTATATTTTTTTAAAAGATGTACTTGCAATTAAAATGTACAAGTTATAAACATTTGCAGAATAAACATAGGGATTAATAAACATATGTAAAACAGAGTGTATCTGTGTAACTTGAGACCATCATAGACATTATGTATAAAATAATAATTAATAAATAATATATAAACACTGTGTTAGTAATGTTAAATATTGCATAACCTGGTTAAAGGTTAAGCAGCTTCTGACAAGAATTTAAGGAAAGTCTTGAGAAATTCTTCAAACTCAGAGAGCACATAGTTGTATTTATTGTTTGGATTATTTCCATCATCTAATATGAGTATTGAATGTCTTTAGAAAAAATTAACTTTATTTAATTATTCCAAATACATTCAGCTGTTAGTAATAGAACATCAAACAGCTTAGTATATGCGCTATACATAATGTATAGAAACCACTAATCAACTTTGCTCTTAAGAAGAAAAAGTGGAGAAATCAGGAGGAACCTCATAGATAAGTATATAAAATTTATACTGTCTGTTGCCTTTGGCAGGATAGCTCAGTTGGTTAGAGCATTACCTTAAAATTCAATACTCAAGAATCTAAGGATCCAGGTTCAATTACCATGCTAGTACTGTCACTGGTCAGACCAACAACACTTGAAGAAGAGGGGAGAATAGTGTCTCTTGAAACGTTGTGCATATACTAGTTGAATGTATTTGGAATATTTAAATGAAGTTAAATTTTTCTAAAGACATTCAATACTCATATTAGATGATAGAAAAAGTCTAAACAATAAATACAACTAAAACATCATCATCACAAACCTTCAGGAAAACACAGAGGGCACATAGTACAATTATAATAATTTTATCTTAGAGACATAAAATTAATTAATTAGACTCCAAATGCAATATAAAACATTACTTAATATAATTCAAATTCATATAATTATATTAGTAATCCATTTTAAGCCTCAAAATTACCATTGGTGAAAAAGATAATATGTTAGAAGTTCATTCATCCCATGACTCAAAAACTTTTTTATTGTAATTAGAAACTTGGATACCATGTGGCACAATCACAATAACAAGATTCAAACACAATCCAAAATATGTTACAGTAACTACTGACAAGCCAGAAAATCAATTATATAGTCTTCATACAAAAAGCAAAAGTAACCCAAAGTGTATTTAAATTCTTATGATTAAAATAAATGACAGTGATCCAATGCCTAAATAATTTTTTTATAATAATGTTTCGATTGATTAATGCAGTTATTTATAGAACAATGATAACATTTTGTAGAAGGTTTCAACAATATTATGTACATTGTGGATTTCTGAACTCTTGTTATTTTTATCTATTAATTTATCATTAAATAAATTATATTGAGAAGTTGTTTTTTATTTTTATTTTTATTATTTATAAAATTGGATATTTAGATAAGTAATTTTGTTCTGATTTAGTAATTAAAGAAAAAGATTTTTTTGTCAAAAATTATTAGATCTTTCATTTTTTATTATCAAAGATTAAATTAATAAATTATTTGTAGCAATATTTACATACCTATATTCTCATTTAATCAGCCTATAATTTTTCATTACAATTGAGATTTTTAAAAATAATTTTGGTCAATATTGTTACTTCTTTTTTGATGAACTATTTTTAGAATGTTGTAATTTGAAAAATAAAATGGTTTTATATATATATTTATCATTAATGGATTATTTTTCATCTCCCTAAAAAATTAAATTAAAAATTCTTTAAGTATTATCCTCTATATAATAATGTATGCTTATCATTGAAAGAAATATGGTATATTTTTGGAAAAACAAATATTTTTCTAAAACTATGTTTTAACATAAAGAACTGAAATTTTTTAAAAAATGACCAATGAATTTTTTTGTCCGATTTTACATTCTGGGTTGACACCTTAAATTGTATTAGTACCAAAATTTTCATTACAATACAATTATATAAATATGAACTACCAAGAATTTGAAACATCCTTCTGATCTAAAAACAGGATAGCTGATAAAATATATTTATATATAAACAAATTTTTTTGGATTATTGGTTAATTTTAGGGAATAAAAATTAAAATTATTTCAAATTTTAGTAAAATATTTGTTTTTATATGGCCAATATGACAACCCTCCTCCCCCCTGCACTCTTTTTTTTTTATTATATACTTTTAAAATTTTTTATAAACAATTTAATGTTTTTATAAATTCTAGAAATTGAAGCCAACATTCACAAATATTGTGCATATGCCATTATGCATCAATAACTGATTGCAATTGTCAATTTTTTCAAAATTTTTCATAAGTTATTTTGTAAATACTATATTTTTTCTGTATGTAATTTTTTTTTTTATTATTTTCATTATGTACACATACATTATTATTATATATATATATTGGAAAGAGAAGATTGATTTGGAATATGTACTCTGGGCAAAGAATAAGAATTAGACTGAAGAATAATGAAACTGATGAAGTAAATGTAGAAAGAGGAGTTAGGCGAGGATGCAATATGTCATCTGTGGTTTTTAATATTTATTTAATAGCCATGTTAAGTAAATAGTTAGACTATGGAATAGCAAATATTGGAATAATAATAATAATAATAAAATGTATAAGATTTGTAGATGATATGGCTTTTATAGCTGAAAATGAAAAGTCTTTAGAATATATTAAATTTCACATTGAAGTAAGATTGTATAGAATATGGAATGAAGATTAATGGTGAGAAGATCAAGAGTTTATGGATAGGGAGGTATACAAAAAGATGGTAAGTTGAAATCCATGGTAATATAGTTCAACAGATAATTGGATTTAGATATTTGGGTAGTTGGTTGAGTGAGGGTGGAATAAGTGAAGTTAAAGAAGAATAGCATTGGCAAATGAGGCATTTGTGGATCATTGAAAAGAGAATTAAGGAAAAGATTAATTAAATGATATATGTGGAGTATACTATTGTAGGGATATAAAATGTGGACAATGTGTAAAAAATTAGAAACAGATTTCCTTTGAAACATGGCCATGGAAAAGGATGGAAAAAATTAGGTTGATGAATAAAATGATAAATGAAGTTTTGAAAAGAGTAAATGAAAAAAAAAAGATTGAGGAAATTAGAGATTGAAAGAGAAACTGGACTGGGCGTTTATTAAAAAAGAAAATAGTTTATTGAACATGTTTTTGGAAAGAATGGTGAATGAAAACAAGAAGCAAGGGTGAAAAGTTGACTTTGTTGGTTGATAAAAAAAACACGGGAAAAGATACATGGATTTCAATAGCTGGGCAATAAAGTAAAGAAATGGACGAATTTGTTATGTGATTGCTTTCTGGATGTGTTTATAGGGCAAAATATTATTGATTGATTGATATATTATTAATTTATCATCTCTCTCTTATCTTTAATCAGATTATGTTGGGCTTTATTAAAGTAAATTATGGTTTAACTTTTTGATTTTTCATAGTTAATTTTATTTTTATTATACTTCTGTATATATAAAAATGTCAGGCGAATTTTAGACTTTTTTTTGCAAAAAAGCTTTTAATTTTTGTCTACTAAAGTTAAGACAAAAACAAAAATTAGTATAGTAAAAAATTTTGGTATTCACCCAAAGTATACTGTCACCATAATTGGAAATAAATGTAAAATTTTAGTTGGGTAAACAAAATGAAAACCCTTTGATATAAATAAAATAAAGGATTTCAAATACATTGTAACATTTAAAGATAATGTATAAATAAATAAAGGAAAAAAATTTAAGAGATTTTTTTTTTTGCAGCAAATATGCAATCAAAAAAATTAAATCATAAAATGATCTAATAAAGAATTCAATTAGATGATTTTCTCTTTTCATTTGTAAATATTAAATCATTCTTATTAAAAAATATGTGCTTCATATAATATATTCAATATTCCAGGTAAAATTATAGAATGAGTGATTATTAAAATTAGTTAATGAGATGTGAAACTCAAAAAATTACTTATTGGCTATTTTGAAGGTAAAACCTATTTATCATCAGATGCTTTGATAATAGTTTGGTTATATAGTGGCCAAGAGTTATGCTAGATGAATAGTTATGGAATAAAACCATTAAAAAAAACATATAATATGATATATATATATTCCTAATGTATTACTATATAAAATATCTTTAAATGTTAATTTTAGAATTTTTAAAGAATATATAAATAAAGAGGTAGTTGCTATTACAAGGTAGCAGTGGATTAGATGTCTTGTGGATATAAATATTGTAGTTAAAGAGGTCAGAAACTTTGAAACTATAGGAAGGCATTAAATAAATGTCAGAAAGTCAACTGTATAGATAAAAATTTGTTACACCATTTTTCAATGTTCTGTGATCATTTTTCATTCAAAATTTTAACAAAAATCAAATTATTAAATGTTAATTTTAAAAACAATATGGTAACAGAGATATCACATGACCAGCCTTATTAAAAATCAATAAACCAATATGACACAAATACCAATTTAAATTACTGACTTCATACTCAGATTTTTAGACATTAACATAAGGTAAATTATCTTACTATTCATAATCATCAAACAATTACTCTTTAAATATAAAATTGTTGGACTACAAACTAATGGATGGTTGTGAAAAATAAAATAAAAACGAAAAACTTTAAAATATGATCAATATTTTAATTTTAAAAATTTCATATATCATATAATAATTTAAAGTAAGCATTAGTGTGCCACTTGTTTTTACTCATGTGCTTTCTTAAGCATATAGACTAAAGGAAAAAATATTAGGAAATATTCATTTTAAATATAAAAAATATTCAAAAGAAATTACTTTTATTATGATATTTTTAAAAAGAAATTATTTTATTCCCTCAGTTTTATATTGATTTCGACTTCTAAAGAAATTTTTGGAATAATTCATACTACTATTGCCAAATTCCGTTTTTTTTCTTCTGTTTATCTTAATACTTAATTAAGCATTATGTATTTATGTAAGAATAGTAAATTCAACAAATTTAATTTTTAAATGATCAAAAAAAAACAAATTTAATTTACATTAATTTTTCATTAAATAATATCTTACTCGTCTATATCATTATTTTATAACTTATTATTTAAAAGTAAATTGAATTTATTTATTTTTTCACACTTTTTTTTTTTTACAAAAAAAGGAAAAAAAAGTTGAAAATCTAAGTTTTTATTTAATGTTTATATATATTTGAATAAATTAATATATATATATTAACACTCTAAATATTTAAATCTTTCGAAATATTTAGATAATTGTAATCCAGAACTAAATATTGCTTTGAACAGATTATTTAAATCTTTTGTTTGCAACTTTTCTATATAAAAAGTGTTTAATATTAAGATGTATTGAAAGGATTTAAAAAACCTGAGTCTGGTGTTCATCATGCTGATGTATTTATTTCAAGTTGGTGAACTTTTAGATGTAGTGATTGACAGATTGAGAGAATTCTCATAGCATTAAGAATAGTTATTGACAAAAAAAGTCTGAACTTCTGGATTGGTTTTAAGAGCTGTTGGGAGTCCCATGATTTTGGGCGTGATACTTATTAGACAAAAGATTTAAGCTGATAGTTGAGAGCAGTTTGACAGCCAATATTGAACATGTCTAGCATCCTTTTAGCACAAGTACATTTTATTAAGGAAATAAAAATACTGCATTAGAAAAGTAATAACTTTTCTAGTTAAGAGTAAATATAAATTTATTCACAATAATATTCACTAAAATATTTTTGACAATTATTACAAATAACTCTTAATGATAATAATAATTAAGTAGATTGAATTATTTTTTTTTGCCATAGCTTTAATCTTATTTTAATAAAAAAATTGCTAAAATTCACTTTTGTCATTCTAATCCAAGGATTATACGTTAAGGATTGCATTATTATATAATGCTATCTAAATGAGGGATTGAGAATATTTGTATAAATATTATATATTATTTCTCATATTATTTAGTTATAGATCATTTAACATTCAAGTACAGAAGTTACAGACTAAACATAACGGTTCCATTCAATTAATCAAACTGAAATTTTTGTGTGTGTGTGTGTGTTTTCTTTATTTGGAATCATTCCTAGAACTTTTAGCTTTTGATTTTTTTACTTTCAAAATTAGACTAGATTTTATTTATAATAGTGTGAGTTAGATGCTTAAGAAGTGGAGGTAGTATTTGAATTCTAAAATGACAGAATAAGTTTCATATTTTTATTTATTTGATCATTTGAATATTTTTTTTTTAGTCGAGATGGAAATAGCCACTCTTACTTTTCATTAAACTCTTCAGATTTAATAATTAGAAATGACAATAATCAATTGTATACACCTATCAGCCATGATATTGAAGGGCAAGCAAAAACAAAATATTAAAAAGAAATAAAATATTAAAATATAGCTTGACTGCAGAATCCATGATATTTGCTTCTAAGCTTAGTAAAGATATGATATTTTAAATATATGGAATTAAATGTAATATATATTTTAAACACATACACAGTACATATAGGGCAGACATTTCAATATAAACTGTATACATTTGGGGTACAATTTATTTTAAAAATTATATATACCACAACATCAATAAAAAAAAAAAGATATAATAAAATACAATGCCTTTTTATGGTTATAACAAATTGAGATAGCTATAGACAACATATCATTATCTCATAAATATACTGGATTATATTTACATCTAGATGAATACATACAGTATGAGCATTTGATCACTTTTTCCCTTTAAAAAAAGTTTTCTTCCTTATTCTTTTATAAGGAAAATTGATAATGATGTCTACATGATGGAATAATATAATAGATCATAGATTGGCTGTTTATATAGAAAGAAGAGATCTGAATATATATATATAGGAGATATTTGAGGCAAAATGTAATTAGCATTTGTTTTTGTTTTTTACCATTTTATTGCACTAATAGCTTTTTTAAAAATATTGTAATAGTTAGTTGTTTATTATTCATTTTTAATTCATCAAAATTATCTTATAGGAGTTGTAATCCTTTGGTATTTGTGGTCATATGTATTTAGTATTGAGTTGTTCATGGGTCATACTTCATAATATTATACTTTAAATTCTGTGCATTCTGAAACAATTTTCTGCTGACCTATATTGTTTCTTTCTTTTTATTTTTTACTGATGACCAATAATGACTTTCAGTTTTGATTGTTAAAACTTATAACTCTTTTTCTATTAGAATTTTTTTTTTACGGGCTTTAACACTAGCAATGTCAATAAATCTGTATTTTCCAAATTTTTGAATAATTTTGCTAATTCCCTCATCAGTGACTGGAAAGATTTTTAAAGTCATTCTTGATCTTAATCCATTGGCCTTCCAATATGCACTAACACTTTTTAGTTTTAGCTCATCTATGCTGTTTTTTTTTTTGTTGTTGTTGTTGCATTTTAAATCATAAATTATGTCTCTCCCTTTATTACTTCAGCATTAGAACTGATTCTAATAACTTCTCTAATCTGATTATCAAACATCTTGGTACACTTAATATTACTTTGGTCAAGACAGTAAGATACTATTTGTAGATAAAAATACATTCTTTAATATTATCATCTTCATAACAAACAAGTCAGGATGACCAGGTGCATTGTCCAAGCTTCAGTAAAACTTTCAATAAACTTTTCTACTGTAGTTTTTTTTTTAACTTCAAAAACAAAAAATACAGAAATAATTTCTTAAGTAGAATGGTTACAACCTAGACTTTTTATTTTATTGCCAGAATATATGTAGTTGGTTTTTATTCTTGTTTACAAGAATATAGACTTTTTATATTAATTAATAATTCCTGATTTGATTATATGACTTGAAGCATTATTATTTAGCATTAAGGTTAATATGATTTTCCATGTCTTAAAGCTTTCTGCCTGCCTAACCATTTTGTGATTATATGTTTGATTTGGAATCCTTGTCTAGAATGATTCAATTTATAACAATTCTTTTTTCATCAAGTTCTTTAAATTTTGATATAAATATTACAACAACTTCATAAATAACAATGCAACTTCTGCAATTTTAATGTTCTTATGTTTATATCGATTTCTGATTTTATGCAGCTATCATTTGCTTGCAGTAAATGGTGATGTCGCTTTTTCCCCAGATTCTTTGTATATATTTTTTGATACAATATGTTACTATTTACTAGAACAAGATTGTCCAAATTATGGCCTGCAGTGTGATTTTGTGTGGCCTATCTATGAATTTATTTTTGATGTATGAAAAACTAATCGATAATCTCAATGATGATAATTTTATATCACTATATACATTTTTCAATTATTAGATGAATCAACAAAAACTTAAAACATATTTCAAAATAAAAACCCATAGCAATTTTGAAAAATTACTGCCAATTTTATATTTTATTTTTGCAATTCCATGTACTATCAAAAGCAGGTTAATAAGTATTTTGAATTGAAATTGTTTTTGAGCAAAATAAAATCTAAGTCATGGTAAAAAATAAAAAGAATTGAAGTTAAAACTAGTACACGTTTAATGATTATTAGCATTTTATCGTTATTCATTGTTAATGTGATTTACATACCATTTCTGCACAAGGCAGAGTCATCTAATCAGATGTTAATTAATAAAATCAAATCAGATAAATATTAATATTTAAAAAAATACAACCAATAAAAAAAAAGTGAATGTAATTTAAAATTTTATTGCGTAATAGATTAATAAAAACAGAAACATTACAAATTGATAACATAAATTTATAACATGTTAAAAAGTAATGACACAATACCAAGTAATATTTCAATGTATTGTGTAATAAAAATGGAAACCTATGCAAAAAAAAAAAAAAAGATTGGAAAAACAATGTTAAAATTAACACTATTATAAAAAAAAGAATATTTATCATTTGTTGTTGGTTTGTAATTGTTCAGTTTGTAAAAATAAGTTTAAAAAGTTATTTTTAAAATTGCTTATTTTAAAACATTGTTCAATTGTCTAATATATCTATGTTTTCCATGGTTTGAATGTATGGACTAGAATTTATAATGTGCTACAAAATTTGTGTAAAGATATCATTCATTTGTAATTATTTACTTTGTAAAAATAAATTAAAAGCATTAGTTTTAAAATTGCTTTCATTGAACACAAACTTTTTTTTTAAATGTTTATTTTGTTTTGTATAATTTTCAATTAGCGTATCTTCAGTATGTGTTTGGGAAACTTATCTAGCATCCACCATTTATATTATGTTGATTCTTTAATTAGCATTGTTCTTTCATTTAGTTATTGAGATTGTATCTCATCAAATAGTTGAATACAGATTAGGATTTGCTTTCATATTATCTTTAGTAATCTACTGTTATTTAGTAAATTTTATTACTATTTATTGTCAAACAACCATGTCTGGCAAGAAAAGAAATATTCAAGATGAAAGTGAATGTATCAAATCAGACTAGAATGAGACTATTTATTTGATTATAAACAACAAAAATAAAATTCAATGCCTTGTTTGCATGCAAGCTTTGTCAGTGACTAAAGGACATAATGTGACACAGCATTACATTATATAGTGAAAAAATTGAGATGTATATTGGAGAATCGAGAAGTACCACTATTGCAGAAACTAAACATGTTTTTTGCAAAAATAAACATTGCCAAGCTTCTAGCTACTTTATACAAAATAGCATTGAAGTTAGTGAAAACTAAAAAGTCTTTTAGCGATGGTATGATAGTGAAGAAATGTGCAACTAAAATAGAAAAATAGTTTAATGAGCTGAAATTAGTTGAGAAGTTTGAAGCAATCGTCTTATCTCATCAGACTGTCACAAAGTGCATAGAATATATGAATCAATATGTTTTAAGAAAATTGAATGATTCAGTAACAAAATGTAAGTACTTTTCATTGTATCTGGATGAAAGCAGTAATCAAACAGATATAAGACAATTTTTAATTTTTGTTTGAATTATCCAGGAAGACTATTACTAATGAAGAGTAGCACAGTCTTATATTTTTACATGGGTCTATTAAAAGTATTAATATTTTCAAAGCAGTTCAAAACTATGTTATGATTTTTGGAGAACTCAATAAATGTTCCTGCATTGTAATAAAATTGCCAAAACTATGACAGACACACTTTTATGGACTATTTAAATAGAAATTTCATTGTATAATTCTGCAAGAAGCACTCTATGGGAAATCTCTGCATTAAGTCAATGCCATGAAATTAACTGTAAAAATAACTAATATTATACAAGGAGGTAATAGATCTCTGACTCATCAAAAGTTTTGTTTTTATTAAGCAAAATTGATGCTACATATAGTGATTTGCTTTTTCATTCTGATATTTTCTGGTTGGTATTCTGCAAAATGTTTGGAACAATTTTTTGCCATTTGGAAGGAAATGTTGCTCATATTTTTTTAAAATGATGTGAAGTCTGATGCAACATAACTTGAAAATTAAATGTAAGATCCCATATTTTGAAGAAATGAAAAATTTCAAGGGACCATCATTATAGCTTATATAAAAAATATTGATGAAATCATTCAAGAGTTTGAGAATTGAATTTGTGTTTATAAGGAAATTGAAGAAGGTATTTCAATTTTTACTCAACTTTTGACTATCACCATTGAAAATACAAGATCTGATTTTCAGCTGCAATTGTGTGGTTTGCAGTCATATCTTTTTTATACTTGCAAAAGTGAAAAAAATATACTACCAAGAAAGAGATATCCAAAATTAAGGAACTTTGGACTCAAAATATGCTCAATTCTCAAGAGCACATATCTTTGTGAAAGCACTTTTTCAACATTGAAAGTGATTAAATCAAAGTATAAATTTCATTAACAGATAAATATTTCATTTTCACCATAGTTGGCAACTACAAACATTAATAAGTATCCTAATAAATGAAGTTAACTACAGCAAAATTCTCATTAAAATGAACTGTGTAAATGAAAACTTTTATAAATAATGTGACTATGAAATTGTTAGGGCTCTACAAATAATTTAATGTATATATGTGGCCCTTGGGTAAGTTTTTTTTGTATGGCCATCATATTGCCTAAGGTTGGATAACCCTCAGTACTAGAACGTTCTTTTTGTTCAAATCTAATTTTCACTTTATAATTTTAGCAGTCTCAGGCTTCGCACAATTCTTGGTTGTAGAACATTATTTTTGTTCAAATCTATCTTTCAGTTCTCATATGGTGTATGTAACTTTAGTAGGTTCAAAAGAGCATAATTGTTTTTTTTTAACGATATCACAAATGATTTTTTGTTACTGAAGAACTGGTCAAGCTCAGTACACACATATATATATATAGTATACATATATATAAACAAAAACTTCTGGAATAAATTCTACAATTTACAAAATACCAATATATAAAAATAAATAATAGCTATAGCCAGCCTACAGCATGACTGCTATTCTGAGTAGCATTTAAATCCACAAATGTAATATATGTGTTAATATGGATTGTTACATTGGTGTCAAAGGGTTCATTGAAAAAAAAAGTATTCATGAATACAAACTTCTGTATAATAAATTACAATAATTTGTGGATAGATTTAAATCTGTATTTGCAGAATATACCTATATCCTGCTTAGTACATGGCCATTACACAAAGATTCACAATAGTGATCATCATCAATTTGTATCTATTGTTTTGATCTACAATGATTATTCACTGATCTTAAAAAAAATTTCATACATTTTTGGTAGCCGTTTTATAAGACTGATGACATTATAAGGTAGTTATTAATTAATGCCATGTCATCCAAAAGTAAAATAGCGACTTTCATACTGAAATTGTATATACAGTACAGAGTTCATTCATAATACACAATATGGTATACAATATCAGTGCTGTATACAATATTTTGATTATAAAACTTTAAATATGATTAATTAATGTACAATACAGTATTTAATTTTTATCTAGTATTCTTGCAAAGTCATCAGTACTTCATAAATGTCATATCCAAAGTAAATAATTTAATTGTTAACGATTACAAACCAAAAAAAAAAGTGTTTCCTTCACTGTAATAAGTAATTAAAATCATATTTTAATGATATACAACAACCAAATATAGTAATATAATATTAAATTTGAAAATGTGTATATTAGTTTAAAAACTGTACACTTAAATTACTTTTATGGATTAAAATTTTTACTAACAGTACTTTGCTTGCAGTAAAAATTACTATAACCATTTTGTAATTTAATTATCATAACTGTTATTTTGAAAGAAAAAAAAAATTCATAATAATGAACTTTGTATGATCAAAAATTACTAAAATCTAAATTAAAAGTAGCACTTAATCTATTTGTTTAATTTAAAAATATCTCATTATATTTGTTTCAGAATTGCAAAGGTTATCATAATTGTACTGCTAACATGTTTTCAATTAAAAATAAATGATCAAAATTGCATACATTATACATTTAATAATAAATTTTGAATGATAAAAATGAAATAAAAATAAACTGAAAAAGATTCATACCTTTAATATTTATTTAAATAGTTTGTATCTCTAACTTCACTTGTATTAATCGAAAAAATTTTAAGCCATTTTCAAGAAAATGGCTACTGCACTTAATAAAATGTGACATCTCATGGCAAAAAAAAAAAATGTGACAGCGTATTTGTATATAAAGTGCTGTTTGTTTAGATTTGTTTTAGATTTGCATTTTTGGTAATCTGGACTATCGATAAAGAAGACAAGAATCAAGATATCAAATTCCTGAATCTTTATGTTCAAAGACAATCACATTCACTAAATTATAAAATGATATTAAAACCATTAAATATAAGAGGTGCAATCTACTCCAAATCAAAAACACCCATAGCCCACAAATTTTCTAGTTTTAAAAGCTTATATGGGAATGTAAACTTGTGTAAATTCGAAAATGATTGAACAAACGACATAGATACACAGATTAAGGATCTACAAAATATGATATATAATATCAATAAAATTTATAATACGATCAATATATTTTACAACAAAATGAAAAAACACTGCAATCTAAACCTGAAGATAAGCTTACCATGTGTATCAAAAATTTCTAGAAAATTAAAAAGAATTTGTTCAGAGAAATTTAACATAAGCTTTTGTTCTCCCTCAACTTTAAATAACTGACTGAACATTTCTAAAGATAAATTGTTCACTGAATTATCTCATTAAATAGTTTATGAAATCGCTTGCACTCAAGCCAATTGCCTACATGTCTTTTATAGTAAATCAGAAGTCAATCTATCTACAAGATTGACCCAGCACAACTATCTCTACAATAGAGCAAAAAGAAATAGCAAATACTCCCCCATTTTCATAAAACATGAATAATACCCTGGCCATAAATTCAATTTATCTAAAGCAAAAATTGTTTATATTGAGAGAGAGGTTAAAAAGAGAAAAATTAAAGAGGCTTGGACCATAGTCAAAGATCAATTTGTGATAAATAAAAAAGATACCAGCATCCTATCTCAAAGAAATGGGTTCTCTGAGAAGATTTCAATAAAATTTACAAAACTATAAAACAAATTAAAGTGAATTTGACCATAATCAAATATATTTAAATACCACCAATAATAGTAATGTAATATAGTTATGATACATATTGTACTAAAAGCATGCTCAGCATGAATGAAGCCAATTTTTAAAATAACACATCTACCTTTTCTTTATAAATGTCTGAACATTTATATGTTTAAAATTAAAAAAAAAAATACATATTGTAAAAAAAAAAAAGGTCGTAAATATTGATTACAAGAATGATACTTTTTTTTAATACATTCAAATTTTTTTTTTAAAATATTAACAGCGATTAAATTTTGATAAGTACTGTATGCTACTTTTTCTATTCTTATATTAAGGATAAATAACAATTCTTTATAATCAATTAAATAAGTTGTTATTAAACATTTTTCAAAAATTCTAAATAATTTTATATAAATAATATAATATAGTAGTACAAATTAAAAAAAAATAAAACATTCAGTATGGATTTTTTTTAGTGCATCCACAAAAAATTAACTACTAGTTTACTTTCACTTTCTCGTCCATTTTATTGCACTTTTGACAATTGAAAGATACTTTTATTTCTAGCAATTTTGTTTAAAAGTATAAAACTACATATATTTTTTGGTAAAATCATGGCACTAACTAATGACTATAAAAAAATAAAGTAAAACATCTGGACTTGGGAAAACGAAATAGATATCTTACATTAAGTGGAAAGATAAGGAAATTGTGACATCTGTTTTATAAATTACCCACATTTACCATCACCACTATTTTCAAATACAAAGTCAAAATAGAACTTAGTGCTCAAACCATCCAGGTTCATCAAAACATTCTAAAATCATGAAATCACATCATCTCATATGAAAAGAAAATCCAAGAAGTATATTAACCAATCATTCTAAACTTTTTCTAGTGATTCTCAGCTGTTAGCATCTGGTGCACTCCTCCAAAAAAAAAAAAACCACGATCAAAAGGATTCAGAGCATAATGATGGACTGTGGAATAAATAATTTATGACTCAGAAAACTGGATAATTATGATTAATGAATGTATTACTGGAAAGAACAATCTTAAGCTAAGTTTTTTTTTTTTTTTTACATAGATTTAGGTTGCATTATCATACATACATACATACATACATATATTAAGTGCATAATTATATAATACCCATCACACAATTTATACAAGCATATAATTTACATTAAGGTTTTTTTTTATAATTATTATATATATACTAGGTTAAGATCTTTGTTCACAGTTTATATTGTAATTTTTAGCTGGAGTAACCAGGCAAATTTTTCTCTATAAGAAACAATTATAACTACTTGTTTTTTATAGGATATTCTTGCTTAATGATGAGGTTTGGGAGCCAACTGCTAAATGGGATAAAGGTGTATTCAGTTATTTTCAATGGAAGTTCTTGCTTTGATAGTGTTTTTATTTTATAAGTGAAAAATAATTTGAGGGAAAAAATAATCAAATAGACATATTTTATGATGAATAATTTATTAAATAAACAATATTTTTATTATGTTAATATATATATAAATTAATGAAAAATTAACATTCACATAGAACATTAATGTTGTGTGGCTTTAATGAGATTTTTTTAACTATAAAATGCTATTCAGAATAGCAGTCATGTCATAAACTGACTATAGCATTTTGTATATTGTATAGTTTATTCCAGAAGTTTTTATTATATTTTATCAGATTTTATATACATATTTGCTTTCACAAGTAAATTAATTATTTTCATTTTTGCACATTAAGAAACCACTTCTTGGCTTCTTTTATATTTCACAAAATAGCTACCATGTTAACTTTCTGCTTTGAAGCTATTCTAAAGAAACTTAATTTTTTAAAAAATTAATTTATATAGATGTTGCTATGTTTGTAAGAACTAAAGATTTAAGTAAGCATATAAAACAAGAAAGGAAAATGATGCAAGCAATATATGCATGTGAAATTATGAATTTTAAATTTATTTATAAATTTAAATTATTTACTTAATATTTTTTTGAATCATAATTTATTAAATCATTAGGATTTTACATTATTATAAAATAAAAAGAAGCATATGCAATTAACACATTTGAAGAAAAAAATAATAAAAGATAATTGGTTTAATATTTATTTTTTCTAAAATAAATTGTCAAGATAAAAAATATCATGTATTTTTCTCATATGTACTTACTTCCACTAAAAATTAATTTCCTTTAATGATATTGATAAATATTTTTTTATACAACATAGTATTTATTGTAATATATTTGGAATAAATTAATCTTCACACAGGCACTGTTTTAATATAAATTGAATGCACTTAGTCATAAGCAAAGATTTTAAAGCACAAGTGGATTCACTTTTTCTTCAGCCTATCTATATATAAGCCAACCTTTGTTGCCATGCATTATTCAAAGTTTGAGTGTATTATATGCCTGATTTATTAAATGATGTTCAAATTGTATAAATGTAATTCAAATATTATAGGAGAGAGAATTTATCTCATTTTTAACCATCTGCTATTAATGATATAATAATTTAAAATCTAAACATTGCTAAATATTAATTTTTTTATACATCACAGTATTTATTGTAATATATTCGGAAGTAAACCAATCTTCACACATGCACTTTTTTAATATAAATTGGCATGCACTCACCCAAAAACAAAGATTTTAAAGAACATTAAGCAATTCATATTGTATTTAACTTATTAAAAAAAATTTGAATAAATACACAGAGAAAATTTAGTTTATATGAACAATTTGATTTGATTTTCAGTTGTTCTTGGCTTCTTACAAAGTGTGATAAAAGTCCAAAAACCCTTGATAATAAATAAAAAGTTACACTATAATTAGAGATATACCATTGTTACTTTAAGATTCATGAATTCAAATCCTTATTTAGGTCAGTCAGAATAGCATCACAAAGATTTATAGAGACTGAAATTTTTCATAGTGTATCCATCAATGAAAAAGGTGAATTGTTAAAAAAATCAATTAAAATATGAATGTTGTGTGAATTGATATATATTGTCAAATGTACATGTCATATAAAAACAAAATATTCTCCATTCTATGTTTAAAAATATATTTCTATTAATTTAAAAAATCAAATAAAGAAAATGCAACACTTTATAATGAAAAATTATTTCTCTACTAGACATCAACACACACACACACACACACAAAGGAAAACTATGTGGGCAGTTTTATATCTATAGTACATTTTTATAAAGAAATTAAACTAATTTGGAAATTTCAAACTGATTGTATAGACCAAAACAAAACAAATCACAATTCTATGCTAAAAGTTTATTTTTTATAATAAATGAAACATAATATGCAGTGATCCTAAAAAGAAAAAGGAAAACCATGTAATCAGTTTTTCATCCATAGTACATTTTAATAAAAGAGAAAAATATATAAAATTTATCTTTATAATATTTTGAACTGATTGTATAGTCCGGAAGCAAAATATCACAATTCTATAATAAAAATTCATTTTTTGATAACGAATGAAGGATTAAATATGGTAATAATTTCTAATATCAAATTTCTAAATTATTACATCAATCAAGATTAAAAGAAAAAACAGATAAAGTTTAATATTCATAATAAAATATTTATAAAGAATTTAAATTTATTCTTAAACCGTGTGAAAATTGCAATTTTCTCTTTAGTAATTTTAGAAACAAAAAAAAAAAAAAAATTGTGATTTTCTGTATTAAAAATTAATTTGCAAAAAAAAAACAACACCTCAACAAATTTGTTTATATTTTTAATATCTGGATATGTCAGACTATGTAACATAGTCAAACAGTAATATTAATACCTTTTTATGACTATAATTTAGTTTGTTCATAAGTATATAAATATATATTTATTTTTACATTTATAAATAAAAAAAAGATTAATTAATAATCTCACTCATTGAAAAATATTAGTTGTTACTTGAGTATTAGGAGAAATTAATTTAACAGTGAATACCATTATTGAGATTTTAAAATTTAAATACCTAAATATCTTTAAAAAAATGAAGTCTTTTTTTAGTTTGATTCATATCTGGGATTATCATCTTTGTGTTTAATTGTCAAAGTGCCATTCTAAGTATCATCTAATTTTGCATTATATATTTTGAATCTTTTAATAAGAGATAAACCCAGTTTGCAGATATTGTACCCATTTTATATATGTAGAATTTAATATTTTTCAAATTTATAAGTCTTAGTAATAATAATAGTAAAGTAAATTTAATAGTAGGCAAAATTAATTTGTAATTATAGTTGTTGAAGTTTTCATCAGCATTTTCTGGTTCTCAACAGTACAAGAAGGTAAATATCATTGTTTCCATTTTAATTTAAATTTTAAATAAAGATTGCTGACTTGTTTAAACTAATTGACAAACTTCATGTATAAATATGCTGAAAATAATATAGAAAAATATTTTTTGAAATGCAGCCTAGGCTAAACTATTGTGTTACAGCATCTGTATTTAACTATTACAAATTGAGGGTAATTTATCTGCCAAATTTATTGTTTGAATTGAGACATGAACTCCCTTCAAATAATATAAGATTCTGGAAAATTTTTATTTAAGAATGTTCCATAATATTGTAAAAATAGAATGGGAAGATGTAATAACAATCAATATCTTTTTTAGATTTCTGGATGTATTGATATTATTAAATCAATAAATGTAAGGGCATATGGGTTTGTGAAGCAGAAAACAACAGATTTACTAAAAAAAAAGATAATGAACATGACTTTTATTGAAGGACAAATCATATACCATTTATATTCTTAAGATTATTTCAATCAGATTTTAATTATGACCAGCATTGATTGCTTTTGTTGGAAAGTGTGATTAAGAATAGAATATACCTGAAAGTTAAATAAACTTCAGCAAAAAAGATTAAAAGAAAATATTGCAACATATAAAATGAACAAACTGTAGAACCAATGAATATACAGGGTGAACCAAAAGTAGGTGGACAGTAGGTGGAATAGGGTTTATGTTCATAATAACAATGATGTGAATCGAGTTGTTTCACAATCATATCAGCAGCCTAATTCACACAACTTTTATTTCCAACAAGATGGAGTCTCTCCACATTATTCAAGAGCAGTCTGTGAGTATCTTGATCAAACGTTTCCTAAGAAATGGATTGGCCAAAGAGGGCCAATTGATTGGCCAGCATGTTCACCTGACTTTATCCCAATGGATTTTTTTTTTTTGGGGGGGGGGGAATACTCAAGGGCAAAGTTTATAGTCTAAAACCATGAAGTGACGATGATTTGGAAAATTACATCAGAGATGAATTTCAAGAAATTAATACACAAAAATACTAGTGCAAAAATATTTATGGTAGAATAAAATGTAGACTTCAAAGCTTTGTAAATTGTGTTGGACAGCAGTTTGAGCACCTGTACTGATAAAATTGTATTGTATTGTTTTAATAAATATAATTGTACATGCAATCTCAAAATAAATGTTATCATTTACTGTCCACCTACTTTTGGCTTACCTGTATTTCTAATTCACAATTGCTTTGTGTAATCATTGCTAAACACATTTTTTGTTTCATTTTTTTAAAATTAGTTATGACTAATGTGCAAATAGTTGCTAATGAATGAATGGCTGTTTATTACTTATGTGAAAATTTTCTTAATGATACTTAAAGTTAGCTTATCTTATTAACATATATCATTTTATAACACTTAATTATAAACTATTTTACCATATATGCTGTCAAACATTTTATTCTTTGGCATTGCATGATAACTTTTTTATTTTTGGTTGTGTAAACATTTCAGTACTGAAACCATTTATTGTTATTTTATATAGATTTGTTTATTATTTATTTGTCTTTACATCTAAGTATTGCATTTAATGAGTATAAATAAACAAAAAAATATGTGCTCTAGATTTTTTATTCAAAATATTGTAATTTAATACTATCTAATTTTTGGTTAGATGAGTGCCAATGCATTGATTGGGAAAACAGCAAGCATTTGTAATCTGGTGAATCTGTGCTCTAGATTTTTTATTCAAAATATTGTAATTTAATACTATCTAATTTTTGATTAGATGAGTGCCAATGCACAGCAAGCATTTGTAATCTGGTGAAATCTTCATCACTGGTGAAAAAGTCTTTGTTGATATCAATATTTAAAAGATATTTTTTGGTATTAATTTTTTTAAATTTACTTATATTTGAGAAAAAAAAAACCTTTTAAAAGTGAATTTTTGTATATAATTTTTACAATTATACACTTGTATGTATTTTGTTTATACTCTTTTATTTAAAAATGCCTTCATTGATAAATGTCTTTTTAAATTTTTGTAACAGCATCTCTAAGTCTTATGTATATATGTGCATTTTTATATATTTTAAAAAAATTCTGTTGATAGTCGTCAAACATAATATTTATTTAAAATTCAATTTTTAATGTATTTTTGTAAATTATGTTCTATAATAAACTGAGTTTTATATTTTTATTAAATTTAAGTAAGTATGAATCATATAGACTTTCATTTATTTCTATGTTAGTAAATTTAAGCCTTCAGGAAATATTTCAAACTTTACCAACTGAGAACACTTAGTTTGATTTTTTTTCTCTTTCGTTTTTATGATAAGCTTGTAATAACTATTGGGTAGTAATTACAGTGCGGCCTAGTGGGGCAAAGAAACAAATGTAATTGAAAGATTGGATTCATTGATGATGGTTATATTAGACGGTTACAAAATTACTTGCCAGAAGGTAGTTTCTGAAGTTTTATAAGTTCACTTTATAATGTTAATTTTTATTGTCTTTCATATGTATTGTATTATTATTTCTGATGAACAATTGAAATTTCAAGTTTAGTAAACTTTTTCATAAATTTATATGTGTGTGTACTGGAAGGTGTTCATAGTTTAAAATCTATATATATCTTTCATTGATTAATATCATTAGTTAATATTTCTATAATTCAACAGTCTTATTTTTCATATATATTTTACTGTTGTTTATTATGAAGATTTATGCATTGAATTTATTAGCATTTGTTCAATTACATCACTTCATAAATCATAGTCAACTTTTAATAAAACTTTTTAAAAAATATATGTGCATATATATATGTGTCAAACTTTTTACATTCACAATTTTGATACCAATTGCTTCAGGTAAATACATTAATTAATGCCTGGCATGATTTAGTGTTTAATTATTTTTATTGAGATTATCCCTATCCTAGATATAAACTTTAAACATCAAAGATTAATATATGTGTTTTTTAATTTAAACATAAACATATGGAATAACTCAATTTCTTCTCTGTTTTTCCATCTGTAATATCATTTTTAGATATACTTAGAATTTCAGTTTAACCACACTTTTTTGAAGCATATGAGTAAAGACATTTGACAAAGACAAATGACTCTCAATAGCCTATTGTACTAAGTCAGCAGTCTTTAATTGGCCCAAGTTTATATCTGCACTATGATTAATCTGTAATTTAATAAATAATTAGCAATAATCATTCATGTATCTGAAATTATTGTAATCAAAGTTGTTAATACAGAAAATGTAATATTTGTAAATCAGAGAATAATAAATTGTTAGTGATAAATACTGAACAAGTAGTGAATTTTTTCAGATTTTTAGTCTTATGTTTTCAAAAATATGTGGTGATATAGAAGTATTAAGATTATTTAATATATATAAAATATAAATAAAATGTATTTAATTATTTATATAACAATTTTTTTTTACTATGTAATTCTATGATAAATGTTTATTCGCTTCCAAGAAAAGATTAATTTATTTAAACTTTAAATTATAAATAACTGAGCAATGCTTTCAATCTAGAAGGTCATATTCATAGTGCTTAAGCTTTGTGGCTGACACTATTATTGAGAGTTGAGAATGGCTGAGTTTGAGCACTATGAATATGGCCTTTTAATTTGAAAGCATTGCTCAGCTATTTACAATTTAAAGTTTAAATAAATTAATTTTTTATTTCATTATAATGACTAATATGAAATTAAATAATTTTTTCAATTGACTGTTAACAATTTTCATCAATTTTTTTTTAAAAATACTGTTTTTACTATCACTGTAACTACTATATAAAAGAGAAAGTATAAAATTTGAATAAAAATAGTGGAAACATAATCTTTATTAATGTGATTTAGGGTCATTATTCTCACCAACAACTTTTTATATTGCTTAAAAAATTTGAACAATATCTTGAAGAATATTAAGTCACTTCTTAAATTATTTAGTGCTTATAATTTAATTACGATTTGTCTAAGAAAAGTTAACCAATGTATGTATAATAAAATCACTTTTTATAGAGAAAATCTTTTAATTCTTTAATATATCAATGTAAAATATTGATCTCTTTCCCATTTTGTTAGAATGGGGCATGGAGGTTGTAAAAAATATTTAGAGCAAGTGATTGGGAAACAGTGACAGATGCAAAACATAGTCATGTTTTTCAAACCAGTATTTGGTTTTATAGGCTATATGAATTGGAAATGTTATCATCTCGGAATATTATTGTGTAGAAACTGTTTGCATCACAGGACGAACCTGGTTTTCCCGAAAAGCTTATTTAGTTTGCAGATGTGATATACTTTTGTAGAATAATAATTATATAAAGCAAGGGAATATTATATGGATTCCCAAATTATAAGAGTTTTTATTGTGATTCATGCTTAGAAAATGGTTATCTAATTAATGGGCTTCTTTTCCATTCATTTTTTTCTATTTTTATTGGGAAGCATTAACAATAATTCATTCATTTATATGACTTGTGTTCAGTTATTCATTGATCTTATGCTTATGATATATTCTGATTACATATATTACCAGATGTATCAGGAATTGATAGCTTTGAAATGAAAATCTCATTCATGTATAACCTGTTGATGAAACTTAAGTAGATTGTTTTAAAAGACAGTAAGATTTTCAGATGAGTGTTGATTTTTATAATGATTTGCTCTGTTGTAATTTTATGCTATTTGGTTAAATTTTTTCATGTTATCTTTTGTAATAAATACTGACTACTGATTGCAGTTGGTTTTTATAGTTTTGCCATTATGACATTATTTACCTTATGCCTATCATGTAAACCATATATACTAAGTGCAAATCTTAATTCTCTGCCTACTCTCTGGAAATACTTTTGGAGTTTTGAATGTAGAACTTAATAATGTCATACTATTTATTATCTGTCCCACACAATAAGATGTTCCCCTGAGTTGATAACCTGTCTACTAATGGAAAAACTATTGGCAAACTACAATTCAGTCAAATTATTGATATAGAATTGATTCCATGAAGAAAACAAAACTTGTAATTATAAATTTAGCAAAATTACTGATATAGCATTATTACTGTAGGGAAACTCAAACATTTCTAAGAAAACAATCAAATTTAAAAGATTATCATTGCAAAAAGAAAGATTGCTTTGAATATTTCATGTCTTCTATCTCAAAATTGTACCATGTGTGGAGAAAAGAAATAGCAAAAATAAATGCTGATATTAAAAATAATAATAATAAAAAGTGATACTAATAGTAAAATAACTGGAAGAGCTTGATTTAAATTATATATTTATGAAATCTTTAATAATTGTAGTTGATTGAAATATTTTAATACAAGTATTAATTTTGTTAATAGAAGGTTTAACTTGTAAACCTTCATTTTTTTTAAAAAGATTTTATAATATATATTTGCATTTTGTTTGAAATGCTATACAATGTAAATTCTTGTATTCTGAATATATTTCAATAACTTATCGTTTATCAATTAACAAGTGATTTAAGAAAGTTTGTGCCATATGTGAATATATTTTTGAAGAGATTTTTTTTTGTTTGTTTTTCTTATAGAAAGTTAATGATAGTTAAATAGTATAGTAAACCCAGCCAGATATTAACATTGATGTGTAGGCTATTTAAAGTGATTTTTGTACTTTAATTTTTTTTGCATTTTTACCATTTATTTTATTAAATTAGTAATATTAGTAGTTATCTATCTGCCATTTCCATTCTCAATTGAGTTGCTTAGCATACATTATACTTACACATGTGATTGTGGATCATCTGATGTGCAAAAGAGGGTTTCAAAATGCTTCAAATTATTTAGCACTATGGATGATTTAATAGAAATAATATTTAAGGAGTAATCATCATCATCATCAACCATTATCAATCCACTGCAGGAGAAGGTCTCTCCAAGTTTAATCCATCTTCTCCGATCTTTAGCTTCTCTTTTCCACAACACCCCTGCACATTTTCTTATTTCATCCATCCATCTCACATGTGGTCTCTTTCTGGGTCTTTTACAATATCTTGGAATCCAGTTTAAAATTTCAATTGTCCATTTATTATCATTTCTTCTAGCAATATGTCCAGCCCAACTCCATTTCAATCTTTTAATTTTTTCAATAAGATCAGTAACACCTGTTTGTTGTCTTACCCATACATTGCGTTTTCGATCTCTTCTTGTTATTCCCAACATACATCTTCCATACTCTCAGGATCCATAAGTAAGAACTGGTAAAACACATTTGTTAAAAAACATTCTTTTCAAACACATAGGCATATTTCCTTTTAGTATCAAGTTATTTCTACCAAAAGCACTTCAACCAAGTTTAATTCTATGATTAATTTCCTCCATTATGTTTCCATCTGTATTAATAATCTGACCTAGGTATTTGTAACTGTTAACTTCTTCTAATTCTTCATAGTCAATCTTTATTTTCATATTTTGAGCAAATCGATTAAACATTACTTTAGTCTTTTTAACATTTATCTTTAGTCCTACTTTTCTACTTTCATCTGCTAACTCCTGCAACATTTCCTGCAGCTCTGAAGCATTATTTGCAAAAACAACTACATCATCTGCAAAATCTAAATGACTTAAATACTCTCCATTTACTTTCATTCCTTTAGTTTCCCATTTTAATCCACAAAATACTTCTTGCAGCACTGCTGTAAAAAGTTTTGGAGATATGGAGTCACCTTGCCTTACACCTTTCTCAATGTTGATTTTTCCAGTATCATTATGTAATCTAATTGTTGCTGTTGCATTTTTATAAATATTCTTTAAAATATGACAATATCCTGGATCTATACCTTGATGATCCAATGCTTTAATCACTGAAGAAATGTGTATAGAATCGAATGCCTTTTCATAATCTACAAATCCAAAACATAATGACAACTCATATTCATTTGTCCTTTCTATGACTTCTCTCAATACCTGGATATGATCTATTGTACTAAAACCACTTTTAAATCCAGCTTGTTCTCTTGGTTGGTGGAAATCCAAAGTTCTCTGTAGACGAGTTGTAATTGTCTTGGTAAAAATTTTATATAAAACTGATAAAAGGCTGATAGGTCTGTAATTTCTAATATCTTCTTTATCACCTTTTTTAAATATTAATATTATTACTGCATTCTTCCAATCTTCCGGTACATCTTTATCATTTAGACATTTGGTATATAACTTTGCTAAAATTGTTTCTATTTCTTCACCTCCTTCTTTTAATATATCAATTATAATTCCATCATTTCCTGGAGCCTTTCCTTTCTTCATACATTTAATTGCATGTCTCATTCTTTATCATTTAGACATTTGGTATATAACTTTGCTAAAATTGTTTCTATTTCTTCACCTCCTTCTTTTAATATATCAATTATAATTCCATCATTTCCTGGAGCCTTTCCTTTCTTCATACATTTAATTGCATGTCTCACTTCTTCATTTAAAATTCTGGGCAATTCGGAAGATGTAATAGATATAGGAGGTACTTGTTCTTTATTACTATATAATTCTTGATAAAAATCTTCTACCAATTTCATGATGTCATCTCTCTTTTTAGTAATAATTCCATCTTTTTTTCTTATTGCAGATAAAAATTTCCTACCAATACCAAAATGTTGTTTAACATTCTTGAGACTTTTATTTTCTTCTACAGCTTTCCTTGCTATTTCACAGTTATACTTTTTTATATCATTTTCAACTCTTTTCCTTACCATTTTACAAAATTCAAGATATTCAATTCTTTTTAATACATCATTTTTGTATATCTTCATAATCCTTCTTTTCTTCATAAATTCTCTAGTCTCAGTAGAAATTTTATTAGTCAATTGCTGCTTTTTTCTACCAGCTATCTTTGTTGCAGTTTTTAAAAGTGTATCAGTTATTTTCATATTAATTTCATTCAGATTTTATTAATTTCATTCAAATCTGAATCATGTTCAAAATCTCCTAACACTTGAAACCTATTTGTAAGTTCTAATTTAAATTCATTAGAATGTTTCTGAAGATTAGGAATATCAACTGTAAATATTGTTTTTCTCAATAATTTTTGTCTCTCTAATTTTACATTAACACGTAACTTACACCTTACTAATCGATGATCACTTCCTGTGTTAAATTTATTAAGAACATTACAATCTTGAAATATGTATTTCCTGTTAGTCAAAATATAATCCAATTCTGCTGTACCTTCATTTGGATGCTTCCATGTCCATTTCCTTTTAACATTTTTCTCAAAAAATGAATTCATAATATAAAGTTTTTTTTTTCTGCAAACTCCACAAGTCTATGTCCTCTCTCATTTCTATTACCATAACCAAAATTACCTACAGCAATTTCATCTTTCATTTGTCTACCAATTCTAGCATTAAAGTCTCCTATAACAATTTTAAAATGTTGTTTACTCTGATCAAAAGCCTTTTGTACATCCATATAAAAATCTTCTACTACTTCATCACTATGAGAACTTGTTGGGCCATAAACCTGAATTATCTGCATTTGGTATCTGCTATTAAGTTGTATAACTAATCTTGCAACTCTGTCCGATACACCATCAATCTTCACAATATTGTTCTTCCACTTTTTATTTATAATGAATCCTACTCCACTTGTATTTCCAATATGTGTGCATTTATAATAGAGTATATGTCCACTTTTTAAATCAATTGTTTCTTCACCTTTTCTTCTAACTTCACAAAGTCCAATAATGTCCCATTTAATATAAGACAATTCTTCTTCTAATTCTTGCAATCTTCCTTCATTTGAAAGTGATCTGCAATTGTAAGTACCTAAATAAAAAGTCGTCATCAAATGGCAGCCTGGGTCCACAATCAGGGGATTCTTAGCACCCTCCGCCTTCGGCCACCAACCGCTGCCTTGGTTGGTGACTTTACAGCCTCCTAGGAATAAGGGCCATGCTTTATTTTTGTCTGTCATAATTGTATATATGTATTGGAAAAATATTTATCATTTACACAAACATTCATTCTGCCTTATCAGGCACTGAGAAGAAAGACCATGGTGTTTCTTGATCTTAAACTCAGAGGTAAAAAGCCAATAAACTTACCACGCTGGCTAATGCGTGTTGGTGAGCAGCCCATCCATGTTCGTATACTATATGAATAATCACATAGTAATAACAGCTGCAACGACAAGAACGTATAGAGTGGACATTAGGAATTTGCCCTGCTCGGTTCCTTTAAGGCCTCCAAGAGGAATCAAAGGGTCTCCTTTCAGTTAATAGCAAACTAAATAAATCAGTCCTTCAGCTGAAATTCTTACCCTCAAAAAAATAAAAAATTAAACTGATTTTCACTAGCCATTGTTTTTTAGAGTAATTCCAGAGAAAGAAATAAGAGCAGTTATTGCTACGGAAATGTAATAATTTTATTAACATTACTTCTTGGAATCTTATTTTGATTAATAAAACATATGAAGTGGTGATGAGAAATCGCACTAGCAAGAATGCAGTAGTTGAATGAATTCTTCTTTCTTCTTCTTTTTCTTCTTCTTTCTTCTTCTTCTTTCTTCTTTTTCTTTTTCTTCTTCTTTCTTCTTCTTCTTTCTTCTTTTTCTTCTTTCTTCTTCTTTCTTCTTCTTCTTTCTTCTTCTTCTTCTTTCTTCTTCTTCTTTCTTCTTCTTCTTCTTTCTTCTTCTTTCTTCTTTCTTCTTTCTTTCTTCTTCTTTCTTCTTCTTCTTTCTTCTTCTTCCTCTTTCTTCTTCTTCTTCTTCTTCTTTCTTCTTCTTCTTCTTCTTCTTTCTTCTTCTTCTTCTTTCTTCTTCTTCTTCTTTCTTCTTCTTTCTTCTTCTTCTTCAAAACAAAGCAAAGCAAAGCAAAGCAAAACTTTATTGAGTCTAAAAAGTTACAGAGTCACATCTAGTAATATATTGATTTTTTACAAATGAAAAACAAATTACAACTTTCAGTATATAAGTCTTTATTTTTTCTGCATACTTTTTTTTTTTCTTGTTTTTAAATTTGTCTTCTATTTAGTTCAGTTTATGCTTGCATTTTTTTTAATGTTGGAAAAAATGCTGATGTTGAAAATGTCATCATCTATCTTATTGGCCTTTATATTTCATAGACTGGATCTTTGTTTCAAGTGTGACCATGTGGCTGCAAATACATCTGGTTGAACTAGGATGCTGTCTCTTTTTCTTAACAGTTCTAGTTTTATTGAATATGTTGCTGGATGACGTCTAGGGTTATTAGCGAGTGCAAAAGTGCATCTGGTACACCAGTAGGCATAAAAGCTGTATGTTGCACGAATAGCAGAGTTGTTGCCTTTTTTAAATGTATTTATTATTTCATCAATTGAAATGATAGCCTTTCTGTATGTGGTAAACATTGTGCGACGTATTGTTTCTAGGGCACTGCAGGAATGAAGAAAATGATCTTGTGTCTCTTCTTCTCTATGACATAGCCCACACATGGGTCTATATTTGTATAGAATCTACGAAATCTAAGGAAATGGGTTGTGGGTAGAGCATTGAGATTAAGCTTAAGTAGAAAATCAAATAATTTTGGTTCTAATGACCATTTTCTGAATTGTTGCAGTAGTTGCCTGTTGTCTATTCCAAGAACTGATGGATGTAGATTAGGTGTCTGGTTTGGATATAGTATATTATAAATATCCCAGTATGTATACTTGTTGTCATTATTGAGTGATATTTTGTTGTATATTGGCTTTAGTTCTTCAATCAGTGTGGATAGATATCCATATGAAGGGGGTGGTCTGTCTGTGGGTATTATACTGATTACACACTCCAGGTCTGGAAATCTTTTTATGGTTGCTGTTATTAGATTTACTGATTTCTGTGTGTAAAAAACATTGATTGTATGGAGTCCAAGTCCATTGCTATGTGGTGGTCTGCTCAGATTTTTTTAAGAGTGTGTCTTCATATAATTGTAGATTGGAGATTTAGATATGAATGATGAAATGATTATAGGTGAATGAATGTAATTAAGGAAATAGTATTGATATTGACAGGTATGACTTTTCAAGTGAGGCTGTGATTTTTTCAGCATCTTTTTTTAATTTATTTTTGAATTTTTTGCCTCAGTCCATTGGTTCCAAGGTAGAATGGGAAACCAAGGAATGCAGATGGTTTACCATTAAACATCTCTGTACAGTGCTTGCCTGTGTATATTGACCATGCAGCAGTTTTATTTGTGTTAATTTTTAAATTAAAATTTGAGGTATTAATTCTTGATTATTTCTTGTAATATGGGGAGGTTCTTTTTAGAGGGGAGGAAAACGGTTACATCATCCATATAGGCTATGCATGATATATTTAAAACAGTGTTTGGAATTTGAATGCCTTTTATTTTTTTCTGTATCTCTATTAATAGAGGATTTAGAGGGGAGGAAAACGGTTACATCATCCATATAGGCTATGCATGATATATTTAAAACAGTGTTTGGAATTTGAATGCCTTTTATTTTTTTCTGTATCTCTATTAATAGAGGATTTATATATATTGTAAAGAGCAAGGCACTCAGGGGGGATCCTTGTGGGATGGATTGACTCGGTCTGAAGGCTGGTGATTTTTTCCCATTCAATGTGATGTGAATTTCACAGCTGAGTAGCAGATTGGCTATTATATATAGTAGGGATGGAGGTGTTGTTGTTTTTTTCAGCACGTCTAATAATTTGGCTATAGGCACTGAGTCAAAAGCTGCCTCAATGTCTAGTTGAACTATAATTGGTGCATATTTCTTTCTTTTTTTTACTACTTCGATAATTGTTTTGTACATTAAGGCACCCTGGCCAATGGATGATCCTTTTTTGGCATATTGTGCTGATGATAACACAGGGAGTATGTGTTGTTCTATTTTTTCCTTTATCACTCTTTCAAGAATTTTTATTCCTAAAGGTCCCATTGAAATTGGTCTTAGATTAGATAAAGATGATATTGCTGTTGGTTTTTTGTTAAATGGAACCATTGCAATTGGGTATAGACTTTGTATGTTGTAAATTTTTTGGGATATGTAATTGGCTAGATCACACAGGTATTTTGCTGTGAAGTGACTAAGATGTTTGAACACAAATTTGGGAATTCCTTGTGGTCCTGGGTGACATGTGTTTGTTATTGTTGCAAGTTGAAATACAATGTCAGTTGTTGTTATTGGTGTGTCTGTTTCAGGGTCTCCAAATATGTCTTCATTTGGTATGTACACTCTCTGTTTTTGCAGTTTTTTTTTAAAGTGTTGATATATTGGGTTTATCATGTTATGTCCAGCTGTTATAGAGCCATCTATTTCAAGTGCCATAGGCACTCTGACTGTGGATGGGTATCCCAATGCCCACCGTATGTATGCTCTGGTCCAAGTATGTTGTTGTGTAAGGCATATTTTTTTCTTTTTTATTCCTACATATTGCTTTAGTGTATTGCATGTATTGTTGTACATTTCTGTAAGTTTTTTAATTTGTGTTTGATTATCTGTAGTTGGTCTGGAAATGGTTATTTTTTTTATGTAGTTCATCTGCCAATGCTAATAATCTGGTGGGGGGTGTTGAGTTGCAGGTAATATGATTGATGTTGAAAGAAAGTATATTGGTGAATGCTATATACTTTTGTACTGGATTGAGTGACATGTTTTGAAGTTTTTGGAGCATTATATATGTTTCTGAGTATAAGAATTCAGTTGTTTGTGTTGGAAGAAGTATTCTCATAATCTTTTGGAGGGCTATTGTTGTATTCTATATTCTTGTTAGGTCGAGGGTGATGAACTGAGCAGCATGATCTGAGATTATAGATGGACAGAGTTCAAGATTAAAATAATGATGTAACATTGGTGAGTAGAAACACAAATCAATAAGTGACTTATATCTATTATTATTAAAAGATATTGAGTTTGATGGGAGAAAACCCTCAGCACTCATAAGTGGGATTGTTATTTGATGGATCCATTTGGTGACAAACGTTTGGTAGGTCATGTTGAAATCTCCCAGGAGTATTATGGGATTTGGTGTTGCTGTAAGATTGAATTTATTATTGCTATTATTCTGGAGATGATGACAGGGCCTGGTGGTATATATACAAATAGTAGGTTAAGTGTGATATTTTTATGATGGAGTGTTAATATGATAAGATTAGAGTCAATATATATAATTTTAAAAGAATCGAAAGGGCAGTTGTGGGATATAATTATGCCTGTGCCACCTGATAGTGATGATGATTGCCTTGAGCAGGCACAAAAACCTTGGCTGACTAAATATTTTTGTGGATCAATTTGAGAGCTGCTGTATATTTTTGTTTCCAAAAGCCCCAGTATGTGTGGTTGTGTTGTATGTAACCATTTTTTGAGATCAAAAATTTTTTTGTGGCATTTAAGCCTCTAATGTTGAGAGATCCAATTTTTATCTTCATGTTTTTAATAATTTTTTAACAGGGTATTGATTTTTATTTATTTTTAATACTAAATTTTTGTTTATATTGCAGTAGATGGATGCTGATACATATTTAAGACATTGTTGGGTTTATTATCAGATTTTCTTTCATTTAATATTGCTTCAGACTCTATACAGGCAATTTGTGATGAAACCGAACAGGTATCCATTTGTTGTTGGCTTACATCCATTTCTATTTCATCACTTTCTAAATTGTATATGTCTGATGAGTTGTGCTTTTGGTCTGTTTTTTTGCCTTTTTGGATTCATGGTTTTTAGGTGGTCTACCTGGCTTTCTTTTTCCCTCTGGTGTATTCTCTTGAATAAGTGGAAGAGGGGCTTCTATTGCATCCATTATGTTTGATGCAGTTTTGTTTATAATTGTAGTTTTTTTTATTATTGGTATCTTTATATTATCTGGATTTTTATTTTCATTATATAGCTGTGTGTGTATACTTTCTGTTTGTTGATTTTTACTTGGTACCCCTTTTGTTTTATTGAGATGCTGATCCTGTGATGTAATTGCTGTATTTTGTGTTGTGGTTTCTTGTGAGTTATTTTCGTTTGACTCTTGGATTTCTGTGTTAGTTTTTGTGTTATCATTTTTTTGGTTGGTCTTTGGGATAGGCAATTCTGCTCCATTATCATTTTTGTTTGTGGGTGTTTGAACCTGTTTTTTTTTCCAGTTTCTATTATTGGGTTGCCAATGGATGTAGTGTTATTATAAATTTTATTTTCATCATCACTGGGTTGTTCTGGGGAGAGGATTTTAGTTTGTTCACAGTGATTGCTTTTTGTGTTATCGCATTGAGTTGCTAGGTGTCCTCTCTGTCCACAGCCAAAACAATGTGGCTTTAGACCTCTTATGTGAAGAGAGAGTGTCGCTTCTTGATCTGTAATCTGTGTTGAAATCATTGAGGCATCTACGTTTTTATGTAGTTTTATTTTAAATTCAAAACGATTACTACATATCGGTATAGGTGTGTCTTTTAAATATATAGGCTGTAGGGCAATTACTTTTCCAAATGGGTTTATCATTTTTTGAAAATCTTGTACATTGTATTTAAGATAAGTATTTTTAAGCACTCCAGTAATTATATTTTTCCGGTTTTCATCTATAATTACGAGTGCGTAATTATCAAGTGCTAAAATAGTGGATTGAAAACGTTCTTTTTGCTGCTGAGTATAAAAATCAGTGGTTATATATCAAGGATTTGGATGGTCTGCGATACAAGAGATTGTTTCCCATAGTGCATTTTGCATGATTGCTTCATATAATAAAGCTTTTGGGAAATTATATAATGAGCATTGATTATCGGTTACTGCGAGTACTAACGATGTTGGTGAAAAAAACCTGCGAAAAGTTTCAAATAACGTACGAGGCACCGTATTACTGAAACGGTCTGTCACATTTTCAAGCGTTTCTTTTGTTCAGATTGCGGCTGGGGGTTGATTTTCCTCTCGAGTGTTTAGATCAAGATTTTTTATATCATTTGTGTTTGTTCTACGGAAGCGCGGTATTTGGGTTGGTGCTGTAGTATTGCTATTACTTTTAAGTACTTTTGCATACGAAATAGGCGATTTTGAAACTAACAAGGTTGTTAATTTCGTATTGGTGCTTAATTCGCTCACGCTTGACTGGGCAGTAGCCATGATTTATTCTGACTCAAGTCAGTATTTTTTTTTTTAAAAAGGTATTAAAACACACCAATATTTTTCAAAAAACACTATTAATCTATTATATGATTCGATTTTTCCTGTATTATGTTTGTTTTGCGAATAACAAGTTGGAACAAAAGTAAAAAATAAATACTTACATCAGAGAACTTAAGGATTGCTTCTTACCTCAGCAGAGATTTGCTGCGGGATCTGTTTTATTATTATTATTATTATTATTATTATTATTATTATTATTATTATTATTATTATTATTATTATTATTGATGCATAAGAGGAAAATGCCAGAATAACTCCATTAGGCATAATATGGATGCCTCAATGTGTATCTTGTCAGGATCTTATCATCTGGTTCACAATGATGTACCAACTTATGAATTATCATATTTTTTTATTTAATACTTTATTTTTTTTTTTAAAAAAAATAAAAGGTCACATCAAAATAAAGAAAACTTTGTAATTATCAGAAATATTAAATTTATAAAAGTAAAAAAAGACAGATATAATTAAAATTTAATTTGGATTTTATTTTAATTAATCAAGATAAGATTTTAAATTAATCTTCACAACTAAAATCTTTATTTAGTGGCATGGGAAAGAATATTGGATTAACTTTAAAAAATAAATAAATAAAATGGTTTCTAATAGAAAATAATGTGTATAATACTTATTTCAAGAATTGTTTCATTTATATATTTAGAGCAAAAACTAAAGTTTGAGACATGGGATGACAGAATAAATTATCTCTTAATGCTTATGAAGTAGTTCTACAATGGATAATAGATTTTTTATATTTGGTGTAAGCACTGCTAACTATACTAAATAACTATACTAAATGGATAAAGGAGATTTTTTTTTTGCAATATTTTATGTTGTGCTAACATATATGGAAAATTTCAGAAGAGACTCCTGACTAATTTAAGTTGAATAAAGTTGATAATGTGCTATTATTACATCAATGATTATTTTACTTGCCTAATATATTTTTCAGAGAATATACTCATTAAATAATAGTAATTCATTTTTTAGATAAGAGTTTAATAATTATTGTGGACTAACTGATATAGGAATACATGTTGCAGTAAAATGCTAATATTTTTTTTATATCATCTTATGATAGCAATTTACATTTGTATTTAAATTTTTATAACAGTAAAATGATAAAATATATTTTATGCATAGTTTATGTAGTTCATTTTTTCCAAAGCATTTTAGTGAGTATTATTTAAAACTATATATTATTATGAAATATAGTAACAATATTTTCCCAAAGCTTATTTACATTTGGACTTATACTGAATTCTCGAGTTCAAACTCATTTCATTTAATATTGAAAATTCTATGATAATTTATCCTTTTTAATGTATTTTTATTTCAATAATAGGTACTTTTTGTCCCAAGAATAGACTTTTAGATATTTACCTTTAAATTTTGTGTTTTTGGTATATTTAACTATTTGTATTATTATATTTTATAAAATGCTTGATGACAGTTTTATTGATAAACCTGGACAGGGCTCATTTTAATAGAAAAGTGTTTATTTACACATTTTAGCGTTTGAAATTTTTTTTAAAAAAATAACGTGAAAAAAAAATCATTAATAATATATTATTAATTATAAAAAAAAACCCCAATGAAAATAAATAAGAAAGTTTCTAACTTGAAAAAAATTGCTAGAACAAAAAATTGATTTTTGCTATGATAATAAAAATATAAAATTCCCTGATGATATTACTGATCCAGGTTTAATTTCTAATTCTTTTTCAAATAATAAAATATTTTCTAAAAACAAATTTATATAATCTAAAGTTGCAATTAATAATGTTAGCTGTTTAAAAATGCCTACAAGTTAAAACAACCTCACATGATTGATAAACAGAAATGCTTCTTAAAACTCTGATAATCTTTGAAGATGTTTGCTACCAAAAAAATAAGAATCTTCAGAAAATTAAAAAAAAAAAAGATGACTACATTTTAATGTAACACAAAGTAATGACTTTTAAAAATGTCTGTTACTGAAAATATTGCAAAGATAAAAGTCTATTCTATAGTTTAATATTATATTCATAATTCAACAGTTCAAATTTATCAAATTAAAAGATAAATATCTAATATTTTTATAAATTTGAATAATTACTGGAGGAAAAATAAAAAACATCCCATTTTTCCTTTTCTCATTTCATGAATCCAGATACAAAAGTTTTTTTTGTTGTTGTTCTAATATCATACCCAGAATATCTTGATGTCCTAGAACAGATTAATCTAATCAAGGAATGCCTGTTAGCCATGTATAATATTTATATTTCCATGCAATTTAACTTTAAGATGTTTTCTAAAGGTTTAAAGATAATTTTTATCCTCAGATATTCAATCATTCAGGACAGCTATAGAAATTCTAGTTTAAACTAAATTCTGGAAATTTTTTTAACAGTATGCTATAATTTTTATCCTGGATAAATTTCCACATATTGTACACATCTAAGGAAAAAATATTGGCTGATATAAATACTTTAGAACTGACTGCATTGTCTTTTTTTAAATTTATATTACAACATATAGAGATTGCAAATTTCATCTCGTGCTTCATGCCAAAAAATTGTAATAACCTCACAAAATGTACACAGGATATTTTACAAAATTCATTATATAGATCAGTATCAAAGCTATTCTTGAGAACTCCTGACATCTATACAATTTTATGAAAGAATATGTAGTTGATTATTTGTATATATTCATCATTCTTTTAACAAGGTGTTGTAGAAAATCTAATAGAAACAGAAATAAATCTGGAATTTTTTGCCAAAACTTTTTCACATTATTTATAAAAGTATTATCAAATAAAGCTAAAGATTTTTCATTGGTGATATTGATATTTTATTGAGTGATATATCTGATGGAAAAGAACTGGTTTTTCTTCATTAGGCACACCTTCATATTGTCATGATAGATTAAAACAGGTAGGAATCAAATTAAAGATATTGATCTAGAAATAGTTTATATAATTCATTATTAGAATATAAGGGAAAAGATAATAAAAAACAGCAATATATAATAATATGAAAAACAAAAAAGTTATATTCTGTACTCTAAATGATAATAGTTTTTATATTTGTAAATTTTAAGTTTAATTAATCTGATTAAAATTTATGAATGTACCATATGAATATTAATCTGTTGTATTACTTGTTATGTTATAATTGTCATATTCTAAAACATTATATACTTTAAATTATAAATAAATTTCTTTTTGTATATTAAAATTAGAAGAAATTTTATTGATATAAATTTTTTAATATTATCTTTATCTAATTTTGATATCTAATTTACTAATAGTTTACAGTTGGTGCGCTAATATTTTTTAAATTATTATAATTTAAAGTTATTATATATTATTTATGTATAGTGAAGATACTGTTAATCTAAATGGTTATTTGTAAGCAAAGGTAAACATTTTTTTTGCAGTAATCTTTACGATATCATACATATGTTCATACCAGGCTTTCTTATGATATGGTTCTTTAAAAAGGAGAAAAAGGGGAGAAGGAAGTGGAATATACTATTGATGAAGATAAAAAATTATTACTTTTTAATTGTTTTTTTTTTCTTCAAATGAAAACTTCACATGCTATTACAATATTAGATTTTATTTGAAGTAGCAATAATAAAATGATAGTAGGATGGTTTATAGCATTCTGCTTTTTAATTCTTTTTTTACTTTATTTTATTTAAAACTACATAAATATTATACACTATTGTAATGGATTTATGTTTAATCAAAGTTTTTAATAGTAACTTATAAAAAAAAATTGATTCAGTCTTAGATGAAATTTGTTTTGTGTTCTTTATAAAACCTATTCCAAGTTTTAATTATTATTTTTTAAAAAAAAATGTTACTTTTATTTTTCTAGGAATTATTATATCACAATGTTTATATATATATATTTATAATAAAACTCATTTCTACACATTTTTTACAGGTTTGAATGGATTGCATTAAATCAAGGATTATATTGTATGTGTGTGAATTCATTGGAAGGATTTAAACTAATATCAAGAAAAAACTGCAGTGAAAAGTAAGACAATTTAAAATTCATATTAGAAAATTTAATTCCTTCTTACATAATAAAACTTTTTGAGGTTTCGCAAACAGATAGCTTACAAAATGAACTCTTTTAAAAAAAAAATATTGGAATGATTTAAAAAATATTCTGACCATTTTTATTGTTGTCCTTTATATCGTCAATAATTCTAAACTTTAAAAAACTGCTTTAGTTAAAACTTAAACGTGAAATATAAAGTTTATTAAAGGTAAGATATGTCACTTGCCATTAACAAGATATTATCTTAAATTAAAATTTGGACTTATTTAAAAATTTTGATCATCTGAAAACAATGACTTTAAAGATTGAAAGGAAAAGCAGAATGTAAATAAAAATTAAACTTTTTATTTTGATATATGGAGAGAAGAAGATGATTAATATTTATTTTATTGATCTTGAAAAGGATATAAAAGTAAATTGAAAAATAAATGTTACAAATTGGAAATAGAATAGGTTGTGTCAAAATTTGTTTATATATAAAAAAATATTTATCGGAGTTAATTTTTTTATTATTGAAAAAATAAATATAGAAGTTTATTTTCTGTTTTTAGTTTAAATGTGTACTTATGTAAGTTTTTTTTTTTTGATAATGATAGAGACAGCAGTTACATAAAAAATATTTATTGCATCAGATTTACTGATGATCATACAATAATTACAAATAATGGGGATAAGTTAATAAAATATTATGTAGGATTGATAGAATTTGTGCACACATTGATATGAAAATATTTGTAAAGCTATGAAGATATGTGTTGGTATTAAAATATTAAGAATAAATATTGTTCCTATATGTAATAAATAGAAATGATAAGAAGTTAAGTGGGAATTGAAATGACTAAACAGACTTTTAATTAGATTAGGACATTATTGTGTGATTGGCTTAAATTAATTAGAAAAAGAAATTTGTTAAGTAGTATGCTTGGGATGTTAGTTTATATGAAATGGAGATGCAGATTAGAGCAGAGATTGAAGACTTTAGATATGTGTTTTTGGAAGAAGATGAAACTGATAAATTGAGAAAGTAAAATTAGAATAAATGAAAAAAATATTATTGATAAAATTAAGAGAATAACGAGAAATTGGATTGAGCATATGTTTCAAAACAATTTATGAAAGATTTGTCAGAGGTAGTGGGAAGGGTAATTGACAGCGATCTTACTAAATAAATAATTTTAAATATTTGAGAAGTATAGCTATGGTTAGAAAGATTTGGAGAAGGGGATTTGTTTTAATGTGGAGATGCATTTTAGCAGATAACTAACGGTAATGGTGATAATCTAGATGACTAAGCTTTTGAATGCTAAAAGTGATTCCATTTCAAAACAAATTTGTAATTTTGATTATTTTAACATTAAATTTTTTTAAAAATTATACCCTATTTTATTATTAAATGATCGCACAACTTAGCTAGACTGTGCATAATAGTAATAAAAAGAAGAAAAATAGAAAAGTGAAATTTTAGGGAAATATTGTTAAATCTTCATTATCATTTGTTTGGGAATTTCTTTTTATTATTTCCTTAATCAAATTAAAATGATCCTTTTATAAATGATCTTTTTATTTTTGAAAATAAAATCAATAAACTGAAAATCAGAGACAAAAATAGTGTTAACTTTTTTTAAAAAAAATTTGTACTTAGTTTTCATTATTATTATTTTTTATATAAAACTTTTAAAAATATATTTTACTTAATTATCATTGCCATTAAATCATTTTTTAACACCAGCACACACCTCCTTTTTTCTTTCAAGTATATATGACTTATAGTGGAAAAGAACATTATAAAACTTTTGTGTTTATTTAATCTATTTTTTTTTCCCTGGATGAAATGTTTATTCATCAAAAAAAAAAAAAACAACAGATACAGTAAAATAAATGAAATTGCAGAAGTAACATGGTAAGAGGGGAAGGATACATGTAAAAAGGGAATGGGAAGTGGAGAAGGGAAATGGTATGTAGTCCAGGCCGGTCAAAAAAGCATCTCTTCGTGATTGAGTCCTATGACAGAGGCTGAGAGGATGGGAGTTGGAGGATTGCCCAAGTGTCTGTGAGGAGTGGAGGTGGGGCTAGCTTGGTATCTCGGGTTTTGAGAGCGTGAATTAGGTCCAAGAGCTTTTGATTGACTGAATGTACTCTCTGGTTAAGGATAATGGCACATTGTAGCAACCAGAGAGCATAGATGAAAAAAGCTGATAATTTATATCTTTATATTTTTAAATAAATGTGTGTGCAGTATAGTACAATATCAAGATTAATATTCATACATTGCTTAACTGTATATGTTTACATTTGATAGTAAATATTTAAGTTTTATTGTGCTATGGTTTCTAATAAACTTTAATGACATTATTCATATAGGAATTTGCCATCGTTTATTATGTTATTTTTGTGGAACTTAATCACTCATGATGAAAGTGAACTCCTTATATTAAACCTTTTTTTGGTTCTTTTAGATTTCTGGGATAAGTTTTTTAATTTATTATTTTATTGTTTGCTGTCTTTTCTGCTGATGTCTGGTACTTTTAATTGTTCTAAAATACATCTCTAAAATTTATTCTATGTCTTACATGGTAAAGATATGTTTATGGAATACAAAACGTTTTAATAACATTATTTCAGTATTCTTAATTTATGAAATTTATTCCAAAATAATTGTAAAATTTGTACAAATTTATTTATGTATAAAATGAATTATATTTTACTTACAAATGTATTATGTGATGTGAATAAAATATAAAATCATAATTGTTATTGAGGTAATTACTTCTAAAAGTTAGTTTATAAGAAAAAAATGGTATTATTTGTAACTCACTAAATTAATTATTAATAGTTGGTGATTTAGGGACTTCCTTGCTAACATGGAAATAAAAGGATCTATAAAAGATGATATAAAAGTGGGCTGTCTCATATTATCTATGCTACTGAACTTTTCATTAAAGTGCTAGAAAAAGTTGTAACATAGTTAATGGAAATGCTAATAAAACAGTTAGTTGATAATGGTATAAATAAATATTATAACTTTAATTTGGAAGTTTGCTTATTATATTCAATACTTCAAACAAGGAATCTTTTATTTTTTGTTGATCTGTATTGTCTCAATGTTATTAGAAATAATAATATTGGTTTTGTAAAATCAAATGATTTATTGCTATTGAATTTTTGCACAACACATGAAAAATGTATAAAAAATCATTGTAAGAAACTGGTTGCACCCATGCTCAAAATAATGATACTTTATAGATTACTTTTTAATTAACAGTTAGAATGTACAAAATCCTGAATATTACCCAAATCATGTATTATGCTCTAAGGTTAAATGAATAGTTGCATTAATTCCTAACATATTAGTAGAAAATTTGATGTTTGTTTAGAAGCAAGTAGAGCTATTAAATACTAAAATTACTAATTTGGATTATCATTAATTTCATATTACTGAGGCATTGAATTCTTTTAAGTGAGTTGTAAATATGAATCAGTTTGTTTTGGAGTTCTCTGACAATTTTAATGACTTGATTAAAAATAAATAATTTCAAAAACATTCTTTTCTTAATACAATAGTAAATTAAATGTGGAACTTTACAAAACATAAAGTTTTAAAGGCAGAAGCACAATAACTTATACTAAAATTTAAAACTACAAAAAAGATATAATAGATCCCCATGCAATGAATGTAATTAATTTCAGAAGCACATTTATTCATCCAACAGTACATTTAAATGCATGTTTTTTAGGGATAATCCACTCCATAGCTATAGCTTAAAGCAAAGTTATTATCCAACACAATCTTTTAACCAGAAAAACAATTTACAAAGATATGTAATATTAATGTATTATATTTGACAATTTAATTGTCACTAAAATTGAATTTTTAAAAGCAAAAAAAAATTAAATAAAATGTTACATTGATTTTATTACCATCACTTTTTGTGAATTCATATTAATAAGAGATTTACCTGTTCTATGATATTACAGTGAGAACTGCTTAATCTGAAATTTTTTTTTTGTGATCTCTGCATTTTTTTAATTTTAATTGTATATTTTAAAAAACTATTCTACATTCAGCATTTAGATCTCTGATAATTTTTTTTTCTGGCTTGGAGATCATTTATTGCTTAATATTTGTTAGATTTCTAATTTTATTTTTCTGTCTCACGGCTAAAAATTATTATGCCGTATGTTATATACTTATAGGATTATTATTTCTAAAAGTGCAAATAAATTGATGAGAACTAAAATAGAAATAAAACCCTCACAAATGATGAAGCAGAAAAAATTTAAACAGTAAATAGAACAAGCTCAATTCAAAGCGGAATGGAAAAGTAATTAAAAAGATAAAACTGGAATACAAGTTATTATACATAAAACAAAGATGAAGTAGAATTTTAATTTTATGAGTGTATTATAGAATGCATAATTTTCATTACATTAAGTATTATTTTACATTTTTAAATGATCATGGAAATAACCTTACTATTACAATTCATGTTAAGAGATATCCTGATAAAACTTCAGATATTTTATTTAGGAGTAAGTTCTGTTTCAACACCATCCAAGACTTTTTTTAATTTTATTATTTTCAGAATATTTGATCATTTTGTTCTCTAAGAAAACAAATCAATGTCTAACTATGTCACATTATTCTTTTTCCATTTTTTTTATTCTTTTTCCATTTTTTTTTCAATATCAGTTCATTTGTCTTTATTTATTTTTGAGACATTTTGATCTTTCAGTTTGTTTGTTCTTGAGATTTTTATCATCTTCAATCAGCATTATATTTGAAAAAAAAAAAAAAAACTGAGAATTTTATTCTTTCTATTTTCTTCAGAATACATATCTCAGATTGATATATGCCAAAACTTTACAAAAGCTCTTGATTAATTTGTTTCCTTACTTTTTAAAAAAGTTTTTGATATAAATAGTATTTTTTAACAGTTTTTTTTTGTTTGCAAGATAATACAAGTCATATTCTTAACATAACATGATATAGTATTTATGCTAACCAAATAATAGAAAGATCAAATATCTTGTTTAATTCTGATTTTAATGATCCTGATATTTCATATTAAATCTTGTTCTTAGAACATGTTAATTTTTTAATGAGTTTTGTAGTTTTTTAAATTTGTTATACAAAAATTTTGTCACTAAATCATATAAATTAAATTTTGTTGTAAACTTTGCCATTCTTTTTTATATTCTGATTTTACATTTCTCTAAACTCTGTTTTTTTAATATAATTATAGAAGAAAGGAATCTGGAATTAATGCAATGTCTTTTTTAATATGTAATTTTTGCTTTTATTGCACTTATAGAAGACAATGAAAATTTCAGCTTTTGTTTTTTTTTTTTTTAAAAAAAATTAATAGAGCTGTCATTACTGATTACATAAAAGTATTAGATTTTAATGTTAAATTTGGAAAAGCAATTATTTATAATCTAATTAAAATACTGATATTATTTTCCTATTCTTTTTGCTACATAATTTTTTGTATAATTTGTTGTTCCACTTCATGATATTATTATTGTTCTTAATAACTATGCAATTTTTTACCTGAAATTTTTGAGTTTACTGTATTCTGTACTTTATCTTGTGATTTCACAGTACTAATATAATTTAAAATAACATAAAAAAATTAATATAAATCTTTCAGATTCCTTCTTTCCTCCCAACATCACTTTATCTTAATAGAAAATGTATTTTTTTTTACTGCCTTTTTTATTATTTCAATTTATAATTCCTTTTAAGACAATATCTGTTTTCTTTTCATTGATTTCAAAGTCTTTTAACATTTTAAAATTACTTGTAAGTTTTAGTTTAAATTTCTTACATTATTTTTGAAGATTTAACTTATATCACTGTTTACCTCAACAGGTTCTTAAGTTTCTAGAATTGCAAAAACATATATCTTATATTTCTCTAATTGATCATTACTTGTTGTGATTAATCTAAAAATAAATATTTTCAATTAATTAAAATATCTAACTGCAATTTTATTAAGAGGCTTCTATGTTCATTTCTTCTTGGATTTTTGTCAAAGAAAGTCATATCATTTTTTTTTCTTGGCAAATTCTACAAATAAGTCTATTTCTATTTTTATATCCAAATTTATCCATTGCATTTTTATCTTTTGAATATTTTCTAATTCCTACATAAAAATATTCAATTTTAAATTCTTTGTTTGATTTATTCAAAAGCATTAAACTTGTTGAAGTATAAACCTGAATTATCTGCATATTTTTTTCAGTCAGTTGAATTGTAATTCTGTCTGATATATCACCAATCTCCACACTGTATTCTATTTGGTATATCCAATATTTGTGTTTTTACAATAAAGTATAAAATCCACTTTTCATTTTAAATGGCTTTTTTTTAAAAAAATTTCATAATGTTTAATAATAGTCCATTTAGTAACGGATAATTCTTTTTCTAAATCAAGCATTTTTAGGTAGCAAATATTTAGTTTCTATCATATAATTTAGATCTGAGACTTAGGAATTCTCAGTAGTATATACTTGTATTCACCAATTGCTGCCTGGATTGATTATTCTTCTGCCTATATGCTAGGTTAGACATAATTTTTTGTTTTGTGCCATAAATATTAGAAAAAAGATAGCAGCATAGATATATAAATGTATTCTGCTTCATTCAATGCCTCAATAATCAAGGTTCTGGGGTGGGTGGGGGTGGAGTCTATTTTATCTCTAGCATAGAAATAAAGACCAATAAACTCACTATTATGGCCAATATTATTTATTTAAATATGGATTTTTTTAGACAGCTTATCTATCAAATAAAATATTGTAAAAGAACTTGTCCAACACAGTTTAGTATAATAATAGAATGGCAAACTCTGATGCTTGAAATTTTTTAATTATATCCAATTCTCTTTCAGAACTTGGACTTCTTATGAATTCCTACCAGGAAATAGATTCATTAATGACCTTATTCAGCTATTGTAACCATGATTTTGATAATCATTATCTATGTTGTTTATGGTTTGGGTTTTTCCATATTTACATAGTTTATTTGTCTCTAAATTCCATTTATGAATCAGATGAATTCAATAACAGTGGTGTTGCATCCAAGAAAATCAAATCGAGTTGACTTTATTGCTGGATCTAGAAAAAGAAATTTATTTGTAAAATCATAAGAATTTCACTTTTTATGCCAAAATTTTTCAAAAAGGAATCATGGTTTGAGATGAGTTATATTTTGGAAGATCTGGGAGGGAAACTGCTCTTCTGATATCTGGTTAGAGGAATATGTGAATTAGCTTGAGCAACGTTAAGAAAGCTATCTATAAAGTACTTACATCACAACCCTATATAATGCAAACCAACTTTCCAAGAAGATTATTCCTAGGAATTAATTTTGATCTAACATTGGAATAAGACTAATGCATGGTGGTGAATACTGTACTTCATATTTGTTTACTAATCACAAATAATTATATCTATAATGATAAAAACGTTTGAAATAGATGTTTGCAATTCATCTTGCCAGTTCATTGCTTCAATAAAAAAGTAAAAAGAACTCCTATTAATATAAAATTCATTTTTGTATATTGATATGAAAACATATAAATATTCTTAAATCAATGATCTTTTTAAAAATGTTATATTTATAATTTAAATAAAACATTTTCTCATTGATTTTAATCATTAATATTTTTAAATGCATTTGTGAACATGAGTTTGTGTTGTAGTCTATACATTCAAAATACAAATATGTCCATTAAATTAGATAATCATACAGTCATATAATAAACTGTCATATCTTGAATTTTATCATTTTTTTAAAGATAAATTTATATATCTATCCATGAATTTTATTATCTTACATAATATCAAATATTTTCTAATTAAACACACACACACACAACATTTTTTAAATTCTACATAAGTGTATTCAACACAGCCAAATCATTTAAATGGGTATTTATTTATTTTTAGATAGAGTGGAAAAATCCCAGACTAATTGGAATTGGTCAGATAAGTGTTGATGCATGGCCTCAAAATAAAAAAAAGTATGATTGTAATAAAATGCAGTCTTCATTATTAGTGGAAATAGTAATTTGCTTTGTTAATGTATATAATATTTCTAAATCAGTACTCAGTTGATTAAGTGAAAGAAAAAATTGAGGGGAGAAAAAATATTGGTCCAGTTATTGACATGAAATTGTTGTGCTTTAACCTTTTGTTGCTCAAACATTTTATCTCAAAAAATAAACCAAATGATTAAATAAATGAGTATACCATTTGCATTAATTAATTAATTGGAATAAATTGTTTCTAGTAATACAGTATTTACATACACATATAGTTAGACACTATAAATAAATTACAAAGATAGTTGGCTTATTTCTACAAACTAAATATCTTTTATTTATTTTTTAATGTCATTTTAAACAGTTGCCAAACAAAAATGACTCATTTACTAAATGCAAATATTTAGCTAAACAACTAAAATTCTCTTGGAAAAACATACATAACACTAGGAGAAAAACATGTTTCAAAAAGACAAAATGATATCTAAAAAGCTGCAAAAACAAACATTAAGGAGATTAAAAATATAATAATTATTATAATAGAATATCAATGTATCATAATTAAGACTAACAGTAGTTCAAAGACTCAAATTATATGGATAATCAAATACTGATAAAAATAGCCAGTTTATATAAAATAATTTATAATTTATTAAAGCTTTTATGGATTTCTACAGCAGATTTGCTTGTACACATCATGAAAATGTTTATTATAAATTTTTTCATAATACTCTTAGAATTTTTTAATTAGTTCCTTTAAGTGATTTTTATCTTGTTTAATTTTGACCATTTTATATATATATATATATAATTGCTCTTATATGTTCTGACATGTTTTAGTTTTTCTAACTGTTTAATCATAGTCAAGCTTTTTTAAAACTGTCTCTTTTATTTTTTGTTTCATTTCAACTCACTGATTATTTTGATTTAATATTAATTATATCAAATCTCAAAACAGCAACTTTGATCTCTAAATTAAGTCTAGAATGTTGGATAAACTTGAAATACTTTTTCCAATTTCAGTCTCAGTTGACATGAATAGTTCATAATTTGTTTCACAATCTGCTCTAGGTCATATTGTTGTCATTAAAACAGAAAACTTCTACAGATTAGTGAAGAAGAATGTAATCTATTTTAATCCTGAAAATTTCAGCTGTTGTGTTCATTTCAAATGCTTTACAAATATATTGACAATAAATGATCATTTGATTTGCAAAAACTTATTAGTTGTTCTCTTATTTGATTTCTAGTTACATGTCCATATTCTACTGATATTTTCTTCCAACTTTGAAATTTCAGTCACAAATCACTAAATGTATATTTTGCTAAAAGTTTTGACAATTGTTGCTTGCATTATTAGATCATAAATAGTTTTTTCATTTTTATATCATTTTCTAATTGTTATAAGTCAATATATTTATTATATGTGTGTGATATTTTACAAGTTTTATGTGCACATTTTATATCATTTATTAAAGAATTTTACTTAATCAAAGATTGTAATTATGCAAGATTGATTCAGGAATTGTTTTGATAACAGTATATATTCATATTTCAGTTAAAGCTTAGAATGTGTTACAAAAATTATTGCACAAATAAAATAGCTCTAAATAATGTTAATTTAGCAAAGTGAAAAGTTAGATAAAAAAAAATAATTTGAAGTTTTTAGTCTGTGATTTATATTAAAATATTTACCTTTAATTTTAAAAATCATCAATTGCAGCAAAATTATTATCCAACATTTTATTTAAAAAATATATTTTTTTTATGGAAAATGCAAAAGAAATGTTGTGAGCAAAGTGCATTTTATATATTGTTTCTATTGATTTGATCAAAGCATTCGGATCAATTATTTCATAAAGTTTTATAGCAAGCAATATTTGCAATTAGTTGGTTGTCACCAAACTTTATTCATATCATAGTTTTTATGTGGAGAAATGAGAAGAAATATAATCTGAGCCATTTAATATACAAATTAGTGTTAATTAATGAAAAATTATGCTAGTTTCAATTTGTTTTTCAATTTTTATGATTGATATTTGGAACATTACATTAATAACTTCATGAAACTGAAATCAAAATATGATATAGTGTGAATGGTAGAATTTTTTTATTTAAGCTAATTAAAGCAATAACTTCATCTTTTTGCTTTAGATTTAATATATATTTAAAATGGTAAGAATAGCATAATTCTTATCATAATTCAAAAGATAATCTACACTATGTTCTTAATGTTTTGATTTCAATATTTAAAATCAGTGTTTTAATGTTTTAAAAACTCTGGCATTTTTTTAATCAGTGATTGTAGAAAAATCTTCAGAAATCTTTAGTTTGGATGGTTATCAACTTGAAAATATAAATTAATTTAAATATCTTAGTAGTTTTTAAGGTACAAATGAGGCTTAATACAGATTGCAATAATGGTATTTAAGAAATAGGATATTTTATTGTAGTGATGTAATCATGTCTCTAAATTATTCATATGTAAAATTTTTAATTTGCCTAATTTGGTATATGAAAGTGAAAGATGGCCTTCTTAATATTAGAAGCACTGAAAAAATTCATTTATGAATGCTTTTAAAGATTCTAAAAATATGATAGATTGATTATAAATCAATTAGGATGATCTTCAGAAAGGTGGATAAGATTCTGTCGAATGTAATAGTGTAAAGTAATATCTTCATTAGATTAGTCATGTGATGAGAATAAATAGTAACTGACTCTCTAAAAGAATAGCATTATGATGAGTTTGAATATATTTTTCAAGAAAGGCAGATTACATTCACATTATATGATACTCTGAGTATAGAATACAAGTAGAGAGCTTTAGTTACAAAAGTGTTGAAACCTTTCAAAAAATAAAGTTAGAGAAAAAATTAAAAAATAGTATTGCAAGTTATGAAATACAGAGATTAAAGAACTAGCATATAATATAGGTGGGCATAGTTGTGTTTTATGGATTATAGTATATAGTCATAGTAAAATTTATCTTTAATATTTTATTCTTTGATTTCTAAATTTGATTTTTTTTCTTCTGAATTTATATTTGTTTACTAATAGCTATAATAATGATAATTTACAAAGGAAACTGTTGTATTGGACAGCAGTGATCTAATTTTTATTAATTAAAAACAATCTCAACTATACTCTACTTTTAACATGTAACTTCTAGTAAAAATAAGTAAATAATTATTTTTAGAGATACTAGCTTCAATCATTGTGTGCAATGTATTTTTATTATTTCTACTTTTATTAACATATACCCATTTTAAAATAGGCTAACTTATAGTAAATGATCTTATGAAATATTTGTATTTTAACAACAAGTTGGTTTGCCATTACAGTATTAATTTTAATCAGGCAGCTGTTGTATTTGTATTGATTATTGACAATGTTCCAAGATAGTTGACAAATAATTTTTTTTCTGAAATGCATAAATACTGCAGATCAATTTATCAATTTTTTAATACAGTATGACAGCCACAATAAAAATATATTGCACATGATAATTGGAACTGACATATCTTCAAAAGAATTTATAGATATTTCAAAAAATTTGATAAACTATCTTGTGAACAAACAGATAATTTACAACTATAAAAATAAGCAGGAATTAATTAAAGAAGTTAAGTGAAGTCAGAGTCTATAGTGAATTATGAATTTGAATGCATTAAAACAACTCTTCAACATCAAATGGTACAATGATTCACTGATGAAGAATGCTTTCAAAGTGCAGAAGTCTGGTAAAATTCAAAAAAGAAACTGTATACACATGTACTTAATACACTTCCCAAAATATTTAAAAGTTGAATGAGTATTTAGCAAATATTTTTAATATTTCAGTGAATGTAAAATCATGATTAGTCAATTTTCTATACCAAGAATTTGCATATTATCCAAAGAAATTAATTAATTTTTATATTCTGAATACAATTCATTACATGTATCCTTTTTTCACAATAGCAATCGAATATTACTCAAAACTTCAACATGAAACAGGAGAAGATCTGAATAAGAAACCAACACTATTTAAAATAGTAAAATTAAATAAAACAAACAATTCTGCAAAACTTTTAAATATAGTATATGAACTTATACTTGAAATTTTCTATTCAATACCATGCAGTTCATAAAAATTCTTTGTCAAAATTTCACAGTTAAAAAATATTTTTAAAAAAATTTGATAAAGATACAGCAGCCTAGCATTTTAAATCATGCAACTTTTGAGAGCAAACATGACAAAATATATCATCAGGTTGCCATTATTGTCAAGCTGGAATTGTCACATAAGCATATAATGTAAGTAAATGATTCTCATAGCACTGATGAAAAATGTCACTTGTGAAGTAACAAACTATTAATTTAGAAAACAATTTGTCTAAAGTTGATTTGAATCTAATGTTCTCTATGGATGATTTATAATGTCCTTAGTAAAGATCTTTAATTTTTAATATACTTTTTTCAACTTTTTTATACATCAATATCACTACCATTTTTCAATTATCTGATGTATCTTTATCATTTAGACAATTGGTTTAATATTCTTAAAGAAAACTAAATTGGTTGTTATCACTATGGTGAAATATTCTTTTAACCTGTAAAATACAGAATCAGCATATTATAATTCTGTATTGCACTTTAATAATTAATATTATCAAATTGATAATTATTTAAATTAAAAGTTGTGAATTTTTTTCCCCATCATTAAATGCTATAGCTTTTAAGTTTTTGGAAAGGTTATGTCCAAATATTAAGACATTCTGTTAATTTGAAATGACAAGAATAATACAATTATCTGTAAATATTATAATTAAGAAAGATCTGTTTGCTTTTAATTAGTTCAAATAAAAATTTCCTCCATCAGAATTACTTCTCAGTTTGATCCTTGCTTCATAAAACTACTAATAAACTATTCCAAAAGGTAAAAACTATCATAACCATGGAAATATAGAGTTTAGTTAATACACATCTTTCTTTAAATATGTTTTTATTTCAGATTATCAACTTGCAGCAATAGTTTCTTCTCATTTCATTATATAGAAGCTGTACAATACCAGCGAACTTTGATGTTCTACTAGATAATTTCAGACATTGCCATAGAACATTTTGATTAATATGTTATCAAATCAATAAAAGCAATATAAAATTCACATCTTTGCCCATAACATTTTTTTTTGTTTTGGCTGGCAACAAAAACAGTGCTTGATTTTCTAAAACCACAATGAATATACAGTATTCATTTATGATTGAAAGCAATCTATTTCAAAACCCTTGAAAGCTACCTTTATTGTAGCAGATAACAAAGATATTAATTGATAATTACTATTGTCTTTTCTGTTTCCGTTTTTTATTTTATAAAGTGGAACAATTTTATAGATTATATATATTTTAAAAAACTCCAATAATTTTGAAGCTAATATATCATCACTATGTTTTAAAATTTCTCCAATTATTTTATCAGGACTTATAACCTTTTTATTTTTAAAATTACAAAGAATTGGATATCTTTATGAAAATCTAAATGACAAGGTAGGATATATATATCATCAAAAGCACCCACCTCAATATTTATATCGTTATTCATAAGTTAATCACTCCCTTCATCTGTTTGAAACATCATTAATATATAGACTTATTTTCAAATCTATGCTATTTTAAATGCGTTAAAAATAAATTACCACAACCAGAAAATGATATAGTAAAATTCCATATAATGAGTAATTCATGCAAAATATTACTCATTTTTTTATATATTTTTTCCCATTAAATTATGGTTTGAACAATGACACCGAATCATACAATGAATACTTTTTGTAAGATTTTTGATTCATCTAATTCAAATTATCACTTCATTTCTCAAAGCCCTCTGATCTCTAAATATTGCTATAATTGCCTTATCAAATATCACTTAATTATTCTTTATACAATATTTAAAATATTAAATTTATTTTATCAATGATATATACTTTAATTAAATTTAAAGATAAAGTATATCATATACCTTCATAAATTATAATATTAGAATGCATTAAACTTAACATTCTTTCATGCATTCTATATAAACATTTTAAAATACAATATCAAAATCAAGTCCTAAATTGTACAATTAATTTTTTTTATATAAGTGACTTTAAATTAAAATAAAGTTTAGGTCAAAATAATTTTTTTTATTAAATATTATTTAAAATGTCTTTTAATGAAATTATTTTAATAAAAAAAATCCTTTTGATTTATTAATATAAATAAATAAATCCTACTATAATGATGAATATGAAATGGATAAGTAGCAAATACAAATGTTGTTATATGGAATTTTCATTTTTTTTTCAGAAAATGCAAATATTTTTATATGGAATTTTCACATATTTCAGTGTTTGCCATTACTAGTTAATCAATCATCATTAATTGAATATCTCCCACCTATTTTGAAAAAAATTACAGATATTATTAACTTTTGTTATTTGACTTATTCAACTTTTGATATTTTTATACTGATATTGAGTCATCATATGTAATACAGCAATTTGGATTCATATATTTTCAGCCACAACATGAATGAATTGCTAGTGTGCTTAAGCTGAAAGCTTTCCAATGACAATATAGTTTTGATCATAATAATGTTTATGAAATTAAATTGTTTGATTTCAGATTTTAGACTATGGAAATGTATGACTATTACTGATGCAATTTGTTGAGGAATCTAAGTTTTATATTGTTATCATTGAAAAAAAAAAAAAAAAATTTAGGATCATTCTATTTTAAAATTATTATTCCAGCACATTTTTGGATATTCAATCTAGATTATTTCATTTTAAACAATAGCATTTGTAAATTAAAGTTAATTATGCTTTAAATCAAGAACTCATTCTATTTATATTTTCAGTATATAATACTGTATAAAAATTTGATATACAGTAATATAAACAATCGTTTTGCTCATGCTCATATTTCTTAAATTTAGAACATGGGCAAATGAAATAAATTTTTGGAAAACTCATTCAAGCTGAAATTTTTTTATTTATTTATTTATAATGAACTAATTACTGTGAATTTGTGTGTGTGTTTTTAAATATTGCTATTTTTATTGTTTATAATTACTATATGTTTATTTATTTTTTTAAATACAAAAACATAATTGCCAGTATTGACAGAAGCTATTTAAAGATGGTGATATATATATATATTTGTTTTAAACTATTAAATTACTGAATTCACCTAAGACATAAACTATATAGAATATTTATAAATATAGATAGTGTGAATTATAATTGCAATAAATTAATGACCAATTGATTAAAAACCATCTCTTTGCTATTTAATTATCTTGTAACAATAATGAGAATGTAAGAATTATCAGAAGTAATTCTTATCGATTATTTTAATAATCTCCATACTTCCTTTTTCTTTTTTATTCTTCATATAAATTCTTCCTGCATTACTTTTCTTTATAACTATTCATGAAAATATAAATAATTAAAAGAATCAGATGATATTGCCAATTAATTTCTTAGATTAACTTTTTGATATTGGACAGAAAATACTAGTTGTTGATCATTGATGATTTATGTTAACATAAATATCACTAAAATCTAATGATATGAAATAGATTATTTCTGGTATTACACATATTTCTGATTTTTATATTGGCACAATTTAAGAAATTGTTATTATATTTAATAATGTGGTTAATTTAATTTCTTTATTCATGATACACATGAAGTTTTCATTAGATTTATTCAGTTCTTTGGCATTATTTTCATTCATTATTTTATTGGTAATCATTTATTGAATTGTTTAATAAAATAAGATCATAATTGGTAAATATTGTGAATTTTTTATGTTTTATTGGTCTTAATGTTAATAACTTTTATTTATTGTTCAGGGTTTTCCTGTATAAAAGAATTGTTCTTATTATAATTAGAATTGTTAATAAAAAATAATAAACATTTTATTACACTTTGATAATACTATAATTAAGGTTTTTATTTATAGGGATTTATTTCAATCAGTTCTAATTGACTTGAGATTTGTATAATTTGCATAAAATTACATATACATCATACTACTTTTAAAAATTCTTTATTGAAGTTTTATTTGTTGCATTGCCAAACAATGTTCTACGTCAAAATATTAGAGCAATATAACAGTAATTCATTTTCATTACTAATCCAACTTCTCAAAGTAATTTTACTGAATTAATTCTGAATTATTTATTTAATTCAAGTGAATCATGCATTAAGAACTGAAAGATTGCTTTAAAAAATATTTATAGTGAATCATATAATTTAAATCTATGAGCAGTAAATATTCATTTGAACTTATTTTTATTTGAAGAGTATACAAAATTTGTTTAAAAATAGTTTCTGTTAAAGTAAATTGATTCATTTAAGAAAAAAACAACACATCACTATTAAAAAATGGATTAGTTATTTACCAAGTGCAAAATTTGCTCTGCATCAGGGAATGGCATATTTGATCAGAATTAGTATAAAATAATTTATCTGTGCCCTTAAAATAAAATAAAAAATATTTATGGGTGTTAATTTTTGAACCATTCTACTTTATGTAAAAATGATAGAAAGAAAATAAATGTTCTTAAACAAAGAAATTAAAATATTGGATGGAAATTGTGATATTTTAAACTTATTTTAAAATCTAATGATTCATTAGAAAAAAATAGTGATGCTTAATAAGATTGAGACAAAAGAAAGCAAGAACTTTTATTTATGAGTTGCATGGATGGCCTCTGACCTACATCTGCAAGAGATCCTGAAGAATAGCAAAAAATGGAAAATTATTATATTGAGTCATCAATAATAGTTATAAAATCAGTGAAATATAAGCACCCAAATATATAGGTTTTCTTATATTCCAGACAATAATGGTGTGTTTATTTAATCTAGGAAAAATGTTTGGCTCAAGAATGAAAGCTTTTTAAGGAAAGTTTTAAAAAAACTCTCAATCTGTCTAATCTAACATAAATGCGCTATTGCAGTTTATTTCTTGTGAACACTTTTGAAATTCCTAAGTCAGCTATGAACTAAATCTAATGACTTAAGAAATTTATCTTTTATTTTTATTTTATTGTACTAACAATTGATATTTTTTATTTAGTAAAATTTTTAAATAATTTTTCTTTATGTAGTAATAATCACTTTTAAAAGAATATGGTCATTCCGCTTCCAAAAAAAGAAAAAAAAGACAGAAAAGGGAGAGAGAAAAAACTTCTCTGGAAATGAGTTTGTGATGACTAAACAACCCAATCTATGAATCACAAATTTGTACCTATATAGATCATGATGGTTTATTTTTCTGTTTCCATGATATTTTATGATGTCATCTTTTAATTTCTTAAGCAGAAAACTTTTCTTTCTGAAATACTTCAATACCATGTCTTATTGTAACTATATAATGTATTCTATTCTCTGCCATATCTTCCCATTAGAAACAGTTGATATTACACTTTTTTAGAACATTATATTTTATAAATCATATATATTTTGAAATAAAAAAAAGGTGTGTGCTGTTGTTAAAAAGGTTTTAAAGGCTGTGATAAAAGTAAAATGCACTTTTTTAGAATAACTTTGGGATATTTTTTATAATGTAGACAGGTTCTCTCACAAAAAGTCATGATCATGTTCACCATAATACACTGTTTCAGAAAGTCTTGCATTATTCAGCTATATTACATGTCTGCTCCAACAAAATTGTGACTTTGCATTGATGGACTCTGTAGTTATCATATCCAGCAAGTTGAAAAACATATTGATGATTGGTTTTATGATCTTACCAATATATTTTTGAAATTTTACAGAGTATCCTTAGATGAAAATTTTTAATGTCTTTATATTGTATAGATAGGGTGTACAAGTTTTACCCCCATATAATAAATTAAATAAAATAACAGCTCTCTCTCTATATATATATATGTATACAGATAACTTAGTTACAGTAGTTATTTTGCTGTGATGAAATAAACCTATCTTTTAACTTGTTAAAAGCAGCAGCACATTGGAGTATGCATTGTCCTTTTTCATTTTCCTATTTACAAAACTAACAAGATATTCAAAGTGGTTTATATTTTCAAATTAATAGTAACCCAATCTTAAAGTTTCTGAGGATTTTTTTTTTGTCACTGACTGAATTTGAGTTTTTTGAACTATTATTTAATAAACCAAAGTCTTTATATGTTGTATTTAAAACATTAAGTATATTCTGTAAATCCTGTTTTGAACTGCAAAAAAACAAAAAAGACAACAACAGTATAATCATCAGGGTATTATAAATTCAAAAAGTTCTTGTTTTCACTTTTAATTGATTCAAATCAAAAATTCCACCATCAAGCCTGTATTGTATCTTGATCCCTGTTTGATTAAGAAATTTATAAACAATTCCAAAGACCACTGTCGTAAAAATTGAAAATAATATTGTAGCAAGCACACATCCTTGTTTAACAATAATTTTCATTACAAATACATCAGATTTTCCATCTGTAGTAATAGCACTTCCTCTCATTCCATCATAGGGAAGTTGTATAATAGAAATAAATTTGGTGAACAACCAGCTAATTTCAACTAATGTCATAGAATTGTTCTATTAATTAATTAAAATGTTTAAACACACCTTTGTTTTCATCACTTTTTTTGGCATTTGTCTGGCAAGAAAAACTTTTCCTATAGTGCTTCTTGATTCTCTAAAATCATATTGAATCTCTGGTAATCATTCATTGACGATTGGAAGCAATCTATTCAACAAAATTATAATGGATAATAATGACATTCCATGATAATTACTATAATCTTGTCTATTCCCCTTGTTTTTAAAAATTGAATATAATAAAACCATTTATAAGATTGGGTGGCATAACTTCATAGATCCATATATTCCTAAAAAAAATGTAATGTTTTAAAACTTCAGATATATATATCAAAATCTGCAGTCTTTCTATTTTTTAAGATTACAAAGAACTGTTTTGACTTCACTAAGCTGAATATCTTTGTCCAAATATATGTGAGAAGGTAAAATGCATATATCATTAAAAGTCTTCTAATTATCTTATACTTGTGTCATTATTCAAAAATTGACCAAAATACTTCTTCCTCCTATTCAAAATGATTTAACAGAAAATTTTGTGTTTTATAACTTACATTTTAAAATATGTAATGCAATTATTTTTCTATTTCACTTTGTTTAAAATTTTGAATAATAAGAAAAAATTTGATTCAATCAATCTATTCCATTATAATTTCTTATTTTTTATGGTTTTATTAGCACTTTTTTCTTTCTAGTTTGGTTATATAATCAAGACATTTTAAAATTCCTGCAAGCTAGAAATAGGAAGAATATATTTCTATTCCTTTTTCATATTAAAATAATGTAACTTTCTTGCTCTAATTTTTTTTCTTCTTATTTAAGTATATAACTACATCTTTTTGGATAATGTTTTCTGCAGTTAATTCAGAAAATCAAAAATTATCACAACGTTCATTTCAAACAATGCTTCGCATGATAAATTTATTTTTTCTACTCCACTGTTGTTTTCTATTATAAGCTTGAGTAATTAATAGATGATAGTAATTCTTAAATCCTTATGCAATACTATTTTATCCATATCCTCATGCTAGTTATTGTCTTAGGATAGGATCTTTGTCAGTGGTATCTAGATCCAAAAAATCCATGTATTCTACATTCAATCCAAACTTAATAAAAAACTAAATCAGAAATTAATAGGAATAAATATAGGGTATTATTGGACGTGGATTTAATAAAGTATACCATCTATTATCTAATTGTTATTCAAGATTGCAATAAATGGTGGGAATGAAGTAGAAAAAATAGAATTTGCTCCTGCAGTTAAATTAAGTCAATTTTCATATTAAAATTATTTTTAAAAATAAACTATTATTAATTTAATATTTCATTCTGCAAAAATTTTTCTATATTATTTTTGCATAGGACTGAATTTTTTATACTAATACTGACCTCATCATAATTTGTATTAAAAAGTGATTATGTATATCAAAATCAGAAATATTTACTAACCCCCCCGAGTGTAAATTATTTATATTTGCATACTGCTCATTTTTATTTTTTACTATTTTTTGTTTTATTGTTAGTTGTTGTCTTTTTTAGCACTAACTTTTTAAGATACTTGAATATAAGGATTTGATAAAGTTAAAATAATTATTAAGTGCAATTTTCAACTTGTTTATTGTCAGCAAAGAGAAAGATTGTAATAAGGATTTTGCTGTTAAGTGAAAGATTTCTTGGCTCCTCTTTGAAATTGTAAAAGAACTATGAAAAGCAAATGTTTAATATCTAGTCCATGCATTCTTATCATTTACAATCATGATGTACAAAATTATGGGCATTATTTTTAAGATATTGTAAAATTATTAGCCAAGTCAGCAATTGGCAATAAAAGACGAATATTGCTATTTAATAATAAATATTTATTTGGTTACCTACTATTTCAGATCACCTCTAAATGAAGGAAGATTTGATTTGGAAAAACTCTAATATTTAATAAATGGAGTTTGGTGAAGAGATAATTGACTAAAATATAGACATGTATTTTATTACAAGACACAAATATTAAAAATACAAGTGGAGTGGAATTTATTATAAATAAAGAGTGGTAGAACAAGATATCAAACAGAATGGCAAGATTAATTATTCAGCATTATAGAAAAATACCAAATTCAGATAAATCAGGTGAATGTCTCAACAAGATTTTATTTTGGTAAAGAAATAGAGAATTTTTATAAAGATATACAAATTGCTTTTAATCAATCATCATATCATAATTGTCATAGGAGTTTTTAATGCTAGAATTGAAAAACCATTGAAATATGGAAGTGTGGTAGGTAAATATTATTATGATGACAGAATTGAGAGAAGACATAGTTTCATGCAATTTGCTCAAAAAGAATACTATATTATGAATTCTTTCTTTAGGAATACTGCTAAATGGAAATAGAAGCACCCAAATGAAGTTACAGCAGAATTGGATTATATTCTGATTAACAGAAAACATATATTTCAAGATTGTAATAGTTCTTAATAGATTTAATACAAGAAGTGATCATTGATTAAAGAGGTATAATATACAGATTAATATAAAAATAACACATTATTAAGGGAGACAGTATTAATAGTTGATATTCCTATTCTTTAGAGACACTTTCATGAATTTAAATTATGACTTCTTGATGATTTTAAAATACTAACAGACTTTGAAGATAGATCAGACTTGATTGAGATTAATAAGAAGATTGACACTCTCTAAGAACTGCAATAAAAATAACTATTAGAAGAAAACAGCAAGTTACCAGTAAAATTTCAACTAAAACAAGAGAAAGTATGAATAAAAGAAGAAACATGGAAATATCTACTAATAAAAATTAATATAAGAAAATTTAACTGTGAATTAGCAAGGAAAACTGTAGGAGAAAATAAAAGTTTCAAAAATATAAAACAACATTTTGGCATTGGAAGGTAAATTGTTTCAGCAATAAGAAGAAAAGATGAATAATTAAGCAAAAAGACATAATGATATATGTTGAAAATTTCTAGAAAGAATTACATAGTAATAAGGAACAAGAAGATAAAGTATTTCCTACAAATTCCCTATACTTTTCTACATTTTCTAAATTATCAAACTTCCAGGAAATTATGGAATTATTATTGATATATTAAAAAAAAAAAGGTAAACAAATAGAAAAATTGTTGGTAAAACTATTTAACAAATATCTTAATGATAAAGATGTATTTCCTAATTAGTAGGATATAATTATAATATTGTTATTTAAGAAATGATAAAGAAGGTAGTAGAAGTTACAAATCTATCAGTCTTCTAATAGATCTATGCAATGTCATCTCTAACAAACTTTGGAATTAGGCCAAGAATAATTTAAAAGTAATTTTAACTCAGTGAATCAACTTATTGAGAGAAATTATAGAAAGAACCAATAAATATGAATTCTCATTATGCTTTACATTATTATGAAAAAGCATTTGATGCTGTAAGCATTTTCCAAATGATTCAAGTTTTAGATTATCAAAATTAGAGACCTGAGGTTTTGTCATATATTATATCTACAACTTTTTTGCATAGTTTTATAATAAGTATTTTGAGAATTAATATATGGGAATCAAAGAAAATGAAAACACATAATCTTATTTGAGTCATTTAGATTTTTCAGATGATGTGATTATTTTGCATATAATGTTACAGAATATCAGAACCACTTGAAAAGAAAAAAATATAGGATTAGAGATAAATTGCAAAAAAGTCTTAAGTAATGTTCAATGGATTTTCTCAAAAGAAGAAAATAAAAGATTAATAATTTTGAATTAGAAGAAACTTAATAATTATAAATATTATGGTCAGATTGTAATACAGGTAGAAATATAATGGATGAATATAATCATAAAATTAAATTTTAATAAATTACTTTTGGTATAAATAATTTAAAAGCAAATATATGTTTATGTGTTTGAAAAGGAAAGTTTTTAATGGATATGTTTCACCAATATCTGAAAGTACAGATATTTCAAATCACTCAACAATATACAAAGAGGTATATATTGGGAATAACAAAAAAATACTGAAAATTAAATACATGAGTGGAAAATCAAACAGTTATCATTGATATCATTGAAAAAATTAAGAGATTGAAATAGAGTTGGGGTAGAATATATTGCTAGAAGAGATGATAATAGATGTATAGTTAAAATCTTAAACCAGAACCAAAGGACCCAAAAAGAGACCATGTAAGAGATGGGATGATGAAATAAGAGTTTGTTAGTATAATATGGGAAAGAGAGTATATGGTTTGGCAAAACTGAATTAAACTTGGAAAGATCTTCATTTTGTAGTAAATTAATAATGGTTTATATTTATAATGATAAATAAGAAAACTATTTGAGATCAAAATAGTGCCAGTATATAAATTGATTAAAAACAATTATTTAATTATAAAGTAAACACCAACTGAGCTAAATATAGCTTGAATAATTTTTTATTCCACTCACACACTATCCCCCTCCCCAATAACCTAAGTTTGTGGGTGAAATTAATAACAAAGGATAAAGTATAAATATTATTAATTAGACTTTCGATGAAATAAAATGCTTAATTTAGAAATTGTTTTGAAAGCATATCATGACAATCAGTATGCTAATTGATTTTTAATAAAGTATTATATTTATTAATTGTAAAAAAAAAAAAAAATTGATATTTTTTAGTTATAGGAATTTTTTTTATAGTTTCATTGTATTATTTGTTATTGTTTTTAAAATGTCTAGAAAGAGCTGATAAATTTCACTACTGTTGCCATAAATAAATTATAAAACCTGTAGTTTAAATTTAAAAAATAATATGACTATTAAATTCAATTTGTTTTATAATAAAAATATATACAAAAATGTGAACTATGATATTTTGTTTTTATTTGCCTGTAGCCATTTCTAGTATATTATAGATCTTGACATAGCCATAATAAATATTTTACATCAAGAAAAATTCTTATATGCAGAATGAAAATAACAGGCAAAGTTTTTAGTCAATACTCCAGAATTTTATTTGTTCCAAATTTATAAAAAAAATCCTCTCAAAAATTTTAAAAAGGGGGTCATATGAGAAATTCAAAAGAATGAATGATTCCGCTGATTTAATTGAAGTAGATATTAATAAATATTCATGAAGTTTTTTTTTTTATAAAAGAAATATTTTTATAGTTTTATTTAATTCCATTAATATTTTACTTTTAACATAAGTGTAATTTATTTACATCCAGAAATTTTTGTTGTAGATGTTTATGTTTTTAAGAGGAATAATGGTCTTGATTTGCATTTTTTTTTTTTCGCATTTTAAAAAATGTTTAAAATGTCTAATTTTAAAAAATGTTTAAAACACCTTTTTTTTTTGTGGATGAAATTAAAAATACTGTAGTTTTTTTTTTCACTTTAAGAAGAGTAGATTCCTGAAATTCTTAATCTGTGTTTATCTTTAATAGAAAGTAAAAGCTGTGTTAAATATTATTAAAATTAATCCATCCTAGAATTTGTGGCATCTCTTAACTGATTTTTTTTCTTTTCCATGTGTCATAGCATTGGCTGGGAGGCGAACCCGCAACAACCGTCTGCAACCAAGTGCTTGCTTGCAAGGCGGCTGTGCGACCTCTTGGCTAATGATTTATTGTCATTTAATGAAAACTTTAAAGGGAAGTTTTGAAATGTAGACAGTACATATATACACACATATATATCCATTCTTAAATTTATAAGGGAAAAGGAGAAGAGGAGAATGATGATAAGAAATATTATGAGACTTTTCTCAGATAAATTATTTTTGGAAAATATTATGTTTGTATGAGATTGCAACATTAAAATTATATTTAAAATCAACAAAAGAGCCTAATTAAATTTTTAATTTAATGAATAATATTTATTAATAAAAACCAAATTAAAAACAAACTAATATAAGCACTAAGACAGTAAAATAAACATTCGAACTTCTAGTAGGATTTGTTGTTTTTGAAAAAAAATGATAAACTTAATTTTTAATAATTGTACATATCTTTTGATTTAATTATCTATAATGCATTGTTAAATACATAATACAAAATAAAAATACATAACTGCTGGTATGTAAATGATCACACAACTCATATTTGTCCAAGGTAAAAACTAAATGACAAACTTTAGCGAATAAATATATATATATTAATATCAAATAAAGTATTCACTCAAACTTTCTATTTTGTATTTTTTATTATTATTGAATATTCATTTACCTAGTTTTTTATATTAATTTTCTATTAAACATTGGGTATATTCATCCATTCCATTTTGTACTTCCGTTTTATATTAGATATTGATATTCATTAATCCATTCTTATAAACTGAATATTTATCTATTCATTCGATTTTTTCTTTCTCTTATATTTAATATTATTTCATCCATTTAGTTCATAATATATTATATTACTACCATTATTTTTTTTAGAAAATAAAAGAATAATAAATATATAGTTTAATAGTGGATAGATGATTTTAACAAACGTATATCGTCCATTATAGATGGCATGAAACATTTCATGTCTCTAAATAAATTGAACCTGTGCAAGCAATGGTATAATTTAGACATATATATACTGAAAATATATTAAAATGAATTTATATATATATTATTTTATCAGATTTTCTTTAAACATACGAAGATAGCTTTTCAACTTGATAGTCAAATATAACAAAGAAATTCTGTAAGTAATAATTTATTTTAGTCAAGGATTTCAAACATATCAGATTTTCAATGAAATGGATAGCTGAAGAGTTGTGGGGTGGAGTGGTTTGAAGCTTGTCCATTAAATTGTGAAGATTGGTTATCTTAATATAAGCTGATCTTTGATTGTATATGTGTTGAGGTGATAATCTGGACCAACTGATGAGTGCTGGTTTAGAACGAAATACGTCTACTGGTGATTATTTATCTTTTCAGCATATGTGTGATCAAGGGTATCAGTGGTATGAGATAGCATGGATGGTTGAGAATCGTGCAAAAGTCTGAGTTCAAACCCCCTTTATATTACATATAGAAGTGCAGGTATGAAAAAGCCTGTACTGTAGAAAAATTCATATTTTCAAAATATAGTGCTTTAAGGTCTGTCCAACCCTCATATATGTATGTAAATGGATTATGACCTGTACATGAGGGGTCAGAATGATTTGTGGTCAACATGGGTAGGATGAGAAGGTTGGCACTAAGGTGGGCTTTGAGTATTCTATCATAGGATTTTCAATGAAATGGACAGCTGAAGAGTTGTGGGGTGGAGTGGTTTGAAACATGTCCATTAAAATATGAAGGTTGGCTATCTTAATATAAGCTGAGCTCATCTGGACCAACTGACGAGTGCTGGTTTAGCACAAAATAGTTTGTTGGTGATTATTTATCTTTTCAACATGTGTGTGATCAAGTATTTCAGCGGTATAAGATAGCATGGATCGTTGAAGGTCGTGTGAAAATCTGAGTTCAAACCCCTATACATTACATATAGAAATACAGATATGAAAAAGCCTGTACTGTAGAAAAATTAATGAATTAATTAAACTCTCTCGTTTAAGTTATGTTACATAGCTAGATTACTCATTTTTCTTTTTTTTTAATATAATTTGCATAGCTTTGATGTAAATACTTTTATATAAGTCTGTTTTATACTTTTTTTGTATTGGAAATTTTTTTCTAAATTCCATTCTTCTTTTATAACTTGGTGGTTTTATTCTGTCTTTAAAAACTTTTGTGATTATTGAAAATCTGCCCTTGAAGTCTGTAGGGGAGGGGAACATGTTTTTAAATTGAAAATTTATTTAATGAAGTTGAGCCAATGAAATATGTCATTGACAGAATTAATTTCTTTCACCTAAATCTTACCAAAATGGCTCTTTTTTTAAATTGTTTTTTTACATGTCAATTTTAGATTGCGTAACTGAAGTAAATAATTAACATCTTACTTTATTGTTTTTTTTTTCCAACTTTTAGTATGAAACAATTGAAGTAATTGCTTATTAATTTTTTGAAGCAAAACTATATACAGTATAACACATTTATATTTTTTAAAAGCTGACAATTAAGATTTTCCTCCCAATATTTCTCTCCTAACTTAATCTACTGAATACATTTTTTTATTACTGAAATGAAATACAGCTATGCAAAACTAAGATAAACAACATATTTTTATATTATTATTGATTTTTTGATTGAATTATTAATATTGTTAAAAAGCAACATTACTATAAAATATTAAATATAAAAAAAAGTAAACAACTTACATATTCAATATAAAAATAATTTTCTGTAATGATTAATCAATTTTTTTGTATCATTTCATATCAAAATAGGTATCTTCTGAGTTTCTTCTTATGTCTAGATATCCCTATTAGAATTGCTCTACTCCATTAATTGACATCTCTATTTGCCATGTTCTTCAATTTTTACATTTATATTAATAATACAAATCTGGTTTCAGATCTATTCATTTCTTCTTTTTTTTCCTGGTTATTCTAATCATGTTTTATATATATCTCATTCATTTGTATTCTTATTTAATTTTAAAATTCAAGTTCATGTTCCACAACTATACAAGCCCAATAGCCAACACATTTATTATAAGGCTTACTTTTTAAGTATAAGGTTATACTTGTTTAAAAAAATAAAAGGAAATTTAAGCCAACTGATTGCATGCCAAGATATTTAATTCTTCTTTTTAACCCTTCCTGCCTTCTGATAACTATAATGCCCTAATACAATATAAATTTGTTAAACATTCCTTTTCATTAAAATTCCATTTCAATCATTTTTTAATTTTACATAAATGTGTAAGTAGTTGCTTAAAAGTCAAATGATATTCAGGTGACTAATTTGACATTTTTGTATCCATTTTTGTAGATAATAATTGATTCAGGAATTTTTAGCTTTTGAATATATATTTAATGCCACCTTGATTAATTGCACATGCATTTCCACTGCTGATAGCCATTATAGTTGAAAATTAATGTTCTCTTATGTGAGATTTTAAATATTTGTCAACTTTAATTTTATTATTGTAATTCTATTTTAATTAAGACCATTCAGATAGTTAACATTTATTTTGAGGTCTACTTTACTTCATCTAAACTAATAATTTTTAAATAAGTTGCTGAAAATAATTTCAGAGAAATTGAATCTTTCTGGTGTAGCTAAAAATAGATAGGTTAAATAATCATACTTTTAAATAATGATGCAGAGCAAAAGCATATCCAATACTTCTTATAGAGATTCAGTGAAGGAGAAGACATTATTCACCAAATGTAACAATTTCCAGGTGGTGAGGTTTGGGCAGTTTCTACCCTTGATTTATTCTTCTCATGAAAATAATTAGATACCCATTTACCAACATTGATTAGTTAAGTTTACTATGGACTAGCTTTTAAAAGAACTGTACCATCTTTTTATTTTGAAATTTTCAATAATTTCATATAACTTTATTCATGAGGTGACATTTTTATATTTTTTAAAAATAATTCTAATACATTCTCTATCATTTAATTTTTTTTAATAATTAATTATATCTGATTTATGTATACATACATATAGAATGAAAAGCCATTTTATGATTTATGTGATCATAGTTTTCTTAAAGTTCACATTCACAGTATTTTTTAATTATTTCATTCATTACTTACTGATGGTCCTAGGTACTAAATCTGTATTATATTATTAAGAAAAATTCAACTCTTTAAATTATTCTGCATAAATTTTTTTAATAAAAAGTTTGTAATTATTAGATGGAATTTTGTAATTTTATAAATTTTTAATGCAGTAGAATCTCAATATATTTTACATTTTTTCCAAGCCCTCTTTATATATATCATATATGTATGTAGTCTTCCTTCAATATACATGTATATATGGCATAGATACTTTTTGTATGTATAGTATGCATATATAAATTAAAATTAAAATTTTTCAAATAATAATAATATAATTGTTAATAGTATATTAAGACAAAATATTTACATATATTTTTCATTTATTGAAAAAATAAGGGAAAAATTTTTACTGCATCATATTTTTATTTTTTAAATAATATAAATAGTAAAATGGTTGACTTTCATCACATTTAAATCTGGGTAATTTTTTACCTCACAATTTTATTTTCGATTCTTATTGGTCAGCCAGGCCAACCGATTGGTGGTGTTCCTTCTTTGCTAAAAACACAAAAATGGCATTTCTACAGCTGCTCACTATGTTACAGTCACGCCATACACTTGGTGACATTATTTCTCTGCAAAAACAAAGAAAAAGCCATTTACAGCAGCCGCCAGCTATGTTACAGCCAGAACAGCCACTGTTGGACTTTTATTCTATGCAAAAGCACAGAAATAAGCCATTAAGTGGCTTGATTTCTACATGAATGCACAGTAAACCAATAACATTTTTTTCATGATAACAAAAATATCCAGCTTGTATCGACCATCTGTTCAGACTGTTGGAAGGGTTACTGAAGCTGTGATCTAGAATCTGCTGGTTTTGAGCACCTGACTGTCAACCACCACTATAACTTTGTTGACCTGAGCACAGGTGCACCCATGCAAACTATCGAGCATCTTTGGGGAGTCCTCAAGTGGTCCAACAAAAAAAAATCATTGGATACCAAGATAGGCCATCGAAAACTACTTAGGGGAATTTGTGTGACAACATCTGCACGAAGGGCATGACTTGTTTCAGAACAACACTATTCAGAATCAGCAGAGTAGGATGATTTTATATTTAAAAACTAAATGTATGTAAAAATAAAAATGTTAAAATAATGTTTTTTAAAAATAAAAGAATGTCATTCGACAAAATGTTATTTTTTGTGTAAATTGTTTACTAAAATAAATGTTCTATCATAAATTATTTAAAAGTACTTAAAATATTTAAAAAAAAGATGGAGAAAATGTAAAAATATTTTAAAATGAGAAAATGTCAAAATATTTTTTAAAAAGTCAGAGAAAATGTAAAAATATTTGTAAAAATGTCAGCCCCGGATCAATATAATTGAGTGTTTTTAGCAGCGAAAGAATGCCACCGAGCAGCTAGCCTGGCCAACCGATAAGAATCTTATTTTCTTTACAAAACACAATAGATTAGTCAGTTTTGTTATTAAGAAACTATGATCTCACTAATTGTTTTGATATTTTTAAGTCAGTATTAACTTTTAAGTATGTTCTAAAATTTCAGAAAACTTTTAATATTACACTTAGAAAAGATTTTATTAGACAAAGTAGTTAAAAATTTGTATTTGTTATTGGACAATGTAGTGACTCATCTCATTACATAACTAGTTTGTAAAAAGTGCCACTCTTACGTTTAAATTTATTTTTAAATACAGATAGTTGATTACTAAGGTTTTCCAAATTTATATATGCAGAATTTTTCATAATATGCAGACCTATGATCACTATTAATATTAAAGCTATTAAAAATTGGTTCATCCTAAGCAATATTTTTTTCTTAATAAGGAAAAAAAACCTAATTTAATCTGAAAACAATATATTAATAGCTATCCATACTCATTTCTGATTATGATTTTTTGGGGGAAAAAATGTTTGAAATAAATTTAGTCAATTTTTTTCTTGAATTATTTAGCATTAAAATTTTTCATCAGCATTTTAAAAAGAGAATTATTGCCATCATGTACTTTTTTAATATCCTCATGAAATTTCTGTAGTAATTCATTTGGGTGTTTGGAAATTAAAACATATACTTGTATAATTCATGTTTAGATGAGATCTTAACTATAAGAATAATTAACTTGTTAGAAGTAGATTATGTGTAAATAATTTTTGCCAATATTTTTAATAATAAATTCTACACTATCATTTTTATTGTCAATTCTTTCTTTAGAATATAGTACATCCACATTTCAATTCTATTATTTTCTTTTCTCCTTTTCTTTGAATTTTAGTTAAATCAATTACATCCAAATTAATATTTTCTCTGCTACCAATTCTTTTAGCCTCATTTCATATGAGAAGGATTAACAATTATGAATTGTCAGATGCAGTTATTTAAAAAATATTTGCTCTTTCAGAGCTTATCCTGGTAGACTATACATTATTTGTAATATTGGTCAAATGAGAATTTTAAGATTTTCATTATCAAACTTAATAGATCTTTATTGCATTTGGAATTATTTTTCAATTCCTCTCATATTATTGTTATCATCATTATCATCATCATCTCTGACTTAACAAACATTTATGTTGCATTTCTGGGCCTTTAATTTTGTGATGTTATATTTTAAGTTCATCTACAACAAACATTTTTTATGGAAAACTGAAAACATCTTATCTGGAAAACTGAAACACCATATCTAATTCTATCTCTTCATTCTATTTTATCCTCATTTATATGTTTCCAATAAAAGCAATAAGTATTTGCATTTTTTAAGTTAATTGTTTTAATATGAATGTGATGTCCTTCTATCGTGAAAACTCTGCTCAAATTAAACATAAAATAATTTTTCTAAAGTGTTTTATTTTTATCTACTTCACAGATCCAATCCAGTGAAGATGACTTCTCATGCTACTTATTGTAGTTTGAGTGTCATCATATCTATGGAGGTGAAAATATTGATTGATATTTTGATTTTGCCATTGTATATTTTGAAAATCCCCTAATGAGCATCTTTAAGTAAAATTGTTTTAATATTGTTATGTTAAAAAAAAAAAAAACTAATGACTTTATTATTTGGGAGTTTACAAATATTTTGAATGCAAGAAACAACCCTGGAACTTCCCGATTCGAAGTTGGACACTTTGCTTCTCCACCAAACAGTGCAGGACATCATTGCATTGATTGGAGAGGAAGGGTCCATATCTTATTTCTATATAAAAATTTGACAGAATAATACTCCTGTATTCATAATGTTGAAATACTTTTTAATTATAACATTAATGCATGGAATTTGGCTTAATTCTTTTTATTTAAAATGCTATCAAAATAGTTAAACTAATTCATATTTTCAAGCTGATAAGCATCCAAGACAAAAGTTGATAAAGATTGTTATTCTCTTGTTTTTTTTTTTAGTATTAATTGTTAAATCAAATTCTTTATAGATTATATTCAAAACATTAAAAAAAACTGTAGATTATCATTTGAATTGGAAAGAATAGTAGAAACATTAGCTTATTGTAAATATTGCTAATCAAATCTATATTGTATTTTAATACCTTTGCTAGAAGACTGTTTATAAACTGTTCCAAAAACCACTTCTATAAAATTGGAGTTAGTACTCATCTCCCTGTTTAATAATTTTCTTTTGAAATGTTTAAGATTTTCTACCACTAGTATTAATTAATGCTTTCTTTCATATAATTTTGGAGCACTTTCCAGGACAAAACTATTTCAAGCATTACTACATACTTTGTTGATTAACTGAATCAAATGTCTTGACCAAATCGAATGAAACAATACATAAGTTACATCTTAAAGTGCTTATAACATTTTTTTTACATTTATTTGGCAATGAAAACAATATTTAGTGTGACTAGAGAAAACCTATTCTATAAAATCTTTTAAAATACTTTTGCGAAAATGGAAATCAGAGAATTTATACAATACTTATTGTAATTTTTTTTATCAGTATTATTTTTTAAATTGTAACAAAAAAGGTATTCTTAAGATTAGAAGACATAATTTCATGGGTCCATATGTTTCTAAAAATGTCAATAGTTCTGAAAGCTAATATATTTCAAAATCTTCTAGAGTTTCTATCAGGATATTCAGTCTACCTGTTTTTAAGATTATAAAGAGCTACTTTAATCTCTTTGAGTTGTGCAAATCTGAGTTAAATGTGTTAGTTGTAATCTCTGCAGTGCTATAATTATTCATTCTTTTATAAGATGTTAAAAATGAATAGAAACTAGTTCAAAGTGGTCTAATGGAAAATTGTCAAGATGCTAGCATAGGCATAGAAATTCTGGTGTTTGATATCTCTAGTTCATCTTATGAGGGAAGATTGTTAATGAATTGCATACATAATAAGAGAGGATGATCTGACTTTCTGCATTGGAGGATGGTTTATGATTGATGGAGTTGGCATGAGGAATGCACTAAAAAAACAAAGAATTGAAAATTTTAGGTATATTATTAAACACGATCATTTGAATTATGTTTCTGTTATTGAAAAATTTGATCAAAATATTGCTTTTATCTGAATACAACATTATTATAAAAAAAAGTGTCATTCGCAGATTTAATTAGATTGTATTGTGGTCATTTTTAGCTCAACATGTTGCTTCCAGTTCTCAAAGAAAAAAAATTGAGTGATTATGATCAGTGGATATTTTTTTACAGTTTAATCATTTATCTTCTAACTTAAAATTTCTATATTGCTTAAGCAATTCCACAATCTTTTATTGTTATTACAATTATTATTGTTAGTGTACTTAGGGAAGCAGTAAAACTTTCTTGCATTTTATCTATAGTTAATGCTTAGTTTGAATTCAGTCATTGTCAGAGAAACAATCATGATTATTTTTAGTGAATCTAAGAATAAACTTACTCATATTTACATATACTCTTTAAGAAAAAAAATTTTTTTTAGATATATAAATAAATTTGGTTGAGTTTTTTTGTCATTTATACGCATATTTTGAAATGAAGAATTAAAACAAATTGTATTACTCACATTAAAGTTTTTTTTATATAATTTCTTTTATTATTAGCTTCTGATAAATTGCTTTACCTCTTAGTGATCATAAGGGAGTAGTTTATAATTATTTTCTCTCATATTGCTTGAAAGATGCTGTTGACATTGTGTATATTGAATAGCTTCATTATAACTATCTAATATATACATTAATAATAAAATTTGAATTAAAAAATAAAGCATATAGAATAATGCAAAATAAAATAGAAAGAAGAACCTTAAAGATAACAATGAAGGTATAGATTCTCTTCCAAAAAGATTTGGATAGTGAAATTTGATATAAATTTCAGTATGTGAGCATATATAAATAATCAATACATGAAAAATATTATATGTAGTTCTGATTTCCATTACTTGTAAGTCTACTAGGATTTGCAATTTTGAAGAATGTTTTGTGGTTGTATTACAGAAATATGACTATATGTAAATTTATAAATAAATATTAGAAAATACAGTACTTAAAAGTTTATAAAAAATATATCTATAAATGTCACCTAGGAGTGCTTTCAACTATCCTTGTAGTTTTTGTCAACTAATAATTTGAAAGGTCAACTTTCCCATAATTCCATGATGTCAACATTCCCATAATTCTGTGATCTTAATGTTTGCTGTCTGCCTATTGATTAAATCTTGCTTGTATTTATATATTAACATAGCATCCTTAATTTTTCTTTTATTATTATTTCTTTCAGTTTTCAATATTTTTACATTATTATAATTAAAATCAAAACCATATATACATGATTTATTATAGTCATAAAAAATGGAAGCTGATAAATTATCATTATTTTTATAATTTTGTTTTGTATTTTGAACCTTTTTAGTAATAACAAGTGCTCTTTTGTTCTTTTTTCCAATGTGTACCTCGACTCACCTATATATCCACTGCCACATCTATACGTCCATTTGTAAATGATACAATTTTTATTTGTCAATAAGGTTTTATCTTTTGAGTTATTTATTAATTTATTTAATGTAGGTGGTGCATAAAAAACAATATCACATATACCTTTATAAATTTTCTTAATATATATATAATGTCACTTTCACAGCCTCCAGACACTTAATATCTGTGTGATTTAGTGCAGTTGTTGGATGGAGAATATAAAAACTAAAGGGTTTTATATTAATTTTCAGATGAAAAAAAAAAAAGATTTTGTCAAGTTAATGGAACTGTGTGCATAACTTAACATTTTAAATTATTGTGATGTGATGCAATGTGACTTCTTAAACGGGGTCAGGAATCTCTCAGCAACTACGCTCAGAGAAACCTGTTAGCCACTTTACCTTCCCTTTCCATTCCCCACCCTAAGTTTTCCCATAATCTGCTCCATCCCATTTCGACAACATAATCTTTGTCAACTCCATGGCCTTCATATCTAAATCCCCCTTATCTTTTCCCAAACCCAGCATAAAAACCAATAACCCACTTTATGTATAATCACTTTGTTCATATTTATTCTTTCATAACTTCATTATTTGTACTCTTTCTGTTTTCAAGCATTTACATTCAATTAACAGATGCCTAATATTTTCTATGCCTTTCTTACACAATTTGCAGACTAAATCACCCATATTTTTCCATTTATGTGTATATTCCCTTGTTGCTAAAGATCCCGTTTGAGCCTTGAACAGTAAACTACTTTGCTTGCTATTATCATAAATTAACTAGCACCCAATGTTTGACCGATAATGTGATCCCTTCTCCCTCTAGGAACTGATTATACAATTATATTTTTATAAGGTATTCAAATTTTTAGAAATACTTTTAAGACTGTGCAACAGATTATTTTTTTAAATATTTTCATTTCCGTGATTATAAAAACTTATTCATAATTGTGGAATATCCTTTCTTTCATAATTCAACTTTGAAATAGTTATAATGTTTTATATCATCATCATCATTTTCAATAATTATCAATCTCTGCAGGATGAACATCTCTCTAGTTTCTTTGATTTCTAGCCTCTCTTCTCCACATCACACCAGCAAACTGCCTTATTTCATTAATCCATCTCTTATGTGGTTTTTTTTAGGTCTTTACGATCTCTTGGAATCCAATTTAAGATTTTAAATGTCCATTTATTGTTGTCTCTTCTAGCAATGTGTATAGCCAGTTCCTCTTCAGTGCCTTCATTTTTTCAATGGTCAATAATACCTATTTGTTCTCTTACTCATGTATTTCATTTTCAATTCCTCTTTGTTACTTCTAATATACATTTATCCATACTTTGTTGAGTGATCTGAAGTCTCTGTATTATTCTTCTGTTAAATGTCCAAGTCTTAGGTGCATAAGTAAGAAAGAACTTGTAAAGTTCATTTTTAAAAAATATTTCTTTTCAAATACATAGGCATATTTCGCTTTAACATTTTTTTTTTTTTACCAAAAGCATTCTACCAAAGTTTAATTTTTTGCTTAATTTCATCCATTATATTTTCATCTGTATTAATAATATTCATCATTAGCAATCTTTATTATTATTTGTTTGTTTGTTTGTTGTTGTTGTTTTTTTTTTGAGAAAATCCATTGAACATTGCTTTAATTTTTGTTTAGCATTTATCTTTAAAATCCTTCTTTCTTACTTTGATTTGATAACTCTTGAAATATTTCTTGAAGCTCTGAAACATTATTTGAAAAAACAACTATACCATCTGCAAAATCTAAATGACTTGAGTAATGTCTATTTATTTTTACTTCCCGAACTTCCCATTTTAATCTAAAAAATATTTACTTTAAAACTGCTGTAAAAAGTTTTGGAGATATGAAATCATCCTGGCATATATCCTTCTAAAGATTCATCCTCTGAATATCAATATGTAATGTAATCATTGTTGTTACATTTTGATAAATATTCTTCAGAATATGATAATATCCTGGATCTATATCTTGATCCATTGCTTTAATCGCTATAGAGATGCTTATAGAATCAAATGGCTTTTTTTATAATTTACAAATCCAAAACATAAAGATAAATCATATTTATTAGTCCTCTCTATAACTTCTCTCAATATTTGGAGATGATTCATTGTACTAAAACCATTTTAAATCCAGCTTGTGTAGGTTGGTTAAAATCCAAAATTTGCTTTAGATGAGTTGTAAAAATTTTGTATACACCTGATCAAAGACTATTTCTAACATCTTCATCATCTTTTTTAAATATTAATATTACTATTGCAGTCTGCCAATCATCCAGTAGATTTTTATCATTTATACATTTGGTATATAACTTGACCAACAAGTTTTCTATTTCTTCATCTGCTTCTTTTTAAGATATCGATTATAATTTCATCATTACCTGTAACTTTTTTTCTTCTTCATAGATTTAATTGCAAGTCTCATTTAGAATGTTGGGAAATAAACTTATTATAAAATTTAATTCATAATTTTTATTATGTAAAAAAGCAAAAAAAAAAATATTTTTTTCCATTTTCAATTGCATTCAACTTTCTAATCACAGATTAATAAAGGAAGGAAGATGTCTGTTGTAGGCTGTAGCCATCCTTTAATAACTAACTGATGGAAAGAAAAAATAAATATAGTAACTTTTGACAACTGCTGATGAATAAGTATTAAATTAATCTATATTGAGTAAGTAATCTTTTTAAAATGGAATGTATTGTTTAATAACAAATAGATTAATTTTTACTTTTATGGGTATATCCATTTTTGGATAAAATTATTTTTTAGTCATTATAAACTATTTAAAATGAAAAAAGAATTATTAAAAACTATCTAGGATTTTGTGAGCACATTTCTAAATTTAATTGGAGTTCATTATACTGCTATACTGGAATTAATCGTTATTCTTATTATTTTTATAGATTTTTAATGGTTTAGTATATACTCCCAATAATTTTTTTGTACAATGACTTTCCTTATTAATTCTCTTACACTCTCATTTAAATTATTAAGAGGAAATTTTACTATCACAGACTATATTTTAAAATGCCAACATTTTATTTTATAATAATTTTATTAATTTCAGAAGACCGATTAAACTTGGCTAACAAAAGAAATTTATAAAATCACATTTGAAACATTAAAGATAATCTTTCTAATAAATAATTGTCTGCTTTTATTAATAACTGATATGGGAAATAAAAAGATTCATGCAAATCATGTTTTCAACTTGATTGTTAATAATTTCTCTAATCATTTTGCTGAGTTGTATATATAATCTATATCTTATTCTAAAAAATATCTTACCTTGTGATTCTTCTATTGTTTGTTCATATCACTGATGCTAGTGATAATTCATTCTAGTTTAGATCCTGACAATATTCTCTCCATCTACAAAGGTTCAGAATTTATAGATGCCCATATCATCTTCATATTTAATTATTCATTAAATACTTGTATTTTTCTTAGTATTCTACAATGTGCCAATATGATACCAATGTTTAAGAATGGCTTTCAAAGCTTGTGTTATAATTATAGGCTTATTTCTGTTTTATACACTATTTTTTCACAAATATTTAAGAAACGTGTTTATAATAAAATTATTACTGACAGAAGTAGAATATCTTCTTTATATCAACTGAAAACAATTTTATTGCCATCTATTATCACAAAGTATATGAGATTGACAAGGATTAGCAAAGATTTTCAATAATGTTGATCGCATCATTCTTCTAAATTATATAAAATAAGTTTTTTTTCCTAAATTTATTGATTAATTTGAATCTTTCTGTAGGGGCCATACAACATATGTTAAGAAAATATTCCAGTGCTGCTTAAAGTTCTGTTTTTATACTTATTCACAGATGGGTTGCTGAAAAAACATAACATTGGGAGGGTGATTTGAACATTTTTCATATGTTAAATATAATAATAAAATCTCTCCTAAATACAATTGTAATTTGTATGTTCCTCGGTAATATGTAGCACATATATTTTTTAATATGAATGATCTCAAAGATTGTCTGAAATTTTTTTATCTTTTATGTTATATGGGTGATTTTAAAATCTTTAGAAAAATTACATCTATGATTATTCTTTTCTTTAAAATGATTTTTATAAGTTTGACTTGTGGTGTAATTTAAACAATATATTCATAACTGTTCATTTGTTTAATAAATTAACATATTAAGTTTTTGATTGTTTTAAAATTAATTTTATAAAATTAACCTATTATTTCTCAAAAAGGTCTGAATATTTTATTTTTTAATAATAAATCCTTTCATCATTATATTGAAAATATTGTTTTAAGATTTCAAAGTCCTGAGTGTCATCTTTAGGCACAGATTATTATTTTCATTGGAAATACAAAATACAAATTATTTATCTTGATGTTTTTCATTTTAGAACAGGGTTCTATCATCTGAAATTCGAATTCTAAACAAAATTGTAATTTAATTCAATCTGTTTTTAAAAAAAAATTTAATGTTTTCTTCTTAAGGTGATTTTTGTTTGAATTCTAGACATCAGTTTAGAGATTTTAATTTTTTTTTTTCAAGATTGTTACTTGCTCATGATACCTGGGAAATTCCTCTTTTTTATATTCAGTTTTGTTGCTCTAGAGTTCTTTAATTATTCCCTTTATTTAGGCTACACATTTTGATTGTTTTATTTTAGATCCCACATGATTCTCTAATATTTATCATATGCATGTATATTGTGTTTTTTATTGCTATGCATTTTTTATTTGATTATTTGTCATTTAAATAATAATTATATATGGTATCCTTATTTTTTGTATTAAAATAATTATCTGTGAAATAATCTAAAAATTAATGTATTTCAAAAGTTAAAATATATTGGTTGTTGTAAACTTTTAATGAAACATCTGTTAACTATAACTGCTGTGTTATTGTTAACATTAAAGATATTTATTTTATATTTTACTATTTTTTTTTTTTAAATATTGGTATAAATTATTGTGTAATGTAACTAGCAAGTAAACAATAGTGTTTTATGTATTATTTAATATTATATTTTCTGTGATTAAAGTAGATTTTTCTTGTCCTATATATTTCAAGTTTATAATAAAAGTTTTCTATAATTATATTTATAAATTTTAGTCTTAGTTATTATTCATATAATGGCTGATTTATTTATCTATGTGCATCTAAACTTATATGCTACTGATAATCAAATGATGTATTTTTGGGAATTTATAAGTTTGAGCATTGTAGTAACAATGCATGAACATTAATTTTACTCCAATGATATGTACATATCGACATATAGTTTTTATTTTATACATTTACTATTGTACATCTTTATTCACACTTCAGCATTTTTTTATTATGAAATATTAATGAAAAAACTTTAATAATACTTATAGAAATCAATATATTATCCCTAAACAAATGGAATCTTTAATTGTAAAAGTACAGCAAATTTCTTATTTCCAAAAGATTAAACATTAGAGTATTACTGGAAATCAAAAATGGATGAATGTCAAAGCATAACATTTCTTTAACTTGCAAGTGTATTTTGACTGGCAAAAGATGTAAATAACAATGAACACAGTGTACCCAATGAAAAGGTGACTGCCATCTTTATATGAATACATGTATCATGTAGTGATATAGTTTACTTATTCGCCACAAAAATTTTTAAATACTAGTGTGTCTAGATCATAAATTATGATATGAATATGATAGTATGTTTCATAACTTTATAGAAACCTATGATGGAATAATGCACTAAGATTCAATTTAGTTTAAAATTATGCAAATCTATTACTGAAATATTTGAAGTGATTCAAAATATGTATGGTTGTGAAACCTTGAAATGTAAGAATTTTTTTCAAGTGGTTTGCAAGATTTCATAGTAACAGAAAAAGTATTGAAGATGATCTATAGTTTCACATCAAAAATAACTAAATATAAAAAAAAAAAATATGCAAAAAGTTGTTGAAATTTATCAAACTGATCACTGTGTGCCTGTCAGACTCATAGAGGAGCTCACTGGCATTGCCCAAAGCACTTCCCACATTTTAATGGAAGATTTGAAAAAATAGAAGGTATGTGTGCTTTGAACCTGATTTGTTATAAATCATTCAAAAAGATAAAGTGTAACACTGCAGAGTCATGCAGAGTAATGCAATTTTGGATCTGGAATTATTGTCAAACATTATAATGGAATGCCAGATGTGGCATATGCCATTAATCAAGCATCAGAATATGGAATAGATATTGGCAGAAAAAAAAAATTAATCCAAAAGTGTCGAATCAAAACATTGCTTTATATAATTTTTATTACTCTAACGCCATTTTGCATCATAAATATATTTATGGAAGATAAAAATCTAACTATTAATCGAGAATTTTGAAGCATTTATGGACCAAAATTTTGCACAAGTGATCTGAGTACTGCAAGCAAGGCTCTTGATCATTGTTGCACAATAATGCAAGATTGTGTACAATTGACCAAAAAAAAAAATTGCTTGAGCATCCATTATATTTTCTTGATTTGACTATTTCCAAAATTAAAATTGTCCATAAAATCACTATGTCATGATTCAATTTAGGATATCCAGAATCTTGTACCAAAGTTACTGCAAATGATCTCTGCAAGAGGATTTCATGGACTGTTTCATATAGTTTTATAATCATTTCCATCTTTGGTATATTGAATCATTAAGGCTAGAATTTTGAAAAATGGATAATAAAAACAAACATTGTCTTGTGTTTTATTTTACACTGTGAGTGTGAAAATACAATAAACAAAGTAAGAATAACAATTAAATAAAAATCATTCTTGGGAAATATTTTTATTTTTGTCAAAACTGACCTCTATTCATAAAGTAGAACATATTAAAGAATAAAAATTATATTATTTTATTTTATTCTATTCAAGTACTGATTAGAAGAAATGTGATTCCAATTTATAATGATATTTAAAATAATAGAAAGGTATATCAAATACAGAAATCACAAAAATAACTAGAATATGAATACCAAGCATATGTTTATAATCAAAGAAATAATATACAATACTATATTAATCCAAGCAATTTCAAATAAACATTGTAAACATACTTTGTTGAAAGTCTGAATGAAAAAGAAGGCAGATAGTGCAAAGATTGCAGAAAATTGAATAAAATTAGATAAAAGAAGAAAGCATCTGGAAAAAATTTTGAAGCATGATTATAATTTAAATTGCTTGAAAGAATGAAATGATGGGAGTCAAGTTATACAAAGGCTAGGTATGTCTATACTTGCAAAGGAAATATGATAAAAAATTGTGGAGTTTCAGTAATGCAATACATAAACATTTTGCTATTTTATGAAGAAATATGTATATTTTTACACAGATCTTTAATATTCAGTTTGCCTAGTATGCTTTCAATATATTCAACATCACATGATCACCATTTTTCCTGCTTGCTCATAACTTATTAAAACAGGAAAAACTCTCCATACAGTAGTGCTATTCAATGCAATGGATGCCAGAAGGCTTGTGCATAAAATCCCTATCTAGTGCATACTTATCCAATATCTCCAGACTAATTTCTAGCTTGTGGCTTTCATCAGTGACCTGAGAGCACTGCACACTGCACCTAGATTTTAGGATATATAGGTGCAGTGCTCCAGATCCAAGGCTCCTCACTGATGAAAGCCACAAGCTAGAAATTAGTCTGAGGATATTCCATAGATCTAAATTTCAATTTCAATACATTGAATAGCTTATTAGATAATAATTAAACACTGATATAAAGAACTTGGTAATCACACCATTTCACAATATGATATATTGAATATATTGAAACCATGCTAGGCAGTAATAAAGCTGAATATTAAAAACTACCTTTTCTATGAGTATATTCATTTTTACCAAATATTACATTGACTCAGAAAAGAATAAAATTTATAATAGTTGATAAGATTTTAGTGATTTTTGAATTGTAATTGATGATATTGAAAGGAGCATACCCAGAAGAAGAAGGTATTTCATATCTTTATAACTTCAATAGCTATTTTTTATATAATTGTAGTTTGATTACATTATGCATCTTTATTCTCATTATAGGTTTATAAAAGTAGAAAATGCTTAAATTTTAACCTTGACCATAGATATTCTTATTAATTGTAATAAATAAAAACTATATATATAAAGATACCATCTGTATATACAATGTATGCATTTTTGGCAGGTTTATATGAAATAATGGAATTGATTGAAATTTTACCCATCTACAATCTAACATCTTTCATATTTTCAAATAAAATAATTGGCATCTCTTATATATATATATATAAGATTTTCTGATTTCTGAATTGTACTTTTTGATGTGCTGTATCATAAATTTTATCCAAAGAAATTGTATGCAAATTATTGGATGTGAAGATTTAAGATTTCAGCTTATTGATATTAAGCTGACATTAAATATTATTAATGGGACATTAAGAATTTTTTTAAGACAAAAAAGTGATGGGTTGAAAAAAATTAGAGAATTATAGATTGTCTCATTCATAACACAGTCAAAACAGAATGATTTTACTTGGTCATTTTACTTGAATTATAATTCACTTGGATTTTTTTTTTGCTAACCATGGTATTCTCAAAAATCTTAATCCTTATTAATTACAACTTTAAATTGTTTTAAAAGATTTCTCATAACTTCATATTGACTCGTTGTAAATTGAAAGATTTCGTCTATATTAGTTTCTATAGAAATTGTGGACTTAATCAGTGAAGTAGTTAATAGCTTCACGCTCTCAAATCAAAATGCTTCATATTCACCTAGTCGAAAATCAGAGTGGCCGCTCTTGTCTTTTAAAGTCATTAATATTGTGTTTAAATTTGTAGATGTCCCTACTGTCACATTTTAGGTGCATAGTCTTAAGGTTATAGTTTTAATACATATTGCTTAATGCATCAAAGTTTATATCATTCATCTTCATTTTCGAATTTTCATGTTCTTAAAGCATCACATGAAATGCCATAACTTGAACTATTCCTTCTTTAAAAAGGGTGCTCTCCTCATGCATTTTCAGTACACTTTTTTAAGCATCACTGAATAGTTTTGGTGCTTAATAGTCCTCTTGAATTGAAAACAAGTATATCATAAGACCGTTAGACATTTGATACTATTTAGGGAAATTAAAACACTGTGGAAAATGCATTAGAATAAGTATAATCTTTTGTTATTGATACTATTTAGAGAAATTAAAGCATTGTGAAAAATGCATTAGAAGGAGTATAGTTTTTTTTTAAAAAAAATATAAGCAATGCAAGATGAATAAAACGATGTTGAACATAATTATAATCTTCATTTTTAAATATATGTTCATATGATAGAGAATTTTGATATGGCAGGGTTGAAATGAGAGATGCACCGAAATAAAAACCAAAAAATTTGAAAATATATCTCTATATCCAAAAATATTTCCAAGTCATTTCATTGCAAATCTATTCACTATTGTTGTATAATAAATCTCTTGATTATTGGATTTTTTGTTTTCTATAATAGGAGTTTATGTTTTAAAAAGAAAAATTTTAATAAACAAATAAATAAATAAATGTAAAATCTAATTATAAAAAATAGAAGCACCCTCCCCCATTAAAATATTTTATTTGATCTTATCATCAAAGTTTATAAAAATACATCTTTATAAACATGCTTGTTTGTTTGCTTTATCTATTATCAAAACATCGCTAGCTTCTTTATTTATAAAAACATCTTATTTCCATTAGTAGTTTGCAAATTTTTTTTTTTTCACTAAAAAAAAAAGAGGCCACTTGTAATTCATTTTATTTCATATTTGCAATTCGTCAAAATATTAAAGATTTTTAATGGGAGAAAAAAAATATTTTTTTTCCCAATATAACAGTATCAGCAGATAGAACATAAAATTCGAAAAAGTAAGTTTGTATAGGGAAATGAGTAATAAACAATAAATAAAAAACAACAATTATGTTTCATTTTTAATATATAAATTTTTTTCTACAGTACAGGCTCTCATCGCCACATATATAAACAATCGTCGCTCATCTTATATTAACATAGCCAATCTTCATACTTTAATGGACCGGTTTCAATCCACTCCACCCCACAACTCTTCTTCCATCCATTTCATTGAAAATCTGATGAAGAACACTCAAAGCCCTCATTGGTGCCAACATTCTCATCCTACCCATGTTGACCATAAGTCACTCTGATACCTCATGTATAGGGCATAATCCATTTACATACATATACGAGGGATGGGCAGACCTTACAGCACTATATTTTTAATATATACATTTTTTCCTACAGTACAGGCTTTTTCACACCTGCACTCCACTATGCACACCACCTTCAACTATCCATGCTATCTCATACTGCTGACACCCTTGATTACACACATCTTGAAAAGATAAATAATCACCAAACCAGCACTCATCTGTTGGTCCAGATTATCATCTCCACTCATATATACAATTAATGCTCAGCTTATATTAGTATAGCCAATCTTCATACTTTTATGGACAGGCTTCAATCCACTCCACCCTACAACTGTTTCATCCATTTTCAGTAAAAATTTGCTAATGGAATGCTCAAAAACCTCATTGGTGCCAATCTTCTCATCCTACCATGTTGACCATAAGTCACTCTGACCCCTCGTGTACAATACAATCCATTTACATACATATACAAGGAATGGGTGGAGTTTATAGCACTATATTTTTAATATATAATTTTTTTTCTACAATACAGGCTTTTTCATACCTGCACTCCAATATGTTGACCCTCAACTATCCACACTATCTCATACTGCTGACATATTTGATCACACACATGTCAAAAAGATAAATAATGAAGCGGTTGAGCTTCATCGTCCTTCATACTCACCAAATTACTAACCCATGTTTCAACCTTATGTTCCCTCCTGCTCCTATATTAATGTATATTTATTTTATATATATATATGTTCGAGATGTGCACCTAAAAGATTATAAAATTTAGCTCTTAACATTTTTTTAATATTTATTATTAATTCTTATATTAAAATCAAAATATATTAGGTGCAGCTCAAATATATATATATAACGGTAGCAATTACTAACACTGTATTAATTTTACCAATATCGTTTTTAAGTTTCTAAAAAAAAAAAAAAACTTTCTGTTTAAATTTGTTAAAAACTATATTTTTCTTTTAAAAATCCAAGATGGAGTATGCAAATGTTAATTGTCCAAAAATAACTAAAAGGGTGGACATTTTATATTATCTAATTTTGGGAAAGGATGTTTAATTAAAATGGACTAAAAGTAAAAAGGGAAATCCAATTAAGAATTTATGCTTTTGCCATTAATATTTTATCAAATCTATTTCTAATCTGGAAATAGATTTGAATATATTTTCGGACAAATTATCTAACAGTTGCATCTCCAAAATAATAGGTGAAGAAAATGAAATTAAAAAAAAGGAAATACTAAAAGCATTCCTTAAATACCTGAGGGCTGTATATAATGGGCTAATTTTTGACTACCTAGGAGAGAACTAGTTTGTAGAAAAGCTGCTGTAAAAGGACTCCATGCTATTTTTTTTTTCAAAAATGTTGGACGAGTAGAAACAACTAATCACATTCTTTCCTTTTTGCTGGTCAATCTCACCTTGAATAATCATCTCACTGATGCCCCAAAATATGATCTAAGAATGGAGGAATGCCTAATGGAAGCTTGCTATTAAAATGATTTCAATCCTGTTAATTTTGCCATGTTGGAGCTGAACTGTTAAAATGGACTCTTTAATATAGCAAGGTAATTGACCTAAGAACCGCCTATGAACTTTACAACTTTTTCCTTCTAAATTAATCTCAACCTCAGCTCTCTAGATTTTATTTTAAAATTTGTTAAATTAAATGTTTTTTATTAATTATTAATTGTATTTGCTCTTATACTACTAATTTTTCTTTTATATATAAAGTCTGCTCTTATTTCTTTAATCTTGGTGCGGTTCCTTTTTTCACTTTAAACTATTGTATTTTCTTATTTTTAAGTTGCCAATCTAAACAATCTTGTGAGCCAAATGTATAAAGTTATTTTCCCTATCTACTTAAACCTCCCTGAGTCAAGGCTAATAAAATCCCCTCCCTTTTTGAATTAGATTTACGTCCTCCCTGAGTCAAGGCTAATAAAATCCTCTCCCTTTTTGAATTAGATTTACGTACTTTCTTAATTAATACAGTCGCCAGATTGTTTCCCCAAGTTAATCTAATTTCATGATTTTCTTAAAAATGTTTTTAAAAGAAATATATATATTCTTTATGAATAATTTTTAAATTACCAAAAAAAATTAACACTATCAAATATTTTCTTTTATGTCACGCATTTAATTCTGAAAGGGTGATTTTTTTCTTACTATTGTTTTTTATATCATTTGTATTATAAAGCTATACTCTTAATATTTCAAAGACTTGATTATTATCAAGTTAATAAAATTCGCGAGGGTGGGATTTTAGTCTGTTAAATAACAAGGAAGGAAAAAGGGGTAATTTGTAAAACCTATTTATACAAATTAAATCTTTCCCATATATATTACATAGCATACTGTTTATTGCCTAAATTATAGCATTCGAGTAAGGTCCATGCATTTTAAAATAGTGATTTCCATATGTCATTAAAGACAATGTTATGTGGCATTACTGATATAAGGCTTCGTTTATTAAATATTACGTGCTTCTAACTTGGAGAGTTACGATAAATTCGGACCCATAAACTTTCCTCACACCCTATACTGCAGGTAGTTGACCTTCCGGAGATCATTTTTGTATAACAGGCCTCTCACATTGGTTGCCCAGAGAATCCTGGGAACCATGCCAAGCCTAATTAAACTTCTCTAAGCAATACCCTAGAAAAGGGGCTCTTAGCCATTTCGTTTTCTTCGTTTGGAAGCACGGCATCACTTTGGATTCTTCTGCCTTTATATCAGTCCCACTGCTTCTCCATTAGTATTAATTTATTTATTTAATGACCTCATTTCATTGCTGCAATCATAAAATTGCACTTTGCTTATGTATATATATATGCCTTTCCAATAATAGTCATTAGTTTAATTAATAATATCGTTTTTCTTATTTTTTTGTAAAATCCCACCATTGTAATTCATCCCCTTTATTTAAGAGTATACATATTTTTAGAAAACAAAGCATTCTTTTCATTTCAAAGTTTGAATTTAAAGAATAGTTAAAATTATTATGTTCACTAATAAATGATACTTGATTTAAATATAGATCATTTTACTAAATCCTCCCAAATGTCGTACTCCATGATTAGACCATTTTTAAAACATATATTTTGATTTTTCACGACCGAAATGGTGTGAAAATAGTTTGTATAATATGTATAATGATTCCTAAAAAGCTTCATAAATTTGTATGCTCATCCTCACCTTTCAGAGCCACCGCTAAAGCATTAATTGAAAAATGTGAAAGTTTGTTTTGTGATCAATGATTGGCACCTTAATCTAACCCACCAAATATATTTATTGACATATAATAAGTAATTTATTCATAAGAGCATTCAAATAAAGATATAAGTAATTTACTGTTCATTAAATGTATATGTGCATTCTTGTGTTAAATATGTCTCATTGTCTCTTTCACTCTTCTAGTGGGCTGCATTTACAAATTAATTCTCGTGTGCCATCATTATGTTATTCATTAGGTGTTTGGGCTGGGGCTTGTGGGATGGGTTCAAATCTAGGTTGGTCCCTGATCTAAATCTCTGGCTTGACTGGGTTTGAAGTACGTTTCATCAAGTTCCAACTCCTGCTAGATGGAGCAACATATTTTGACCAGTACAATAATCACCAATATACCTATTTTGTGCTAACCCAGCACTCATCAGTTGTGTGGAGATGACAATCAGGACCAACTGATGAGGGCTGATTTAGCACATAATATTTATATTGGTGATTATTTATCTTTTTGACATGTGTATGATCAAGGGTGTCTGCAGTGTAAGATAGCGTGGATAGTTGAGGGTCGTGTGAAAGTATGTTTCATTTTTGTAATTTAAGATAATGATTATAAAGAGAATCATATTCATATAAATCTGCTTATAAAATTTTGAAGAAATTATATTTATTGTATTTTCCTTTTGTATAAGAAATATTATATAACATATAGGGTATATGAGCACAGACTTTCACAGAACCCACCACTTTTCACTCTATCTCATAACACTGATACACTTGAACACATGTATATTGCAAAGATAAATAATCAGCAATATACATATTTCATGCTAAACCAGCAATCATCAGTTGGTACAGATTATCATCTCTACACATACATGCAATAAGTGCTCAGATATATATTGATAGCCAATTTTCATACTTTAATGGTCAGGCTTCAATACCCTCCAACTCTCCAACCATCCATCCAATTGAAAATCTGATGATGGAACACTCAAAGGCTACATGATGATGAGATTGTTACCACACCCATGTTTACATAAAGTCAATCTGACCCCTCATGTACAGAACATAATTCATTTAATGCATATACAAGGGATGGGCAGACATCTCTACTATGTAATAACTGTAATACAGGCTTATTATATTATAGTTTTGTTACATTTACAATGTGATGTTAATATTGTTTAAATACCAACAGATGTCTCTAAACAGAATTATACCAAAAATGTATTATAATTTTAATAATTTAGAGATTCTTAAAATAATATGATTGTTTTAATTCAGGGGTCCCTAACCCTATGCCTGCAGGCACCATGGTGCCCGCAGACCATTTTATGTGTGCCCGCTGCTATCCGAACATGATAAAAAATTATCTGATACAAATAAATTTAATTTTTAAAAGTTCTTATAAATTATTATATTATATTGTAATCAAATTGTAGGGCATACTATACTTTTAGTTTACAAATATAAATGTTAATCATATGTTAAAATTTTATTTTTGAAATAAATATTTTTTTGTACATTATGTGTATTATTAACAATATCCAACTATAAATTTACATTGAAAAAATAAATGGTGCTCGCCACCTGGTTGAAAAAATAAATGGTGCCTGCCACTTGGTCAATATTATAGAATGTGCTCTTAAGTGCAAAAAGGTTGGGGACCCCTGTTTTAACTGTAGAAAAAAAAATTCCACAAATATAGAAAGACAAAGAATAAAAAGATAAAGATGAGTTTGTAATGATTACACAAAACAATCCATGAAATTTAAAAATATATCCACAAGCTGGTATTGTAATCTGTGTATTTGACAAGTTGCCATGTCATCTTTTGATTTTATCTTCAGTGAATAATTATTATTATTATTATTATTATTATTATTATTATTATTATTATTATTATTATTATTATTATTATTATTATTATTATTATTATTATTATTATTATTATTATTATGATTATTATTATTATTATTATTATTATTATTATTATTATTATTAATTATATTTAATTATATATATTTTATATATTATATTATATTATATTATTATTATTATATGTGATGTGATGTGATGTGAGATGTGATGATGATGATGATGATGATGTGTGATGTGTGTGATGATGATGATGATGATGATGATGATGATTCAAAGGATAAACTTTATTAGTATTCTAAAAGGTTATACAAGTTACATTTGACACATAGTTCTTACATATAAATTAGTTTCACAAAACTGCATATGTACAATGATTTGATCAGTAACTGTATGCGTTATCAAACTAGAAGTCTCTAAGAAAAAAAAAAGTTCAACAAAATCAATGATGATCACTCAATCATATGATAATATTCAATTAGATATACTTCAATTAAATTAAAGCAGGAATGCATCTAGTTTGTGTCAGTTGGCTTTAGAACTGGCACAAGGATCCATGTTAGATATAGTTTTTTTTTTGTTAGTGCTTTTATATAAGTTCTTGTATATTCCAGGTGTCAATGTACTTAGATTGATCTGTAATCTTCATGTCTCTTTCACGTATGGTTTGTAGCTTATTTCTGAACGTGTTTGGAAATTGTATATGAAATTACACCATAAAGCATAGAGTAAAAATGTGCAGATTCTTATTTCAGCAAAGATACCTCTTTTAAAAGAGTCAAAAAGGGTTTTCATATTGATTTTTTTATCCTTGAGTGAAGTGCTAATAATTTCACGAATGTTTTCTAGACTTGAGCATGAGAAAAAAAGGTGGTTTTGTGTCTCCGAGTCCCTATGGCAAAGATTACATATATCATCTATATCTTTATAGTTTTTTTGATATTTCAAAAAGTGTTGTGTAGGTAGCGAGTCTAGATTTATCTTTAGGAGAAAGTCAAAATATTTTGGTTCAAGTGACCATAGTTTGAATTTGCGACATAATTGTTTATTATTAATATGAAGTGGAGTTTGTACATTATCTTGATTTGGATGTAGAAGTTATATTTGGCTTGTGGTGGTTTAAAGTTAAGAGTGTGAATTGTTAATAATGGTGTAAGTAGTGTGTTCAGATATCCTTGGAGAGGAGGTGGTCTATCTGTAGGGGTAATCTTGGCAGCAATTTCTAAATATGGGAATTTTTGTGCACATGTAGATATTATGTTCAATGTTTTTTGTATCCTGAAGACATGTATTGAGTGAAGGCCAAGGCCATTTGTGAAAGGGGTTTTCTTAGGCGTTTTATTGATATTCAAATAATCTTTTTTCCCCAGAATAATTTTCTGCATAAGGAGTCTATTTTATTTGTAAATGCCTTGGTATAAATGATTGTTGGAGTAAAATAAGAGATTTTTGTAATCACTAGCATGTTAAGCAAGGCCATTTTTGTATATAGAGAGAGGTAGCTTTGGAGAGTGAATTGACAGTCTTTTCCACTTTCTCTATCAAATTTTTCTGTATGAGCGATCTCATAGGTGAATGTCGTAAATAAAAGTTGAACCCAAGAAATGCGCTTGGTCTACCTTTGAAAACTTTATTAATGATATTACCGGTGAAGATCTGCCATGCACATGATTTCTCCATATTGAATGTTAGCTTGTATTCTTTTGTAAAATTATTAAGTATCTTAAGAAGTTTGGGAATTTGTAATTTGTTTTTGAGATGATAGAAATATTGCTATATCATCTATATATGCGATACATGAGATGTTGTCATTGATGGTGGGCAGGTAGATTCCTGAAAATTCATTTTCTATTATTTTTGTAAGAGGGTTGATATAGGCAGTGAACAGTAAGGCACTGAGAGGTGAGCCCTGAGGAATGGACTGATGTGGCACTATTGGTGGTGAAGTTTTCCCATTTAGGGAAACATAAATCTCATGGTTTAAAAGCAAGTTAGCAAGCAAGTTTAGATATGCGTTCGAAACTGAGTATTTTTGCAGAGTTTTAAGAAGAGTACTGTTGGAAATCATGTCAAAAGCGGCTTCAATATCTAGTTGAATAACAACTGGACTGTATTTTTTATTATCTCTAACAGTTTCTATAGTTGACTTGAATAGAAAGGCTGCCTGTCCTGTTGAGGATTCTTTTTTGGCAAATTGCATTTTTGATAGGTTTGGCAAAATGAATGGCTCTATTTTATTGTTTATCACTGATTCTATTATCTTTATGCCAAGGGAGCACGTTGAAATTGGACGTAGGTTAGTGGTGTTTGAGATTAATTGTTTCTTTTTCATAAATGGCACAAGCATAATTTGATTTAAGCTCTGTACTTTATAGATGCCTTTAGTGAGGTAGGAGACTGGGTTAAGCATATATTGTGCAGTGATTTTATCAATATGTTTGTATACAAACTTGGGAATTCCATCTATGCCAGGATGACATGAATCTGGCATCGCTTCTATTTTTTTAATGAAATCTTTTAAAGAAATTTTAAATTCATTTTCTGATCTATCTTGTGAAAAGGCCATTAGACTTGGAGAGGATACCCTCTGGGATTTTTCTCTATACAATATGTAAAGCCGCTCCAACATAAAATCTCCATAGACAATTTCAGTTTGAACTTTAATAGCTGCTGGGACTCGCACCTGGGAGGGGTGGCCTAGTGCCCATCTAATGAAGTTTCTGGTATACATGTGTGGCTTATTTAAATATAACCTTTTCTTTTTAATGGAAATATATTCTTTAAGCTGATTTGTTAACTCTTGATATGTCTTCTTTAAAGCCATCAGACAGGGACGATCGAGATTTGATTGAGAAGTGCCAATAATTTTTTTATAGGTATCATCCATAAGCTTTAGTAGTTTTGTTGGGGATGTTGTTGTCCTGGTAAGATGATCAATATTAAATGAAAGCAGGTTAGTAAAAGCACACAATGCTTGGACTGGATCCATTGTAATATTCTTCAACTTGTGTAGATATATGTATACTTCTGAAAAAAGATATTCTGGTGTGCGTGATGGTAGTAGAACTCTGATGGTTCTTCCTGTATTAATTGTTATTCTATTATCAAAATTAATTTCCAGTGACACTAAAACAGCTGCATGATCAGAGAGGGGGGCATTCTTTAATTGAATGCATATCATGTTATGTAATGATGGCGAATAGAAAACCAGATCTATAAGTGATGAATGTCTACCATTGTTAAATGACATGGCCTTCTCCGGCAGAAAGCCTCTTCCACTCATCATCGGAAAGGACAGCTGATGTAACCATTTGCCGGTGAAGATCTGATATGTCATGTTGAAATCTCCCAAAATAATCATCGGATACATAGCATTTATGAACCTAGAGTTAAGTGTTTGTATTCTATTTATAATAGTGGGACCTGGGGGGATATAAACAATTGCCCAAAATAATCATCGGATACATAGCATTTATGAACCTAGAGTTAAGTGTTTGTATAATTCTATTTATAATAGTGGGACCTGGGGGGATATAAACAATTGCTATGTTTAAGGTAATGGCTTTATGAGTGAATGTAATTATCAGCAAGTGTGCATCAATATGTAGGATTTTGAAAGAACTAAATGGGCAGGCTTTATCAATGATAATGCCTGTACCCGCTGATGGAGTGTCAGATGTGTTTGAGAAGGCTGTAAAGCCCTTAGAATTTAGCTTGTCTGTAGGGTTGATTAACAAGCCACTGTAGATTTTTGTTTCGATAATGCCCATTATCTGCGGTTTAACAATGTCGTACCATTTAGCGAGGAGGTCAATTTTTTGTGGGGAGTTTAATCCTCTAACATTAAAAACTCCTATTTTAATATCCATTATTTGTATGTGTGTGCGCATATATATCAGAATCTAAGCCTAGCATAGGAAAGTTTTATTCTAAAATAAAGTTAAATATTTTAATAAGGGAATCTATAGTATATTTTAATGGATCAATAAATATGCATTGTTCAATTATTGTCTGTAGATTTGAGAGAAATATCATTGGATCTCATTTTCCTGTCTGTGAATGGGTTTTCAAGTGAAACTTTATTTATGTTTGTAATACTATCAGTTTCCTCTTCCATTGGACTATTTTCTGATGAGTATGTGGCAATTAGAGAGGCATTGTAACTTTGCGTGATGTTAGCTTTTTTTCTAGAGACTGGAGGAGGGGAATCATTATCACTACTTTCACATTCTAGAGCCATGAGTTTCTTGGGATTATTACCTGATTTTTTTTTTAGGTGGCCACCTGTTTTTCTAGTGATTTGAGTTTTTAGAATTTGTAGGGGCGGCAACACTGCGAGCAATTCCATTATTTCAAGAGATGTTTTATTAAGAAGGGGTGAGATTTCCAGATTAGGAGAGGAGGAAACTTCAATGCTATCGGACCCTGTAGTATGTAGAATCACCTTTCCACTATTGCTAATGTTAATATCATTTTTTCCCTCAATATTATGGTCTGTCGATTGCACATCTTCATCTACAGTCACTTCTTGATTACTATGAAAGTCTTCTTTTGGGCATTGATGTAAGGGGGATGCGCTCATATTACAATATAAAGCCGGACAGTTACTAATAAGATGACCGCATTCTTTGCAATGAAAGCATTGCGGTTTTAGACCGTTTATAACAAGAAATAATGTCACTTCTTCATCTGCAACTTGTGTTGAAATATTTTCGGGATTAATGTTCTCTCCCAGTTTTACTTTAAATCTATAATTATTACTAAATATTGGGATGGGTGTATTTTTAATCTGTAAAGGCTGAAAATCTATCACCCTCTTGAATGGTTTCATAAATTTAATGAAATCTGTTTCTGAATAACCTAGGTAAGTTTTTTTAATTAAACCAGTAATAAAGTTTTCTCTGTTGGGATTGACTACAACTAATGCATATTGCCCCAGAGTTTTCATTTCTTGTCGGAACAATTCTTTGCTTTCTTCGTTTACAAATTCAATAGCCAGATAACGCGGATTCGGATGCTTTCCCACGCGAACTATCAAATTCCATAGGTTTTTATTATTTACCTCTTCGAATAGAAGCTCCTTAGGGAATCTATATAGCGAACAGTTTCTATCTGTAATTTCTATGACAACGGAGCGTTCAATGAAAAAAACGTTTAAATGAATTGAAGAGTTCCCTAGGGATCGTCTGGTTAAACACTTCAGATATTTTATTAAGGCTATCATTAGACCAAGGCTCTTTTATTGTGTTAACATAGGTTTCAGTGGTTTTTGGGGTAAGATCTAGTTTCATCAGATCTCCTGCTGTAGAACGGTGAAATCTAGGCGCTAGCTGCGTTTTCCTTGAGAAAAACAATCGCGTATTATTTTCACTTTTTTTTATAACCGTTGATGGTAATTTTGCAACTTGTGCATAAGAACTTTTAAACGTGTCTGAGCTGACAAACATCATGGCTGGATGTTGGACATCTAAGTCCATTATGCAATCAATCTGTGCTGCCTTTTTGTATTTCTCTCTTTTTTTTAATTAATCTATTAGTTTTCTATTTTATAGTTATTAGAGATATAAAACTCTTACCTGTAATCGGTATATTTTATATTTTAATAAATTGAGGAGCACGATCTGAACGAGTAGTAAGCTAGATTATTATTATTATTATTATTATTATTATTATTATTATTATTATGGCAGCACATCATTTTGTGTATCTCTTCATTGTATTAAATTTTATGTCATATCTTCACAGTGAAATCAATCACTATAATATTTTTTGAGTGTCTTTCAATGTATTGTCATGCTTTTATGAAAACCATGCTCAAATTCATCATAAAATATTTTTTAAGAAGTCCATCATTGTTCAGTTGTATTATATACACTAACTCAACAAAGACATATTTTTACAAGGGTAGACTATATTATCATATCTAGAAAACTGAAGAATATAACTATTGAAATGTTTAGAATATTATCAAGCATTCTCAAATGAAAATTTTCTATTGACTTTATATGTTAATAAAAGGTATCTCTCTTATTTACTACAGCAAATCAAGATGCAGTAGTTATATGATTGTGATGCAGCAGTGACATAAACATCTCAACAACCAAATCCACCTTTTTAAAAAAATCTAGATATTTCAATTGATTTACATCCTCAAGTTGATAGTTATTTGTGTTAATAATGATCTTCCATCACTGACTGATATAGAAGTGTATTTTTTTAACATTAATTATTAAACTAATCTATAATAATGATTCTAAACATCAAGATGATATAAGAATATTGCTAATGTTTTGAGTTGACAAAAATAGGACAATCATCAGTATTTTATAAATTGGCAACCAAAAGGATGAAGTTTTTGTTTTTAACTTTTAATCAATTCAAATTAAAAAAGTCTAATATTACATCTATTTTTTTTCTAATGCCTTTTTTTAATTTATAAAACTACCCATTTCAAAGATTACCATGTAAAATGGAAAACAATGTTGTAGTTGTATATATTGTTTTTTTTGTTGTTGTTTTTTTGTGTAGCTGATTAACACTCTTATGTGAAAGCTTCTTTTCTATCAATATTCAAGACACCTATAAGTAAAAAGGGAGCTCCAAGAAGATTTACCACTGTCAGCATGAACTGGACAATGAGGATTACTTAAATGAGACTATAAATAGGAATGATTCAGCCAGTTAGATTTGCATTAAAATATTATTTTATATATACATATCGTTGAAAATAATTTGCTGCCTAGTAGTGAATTTCTACCATTAGTTTGGGAGAAGGATTTTTATTATTTTAATTTATGATATGGTAGAAGCTCATCCTTAACACACTTCACTATATATTTTAGAATTGTTTTGTTTATTTTCCTCATTTTTTTTGTTATTGACAAATGTTAAAGGACCTGTTATCTTATTTGGTCTTTTGCTCATCATTATCATCTCACTTATCACTATTATTTTTATTATTAAAATCACAAATATATTGATTAATGCCAATTGATGTGATAATATTAAATAGATATTATGCTCACATCCATCTTATTATATATGCAATGATACAAGGATGATATATTAAGTAAATTTAAATGATCAGTCATCATCAGTAGAGAGATATAAGCATTACTATTTAATGTAATTTTGTCCCATGTTAAAAGAGTCTAAAGAAATTACTTACTGAGTTGAAATACTGTGGTATAATGGTGCCAGAAAAGGGGTGAGAAATGGATGAACTAACTTAAATTGTGTCTAAGTTAATAAAAATACACAGAGTTGGTCCATTGGAAGTAGATATAATTATAAGATGTATTTCATTGCGTAATCATTTGCATTACCGGCCCATTACATTTTTCATTTTAAATGCCTCATATTTTTCAATGCCAGCAATAATGCTATATCTTATTCCATCATGTAAGAGTGTTTTATAATACCTAAAAAACTTGGGTGAACAGTCAATTAATTTCAAACATTACTACAGTCTAGTTCAATCAGTTGAGTTATAAGGCTTGACTAAATAAGTAATAGCATTCTCTTAATCATAACTTTGATTATAACATTTTATTTTTAACAAACCATATCTATAATATTTTTTGATTCTTTGAAACCATATTGAATCTTTGGTTAACTATTCATCTATAACTGGAAATAATTTATTCAACAAAATTTTTAATAAGTACTTCCATGATAATTCCTGATGTTCTCTATTTTCATTGCATCCATAAAATCAATCAAATATCAAATTTCAACCCTTTCTTCAGTTATCTAATCAGGGTCTGCAATCTTTCCATTTCTAATATTATAAAGAACAGTTTTAACTTCAGTAATCTGGATATCTTTATTCAGAATTAGGAGAATAGGTAAATTGAAGATTAAAAACCATCATCTCAATTATATAATTATTCAAAAGGTGATCAAAATACTCCAGCAAATGTTTGAAAATGCCATTATCATATAAAAAATATCACCCTGATAAAATTTACCACAATATTACCAAATAGCAATATTTTTAAAATTTTAAATAGAAAAAAAAAATCATGTACATTTATTTATAGAAGTTGAATGATAATATTTTTAAGAAAAAAAATAAATTATTGGTTCTTGAAATGTTTCTAAATGTTACATGACTTAGTGATGATAGTTAAGACTTCTAAATTTTATGAAAAGATGCAATAAGCAGAAGAATCTTAGATAAAATTAAATCAAATATTAATAGGTTTAACTCTTTAATATATATATGAGTAAACTTATAAGAATATGTTATTTCAACTTGAATGATAGTAATTCAAAAAGAGAAACAGCTGAATTTTCTAACAGGTATTTAGTCTCATTACCTCATCCACATTTTTTTTTTATAATTATTCTATCTCTAACTCTTTGATATGTGGGCATTATACTACCAAATTCGATTTCTAATCTTCTAATGGACTGTTTTTTGCATGGTTTATAATGTTTTATTTCATACTACTTTTAGCTATCATTTACTCAAAATATTATGAAGATATTTATTGGTTAATGTTTCAAGCATTTGATTAATCACTGCTTTGCTTCATAGTTCATATCCCTATAGAAGAACAAATTTTGCATTTCATTCTCAAAGATTTGAACCTTTTAATTTAGTCTTCAGTTTTGTGTATCCTTAGAACTACTATAAATACATCTCTAACTTTATTTATTTTGTTTTTAAATATTCTAAAATCTTGTAAAAGAACATGTTCATTTTTTAGTGATATCACAATTACCCATTTTTTAAATTGAATAAAAGCAATTGTGAATAGTTTGGGATATATCATATGAAATTAATCTGATTACTTCTTAATGAATGGAAAATTAAAAATGAGGAAATCTATTTAGAAAATTTATCTAATGGTTAAAGTTAATTTAGATTCCATAGTTTTATTTGTAAAGATAAAATTGAAATCAACAATAATAATCAAAAGAAAAAAGTCGTCAAGCAAGCATTGGTGGTCGATAGGTGAGCATAGCTGTCTTACAAGCAGTTGTCCCGGGTTAGCGTGTTCGCTTCCCAGCCGATGCTGACACATGAGAAAAAAAAGTAATCTAATTTACTGAAAAATTTCTTGAATAATAAATATAATTATTAAGTTTTAAAAGAAAATATCACTGCATTGCTTTTAAATAAATATAATACCACTGACAACTAAAAAAAACTAAGTAAAAAATAATGAATGATTTTTATATTATAGAATTAATGGGAACACGGTTTAGAAATAGTAAAAAAAAACACTAAATAAACTAAAGTAAAAAAATTAACGAATAATGTACAAAAATAAAAAGGTAATATATTGGTAAATTAAGAAATCAAAGAATAAGACAGAAAGTGTTAACTAGGAAAAAAAATATTTGGTTTTTTTGGCACTAAGTTGATTTTTATTGTTAATGCTGCTGTACTATTAGTATTTTTATGCATTTTTTTTTACATGTATTCGTTTTTGAAATTATTTAAATTTATTTGTTCATTAAGATATAATTCATTGATTGTGCCTTGGAGGGCACTGGCTTGATATCTTTTTGAAATTTTGGAAAAATAGAAATAGTCTATATCATTACTACCTGCTTGTGATGAAAATATAAAATGAACAGAAGTCTTGCACCTAAAGATAAAGATTGTAACAGTAAATTATATCATATAAGAAACATTCATTGAAGAATTGTTTCAAACACTCATTCATACACACACACACACATACGGAGCAGTTTATTGAACAATACTTAGATATTATTCAATTTGTATTTTGTAAAAATATATCCATATCAAATATCTTTGAAAATTAATAATAATGAGAGACTCAATTAAAATTTAGTAAAAACCCTATAGATGTATTTCATAGATTATTGCTGTATAGAAAGTTATAATAATGCTTTTTTACAAATAATGAAAAAGAGAAACAAAAGCAAAAATATAATCAAATCAAAATTTAAATAAAGTCAAGGTAAACACAAATGTAACTTTAGAAAGATTCAGAAGAAGGAACTTAGATTTCCTTAAACAATCAAGAAAATAATGATAAAACAATTACTAAACTCAGCAAGTTTTCAGTAATAAGACAACAAAATATTGACTTATCAGAAAAAAATAGAACTTTACAGTAATATTTAACATCTTCATTAACTTTTCAGTCTGAATGATAGCATTTTTTTAGTTATTAGGACCAGGAAAAGACTATGATCTAAAACTTTGATCAAACTTGATGATTTATAGAGGAATTTTTTTAATGCTAAAAGATGTTGATAATCAGAGTAAGAAATTGTAATATCACCAACAAAATTGCATAACTTTTTTATATGCTTCTAAGAACATTTATCTTGACAATACTCTAGAACTATTTACTATAAGTTTGGGTAATTAGTGAACATCAGATGGTTTAATGCTATAATATTCCCATCCCAGCCAAATTTCTGGTTTTTGTTCTTGTTTTTGAGAACTACAATTCAAACTACATATAATGCATTTTTCAGTCAATTTAATCCATTATATTATTCAAGTCAATAGCCTGAAATTGAAAAAACTCTTAAGGTTTTGAATCACATAATTAGATCTAAAACCAGGTCAGTTTCCATATACACGAAAGTATTTCTTTTATTCTATCCTTAGGCTAATAAGGGTGAAGAAAACTGTTCTTGAAAGAATATGAGCAAACATATTAATTATTATTGATATTTTTCTTGCATGCTAAATACTAAACTGTCTGTGATTGGTAAAAAAAAATCATGTCTTTAAACTATGTAGAAATTGATTTGGTGTCAGATCTATATAACTATGCGAGTTAATTTGGATTCAAAACATTGGAGTTTTTTTTTTAAATTTCAGATTTTTAGTTGAGCAGAAGAAATGAGTGAAAGTTCTGCTAGATGCATACGTGCATTAGTTCCAACATCCTAGGCTTCACTTATGAAGGAAAAAGACATTCTGGGAATGTATATATTATAACATTATATAATCTGGTATTTAGTGATTACTAAAGCTTGCAGTAAATAGCTTTAGAATAAGGTGAAGAGAAATGTTTTTAGGAAACAGTGAATCATGATTACCAAGAGTGAATCTTAACAAACACAACTAGATTTCCAAAATGATTAATATTATTCCAATATACCCTGCCCCCTCCTTTTGCCTTACCCTTGTTAATATTCATTAAATAGTATACTGAAGTGCATAAAGATTTTGCTAAAAGTTTAATTAAATATATTAAGTTTATAAAACTTACTGGCATTTGGTAGAATTTTTTTCCAGCTTGAAATAGTTCACTATGCAGACATTATTAATGTGTAAGACAAGATGATCTGTAAAGTTTATTTTTTCAGATTATCAAAATTATAGAAATCATTCTTAAATTTAAAAAAAAAAAGCAATAGGTTAGCTTTTATATAGATATAACCATCAGTAAACGTTCATCATTATTGTTTTTTAGAAAAAGTATCCACATTAGTTTAAAATGAGCAGATTTACTTTATTAAATTGTAGCTAGTAAAGCTTTAAATATAATATGTTTGACAGATTTAATTACAATTACAAACTTATAGTTTATGATAGGATCTGGATCAATTTTGTAGCTCTTTCTAAAGCCCTATCCATTGCTAATAAAATAGATTTCATATCTAAACACATTTCTCATAGACTCCTTAATTCATAAAAGTTTAGGGAAATAAATGAAACAAAATTATTTATAATTTGTTACACATTTTTTTACAAAAACAATCTATATACTTAAATTTCTGCAATACCTAATAATAATAATGAGTGCCATATCTTACATCAGTACAATATTTACTTAAAGTAACTAATAACGATGCTATCTTAGATATCAAGTGTTTGTAAATTTATATATATTTTTATTATATGTATGTGTATATTAAAATATAAGTAAATAATTAAAATGTACATGAAAAAATTGCGTTGTTAAATATAAACCCAGTTTAATATTGCTATTGTTTTAATAGTGTAAAGACTTTATTTCTCATTTGTCTTTATCTCTTATCATCTTTTGATTAATACACATATGATTTTTAATATATATATTGGTTATATTTTATTTATAAATCCATCTATATATTTATATTACTTTTACCTGTTAAATAATTTATTTATTTATTTTAGATGTTTTCCTGATTTAAAAAAGAATTGTAGAATTTCTGATTCTGTACAATTGTTTACATCAAAAGGACCGTACATTCTAAATATTTCTGTAAACACACCCGATAATATTTTTATAAATGAAAATATCATACTGGAAGCATCTGTTACGCTTGCTGGATTATTAATTGATTACGGTATTTTTAATCTTTTTTTTTTACTTTATAATTTTAATATAAAAAAAAAGTATCAAAGCTTTATTATTTTAATTGTGCCATACTAATATAAAAGAATTAAGTTTCTATATTTATACTAATAATAATAAGTTATGTAAGGTAATTGTTTTTAAGTTTTTGAATATATAAAAAATATTTAACGTTATAATCTAACTTAGTAAAATTATGCAGTAAAATAAGCAATAAAAATATACATTCTCATATACTTCATTCACCATAATTATACATCTTCAATAAATAAATAATTCATAAGAAGGGCATGCATAACATTTTCAAGATATATTATCGAACAATAATATACTGATAACTTTGTCGGTATCATTTTTAAAATTAACTACAAAGTATACCAAACAATATGCATATAAAATAATAACATTATAAACAAGAAATAAAAATATTAAATTTAAAACTGAACCATTTTACCAGTGATAAAGTAAAATAAAAGTCCATCTGCCTCCAATCATTTTAGCAGGATACAATAAATAAAGTTTTGAAGCGAACATCACTTCACAACTATAATTAAACATAAAATATTTTAAAAAATTAATGCTAGCAGGAACGTATGTATTGCCATTTAATTAAGAAACTGTTCCATGGATTAAGCAATAATAATAATATTTATTTCATATTATAATAAAGCCATTTATTTTTTGTCCTTTAAAAGCATTTTATAAACAACACTAAGCAGGAAAAGCAATTCTTTTCTTGAAAATATTATCTTTTTATAGTGGAGCAGTTTTTAGAATTAACAACGATAAGAGAGAGAGAGAGCAGACTTTTAGAATAAATGCAGGATAATTCATCTTAATTTTTGTTCAAGAATAATAAATTTACGAATGTTCATAATTTTTCAGTTAATAATTCAAAATATTATATTGGAAAATATTTAAAAGCACATTATCAGTTTCATAAAACAATGAAAGTCATTTGTTTTAATTTCAACAGAGCCAAGAAAATATATTTCTTTAATCCAATGTGAAAGAGACATAATTATTTGTAGGAAGTAAAATTATTTGTATCCATTATCTTGAACAATAATAATTCTTTATTAAAATAACAGCATAATAAAATATATGTCTGAATAATAATAATAATACGTGAAATAAGTTAAATGTTTTTCTTATTAAAACATTTGAAATTTCATTTGAGACTTTGATAATATTTTATTATTATATGCACGTTTTAATATCAGGAATTGAATGTTCTTCATTTAAAAATGAATTTAATTCTGAAACAACCTTGCTTTAAAATAAGAACATTTTAAGAAAAACATTTTAAATTAATCTTTCCCGAAACAGCTAAGTAATTTAAAGTCATTATCATTACGAATATTTTTTAATATATATATATATTAAAGTAAACTTGAAAAATCAGCTAAATTTTACATGAAACATTGAAATTCAAAAAGTTCTTAAGTCACAAGACTGACAACATTGCTGTTTTTCAAAATCCCACAAAGCATGAAATTTAAATAATATTAATTCAAACATTGTAGAACATTTAGTAAGTTTTCCCATAATGTTTTCTCTAATGTGAAGCTTGTGCATTTTAAGTCTTCGACTTAGAAATTATGTCTGGATAATTTCTAGCAACACTTTACTTTTACTAAAAAAAATAAATTATATTATTTAAAAAAAAGTTAAAATTTTAGCTAGTTAAAACAAACTACTACATATAACACCTAGTATGTGCGCAAGTATCAGCTTTTCTTATTTACCCTAAGTCATGTGATTACTTTATGATTTGTAATATTGACATTTTAATTTCCACTCACTTTATTTCATTGATTTGAATCCAATGCCTTACAAATTCTAAGGAGATATTTTTAAAATCAATTAATTTACATCTAGACAGACAAATTAATTATTACATGTCCTGTTAAAATAAATTATTTGTAAAATCAAATATTATAGTGAAAATAGAATATATAAAAATTGCATTATTTCAAATTAAAACATTGTCTTCTGATATTTATTTAACATATGTATTTTAATTTATTTAAGTCTTCAGAACATTTAATATTGTCTTTAAAAAAAGAAGATATTTAAGAAACATTTTAAAGAAGGAAGTGTTACAGAAATTAATTAATTACTTTACATGCATTCATCCAGATATTCATGTATTCACTATTTTTAATTCCTAGTTTTAAAATTATCAGCTTTATTATGACTTCTTTTAACTAACTACATCTAAAATATTTAATTATATTGTATAATTGAAATTGAATTAAAGCATTTTAATATTTAATTAAAAATTAACAAACTTAAATTTAAGGTTTTGAACTTAATTTTCAAGTTTAATACTAATACTAAATCTTTCAAATACTTTAATAGTTAAATTATGACTATTTTAAACTTATTGGCTTATAAACTTAATTAACTAAGACTTATAATTATGTTCACAAATACTTGAAATTTAAGTACTTTAAAATTACAAAAAACTATTTATATGACTAAAATATCATAACTATAGTTGCTAAAATCATTTTACATTTATAAAATTGCTAAAATATTTATGGACTGACTTAATATGTAAATAAACATAGCACCAATAAACAACAACACAGTTTATTCATTCTAAAAACTAAATTAATGGAACAAATTTTTTTTAGACATTAAGATGAAATATAACTCTACATTTAGCTTCTACTAAATGCTAAATGCCACAATATATATATATATTGTAATGGATAAATAGTTTCATACATAACTTTACTAGAAGGTGCCACTAGATAATAAATCTAGACTTCTTTCCAATAACCAATTATAAAGTCACATTTACAAACAAATATTGGGAAGTTATGAATTACAAAATGAACCTATTCCAAATAATAATAAATCTTAAAGTAAAAAATAAGTTTACCCAGCATGAGTTATATTTGGACATCTATTAATTTGACATATTAATATTTTGTATTTTATAATTCAAGTAATAGTCAGCAATAAAAGAAAAAATAATTTATTTAAAAAATAAAATAACAATAATGTAATTGTAATAGTTACCAATATTTAAATTGGACATCAAAACACATGTACGATCCAACAATCTGAGACATTGCCAAAACAATCCAAGCTATCCTTATTTGAATGTGTAGTATCAGAGTAACCCATAAACTGAGGGCTATAAAATTAAGCAGTGGGTGAAATGCTTGTTATATATAAGCTTAATTCTCTACTACAATATTCTAAATAACTGCATAAAAATAACTATTTTGAAAACTTCATATATAAAATATTTAAATATTAATTCTTCATTATTTCTGGATTATTTATAAAGATATAAACATTATCCATGCTTAAGACAGTATTCACTACAAAAATGAAATCATTATAAAATGAAGCCATAGAAATTTATAACTCAGACTAACCAATAATATCAATAATATCTCAGTTGGAAATACATACAGTATCAGTTAAATCCTATATATATATAAAATAAATATTTATTACCATTTAAACAATCACTTTTTAAAATTACAACTATTAAATAACACAGATTATATATTTCATAATCTGTATTGAAATGTGATGTCTATAAAATAAAAATAAGCTATCATTATATCTATATTATTTTTGAACATCATATTTAAAATGTTTACTTGCATATAGCTTTGATAATTAAGCACATAGTGATCAATACAATATTTAACAATTGATTAATTATAAGTAATTAATATCTGCATAAAATGATTTATATAAACAATTTATTATAAATTCAACAAAATATTTAATAGACTCATAAACTGTTTTATCACTTTAACTCATTTATCTGTAAATAAACTTAATCTTTCTACAAATATATGAATATAGCTGTTGATCTCTTCATTATGGTGCTTCATTTGAAATATAGAAGATAGGCCAAATAAGTTGACAAAAATCATAATTTTGCAGTTGTTGGTGTTTATAAAGTAATTATTCTTTTGGTAATATATAAAAATATGAAGTAGATTATCCATTTGAGTCTTGGTCCCCAAATTCTGGGGATAAAAACTGTATTTACAATTCTTTTTGAGAGTTTAAAATCCAATGTTGTTTCCTTTTTAAAATTAGCAGTCAACCACTTTGTTCACATGATCAAAACAGTTTTCTTGATAAAAAAATCATTCTTGGCTGCTTGCCAATGGAATAGTAAATAAATCTAGTCAATTTTGAAATTAATATTTCTAAATTAAACAATTAAATTTTTAAAATTATATTTTAACAAAATCAATTTTTCTTTATAAAAAGAGTATATAATGTTTTTTTAAATAATAATAACTCAGTATTTTAAAATATTAATGATGTCACACTTCTAAATTAATAAAATTTCTTTCTCTACATTTACTTAATTTATACAACATATATTTCAAAGGAATATACTATTTTAATTTATATATTGGTTTTTTTCATTGTTTTATTTTTAGTATTATAATTATTATTTTTATATAATGTACAATGTTTAAATAGATTGAGAATATAGCAGTATGCTATATTTATTTACTTGCAATATTTTTTTTACTTAAATCCTATTTCTGAACATTTTTTTCATTTTTTTATTAGTAAATATTTAAAAAGCCTTTTCACTTGAATAATAATGATTTACTGTCTATATACAGATGAAATGATACAAGCAATACATTTATTTATTCAAGGTGTTCAAACATAGATGACATTATTTTTTTATTCTTTGTTAAACCAAAATTATAATTTCATGTAATCATAAACAACAAAATATACTTATTTTTTACTTTAATTTATTGATATTAATAAGAGCACAATTAAAAACTTATTGATATATTCTTTAGTTTTGCTATATTTGATGATAAATAAATAATAGCTTATTTTCTAAAAAAATATTTATGGTGAATCTGAGCATTTATTTTTTGGAGATGCATATTCCATTTATTTTATAAATATAAACAAGTACAATGTTGATTGCTTTCATTGGAAGGATATGACTGATTAGAAAATACAGTAGAGAACAACAATTATGCAAAGTATTGGTGGTTTTCAGAAAGAAAAAAAAATGCAGAAAAAAATTAAAAGATGGCATCTCATGAGATTCAGAAAGGTAGTTTATGACCATGCATCACTTGTTTGAAATGTCTGTTATTTACTGATTGGCTTGTATACATAACTAAACTTATCTCTTAACTTTTTTCCAACTCTTTTGTATTTTTTTTTATATATATATTGGATTTAGAATGGCTATACTTGTTTACAAGTAACTTCTACTGATGATAATGACAAAAAAATAATATTTTTATATTGTGTTTTGCTTCAGTTTTATGTATATAAACATTAAATCTTGTCTACATATATTTCAGGTAATTCTAATTGGAATTTTTCATTGCTGTATATTTCTTGGAATGTTGATGGAATTTCTTTAGTGACTAATACAACTCCTGTACAAACCAATGCATATAGTATATTTACTCATCAATTTTTACATGTTGGTACTTTTAATTTAGGTGAGTTCAATTTTATTATGTATATAACATTCTTATTTTTTGTTAATTTAAACCATATATATATATACATATGCATATCTATTGGGTGAAATAATTTATGAGCATTTATATGTACCTGCACATATAGCTATTTAAATTGATATATCATCATATACAACATTAGAGAATTTTTTTATGGGTGATATCTCAAAGTATCTTTAGAAAATATGATTAAGTTTTAATTTGTATTAAAATTCTAATGTGATTATATTCTGCTTCCCATTATAATAGAGGATTGCTTTTCAGTTAAGTAAATCTTTTATATACATAATGGAGAAGACTGTATTAATGCAGAATATGGTTTTAGAAATTGCTAATGAAAATTAATATACCCCCCCCCCCTTTTTTTTTTTTTTGCTTTTTAAAACTCCATTAAAACAAATATTGAACATATTTATGTCATAACTAATATAGCATCATGAATATAAAAATATCAATAATAAACATAAAAATTAATCTTGTTGCATGTTATGTAATTAGATTTTATAGATTAGTAAGTATTCTCAATTTTATTATTTATTCAATGTATTTCCAATATTTATTATTTGTATAATAACAATTTTTATTTCACCTTCACTTTGTAACTAATAATATGTTGATGCGTTGCGGTGAAACTTTTTTATGTAATAATTTGTAGGCTTTTTTTATATATTCTAATTTGCAGACTTAGCACTTTCATAGCCCTTGTTGCTCCATATTCATAGTCTTTTCAGATTATTAATGTTATATGCAAATATATGCAAATTGCCTCCTATACTATCCACTTTTTGGAAATGGCAAAACAAGTGTCTCTTCTATTTATTGATTTGGCATCGCTGGTGATGAAACAAGCTTTCTTAATTTTTTTTCTTGATATCATTCTTCTCCGTGCATAAAATATCAGCCGTGGAGGGCTCAAATCTGTAGTTGAGCTCTTGCTGATGGTCAGCAAATACAGAGCTCCCTTTTTTTTTGATTATTGCTCTTGTATATGTGTATTTGTGCTGAGCCAATCTATTGTCAACTGTGGCACGAGTTTCTCCATAATAAACCAAATCACACCCCATTTGAGGGCACACAATTCTATATACCACCTGGGGGATTTCTTCAATGTTTCTTTTATCTTTGGTGTTATTAATAAGCCTATTGGGTTTGGAGGGGTTCTAAATCCCAGTTTAATTTCTTTCTGTAAAATTTTACTGAAGTTTTTTGTGTCTGCAGGTATATATGGTAAAGTCAGAGGTTGTTGAAGTCTTTTATAAAAACTCTGTGATTAAAGCCCACACTTATTAAATCCCTATCTGCCTTCTTATTTCATATTCACCATCTATGCAAATTAGAGTCAGACAAGAAAAACAACATCATTTAGCTACATCAGGGATTTAATAAGTGTGGGCTTTAATTACAGAACAGACTTCAACAAAATATAAAAGAAGACAGACAATATCTGACTGTACCATATATACCTGCAGTAGCAAAAAACTTCAGTAAAATTTTACAGAAAGAATTTAAACTGGATTTAGAACCCCTCCAAACACCAATAGGCTTATTAATAATACCAAAGATAAAAGAAACATTGAAAAAATCCCCTAGGTGGTATATAGAATTTTGTGCCCTTAAATGGGGTGTGATTTGGTTTATTATGGAGAAACTTGTGCCACAGTTGGCAATAGATTGGCTCAGCACAAATACACATATACAAGAGCAATAATTAAAAAAAAGGCAGCTCTGTATTTGCTGACCATCAGCAAGAGTTAAACTACAGATTTGAGACCTCCAAGGCTGACATTTTATGCATGGAAAGGAATGATATCAAGAGAAAAATTAAGGAAGCTTGTTTCATCACCAGTGATGCCAAATCAATAAATAGAAGAGACACTTGTTTTTCCATTTCCAAAAAGTGGGTAGTATAGGAGGCAATTTGCATATAACATTAATAATCTGAAAAGACTATGAATATGGAGCAACAAGGGCTCTGAAAGCGCTAAGTCTGGAAATTAGAATATATAAAAAAAAAGCCTACAAATTATTACATAAAAAAGTTTCACCGCAACACATCAGCGTATTATTAATTAACTTTTCTAATGAAAGTCTTGAGATTTTCTGCAATTTTCAGCTATAAATATGGTATCATCAACATATTTATGGTTGTTTATAATTTATCAACCAATTCTGAATTTTAATATGCAGTCTTATTTTTTCATATTCATTTAACTGCTTTCTTTAGTCTCATATAGAGATTTTTTTATTAGAACAATGAAATATTCCAGTATATTCATTATTTTATTTAACTTTTCACAATTAGCATGTTTAATTGAATTAAAGATATTGTTAAATTAAATAAAATATGTGTAATTATCTGAACTTTTCTATTATATAATGTATATAAAACAGTGATGTCTCATGTTTTCAATCTTTTGCAAAACCATTTAGTATGTCTGATAGTTCTTTTTTTTTACTTGTTGCATAAGAGATGTATTATCATAGTTTTTCAAATTTTATCAAAACTTACGAATAAATCGATTTTTTTTCCTTATTTGTAGACTATTAAATAGATTTCTAGATTAATTGACATAACTTGATCAGTATTTTAATTGATACTTTTTTTTACCTGCAATGGTATCAATGCCTTATTTTTTGGCTATAATTTCAAAGCTAATCTGATATCATCTTTCATTACTGAATGAATATTATTTGAAGTAAGATGTCTCACCAAAAATATCTTAGGTTATAGCTTTTCTGTATTTTTTTCCACCTCTGTGTGATCATTGTTACTTGAGTTGTAATATGTTCATTGATATTTTTTGTCAAATCTATTCAAAACTAAAACCTTCTTTTGATTTCAAGAATCCTCTGAAAGATAGTTCTCAAACCAATAACCATCATATGATCACCATTTCTTATGCTTGTTCTTGTATTTCACTATTTTTAATATTTTTTCCAAATATATATATAATATTGTTTTTTTATTTTTCCTTGATCCTCTCTGAAATTTCTTTATTTAGTTTCCCACAATATTTTTATTTTTTTAAATTTAGCTTCTTTTTTTTTTATAATTATCTTTGTATCTTCTGACATCTGTTTTGATTTTTCTAGTTTACTTAATTCTACTTAAATTTTTCTCAATCTAATCATCAATTATTACAATATTTTAATACATTGATATCCTATATGAAAGAATGTTCAGTAGTAAAAGATGATATTAGATTAATTTTGAAATTATTGTGTCAAAAAATAAAGGTCTGAAATACATCAAAAATTTTGAAGAGAAATAAATAAATTAAAGTATTTTACTAAATGATGTTGTTTAATCTAGGAATCTATTTAATACTTTATACCCTATACCAAAGAAAGGAGTTTTAACAAAATGTTAAAACTAATCTTCAGAAATATTCTATTAATTTTATGTTAGAACTTCAAATTATTTAAAAATATTTGCATGGATGCAAAAGGTGGCAGTAATTAAGAATTTTAAAATCAAAAATGATAGGTATAATACAGATAAAAAAAACTGCTGAAGTACAAAAAGAACAATTTATTAAATTATATTCTAGCTATGGATATAATCCTAGAAATATTAGGAATATATTATATGATAATAAAAATAATATTAGAGGGAATAAAATATCAAATAATATAAAATGGTTTAAAATTGCATATACTGTATACCTAAAATTTATGATATATTAACTAAAAATAAAAATTATACGGATAAAAATATAAAAATAGGATGGTCTAATAGTAAAAATCTAGATATATTAATAGGAAATTATAAAATTAAAGATGATATGAAATATATAAAGGGAACAGTATATAAAATTACTTGCGGTATATATGTAAAATGGTTTACTATGGACAAACATCAAAACAATTAGAACAAAGGGCAAAAGAACATAATAGTGCTATTGAAAGGAGGGATGATAGATCTGCATTATATGTTCATTATTTAAAATTTGGACATGAAATAGATTGTATTAAAAACATAAAACCATTAAATTATATAAAGGAAATAAATAGAAGGAAAATATATGAAACAAATTATATAAAGTATAATATAAATACATGTATGAACATTTACAAAAAGTCAATTGATTTAACAAATGATTGGGTAATGGATAAAGAATGGAAAGTAATATAAAGGGAGATATATAAATAAATTGATAGAAATAATGAATTATAGGAAATGTCGGTAGATGTCGCTATGTACGTAATATACGTGTTGGTATTAGTAAGAGATATTGAAAAGGGTAAAAATTTAGTATAACTGAAAAAGGCTTATATATATATAATTATTATGTGATGTATTTATAAGTTGTTGTTATAATATAATAAAGATATATTATATTTTATTGATTAAAAATATTATTCAATTTTGAAAATAATTTAAACTTGAACAAATTTAATAAAAAATTAACAATTACTATAAGAACAGCTAGTCAAATAACAGGTATAGTAAGGCCGCAATTAGTCAAAAAAAATTTTTTTACTGAAATAAAGCAGTGGATGTAGGAAATATATATATATAAATAAGTTAAAAGGATTACAGATGTCATAAGTGTAACTATGAAATAACTAAGAAAACCATAGAAGAGAATATAAATCTCAAAATTAATAAAATAGTATTTTTGTATTTGAAAAAAAAAAAAGATTATTTAAAAATAACTGTTAATGGAATAGGGATGATCTAATGAAATTCTATGCAATGTACTATCTAATAATAAAAAAGAAATCCATATAATTATATTTTTTTTGAAATGCAATATATTTTAAATGAACATGCAAAAAAAAGAACCAACGTTGAAATCATTATCGATATTTTAAAAGAAAGTATAAATAAATTGTTGGTAGAATTATTATACTATATAAATAAATATATGATAATATAGTTCAATAGGTAAATAGATTTAAATATTTGGGTGGTTGGTTGAATGAGGATGAAAGAAGTTAAGATGAAGTTAAAAGAAGAATAGCATTGACAAAAGAGGCATTTATTAAGAAGAAAATATTTTGTGAACCTTTGAAAAGATTAATTAAATGCTATATATGGAGTGCCTTATTGTATGATTATGAAACTCAAATAATAAGTAAAAAAATTAGGAACAGATTTGAAACTTGAAATGTGGTCATATAAAAGAATGGAAAAAAAAAAATCAGCTGAATAAAATGACAAATAAAAAAGTTTTGGAAAGAATAAATAAAAAAGAAAATTGATTGAAGAAATTAGAGAAAGTAAGAGAAATTAGATTGGGCATATATTAAAAAAGAACAATAATTTAATGAAAGAGATTTTAGAAAGAATGATGAATGGTAACAGGAAGAAAATATGGAAAAAATGATCTTACTGGAAGATATGATAAATGGTAAGAGATATATGGTTTGAAGATCTGAGCAATGAGGAGAATGGAATGGAGAAATGAATGAATTTTTTACTTGATTATTCTCTGAACTTGTCCATAAGACAGAATATTATTGTTGATGGATAAATAACAAGATATGATTGAAAAATTATATTAATGATATTAATATTTAAGAAAAGTGAAAAAAAGATATTACAAATTACAGACCTATTAATCTTTTATCAGTTCAAGCCAATCAAAAGAACAAGCTAAATGTAAAAGTGGACTATAATACTAGATCCTGTCAAAGAGTTAAGAAAAGTTATACAGAGACAAGTTACTATTTTTTTCAGATGTATAAATTACAAAATAGTATTTGTCTCTTTAAGAATTTTTTTTCATGTAACATCCGTAATGAGAATACATGGTGACACTATGTTTCTATTTTTTCAAAATTTTAATATAATTATAGGAGAAATATTTCTGGTTTAAAATGGATGAAAGAGGGGGGGGGAGCAAATTATTCATCTAGATTTTGTAGCTTATGTGCTATTTTTTCATAGATAGTGTTCCAGAGCTTTGAGAAATATTATAAGAGCTAATAATTAAAGTGAAAAAGTAAAGTATATATAAAATTAAAAAAACAAAAATAGTATTCAATTGCTTCTTAAGAAAATGTTAAATTGTAATAGGTATGAATGGATGAAATTAATCACAATTAAATTGGACAGAATGCTTTTTTATAATTCTCAAGTATAAAGACTTATTTCTGTTTAATATTAAACAGAAATATAACTTTATGCTTGAGAAGAACATGTTTTACCAATAGTTACTTACTTATGGTTTCAAAACTTGGACATTTAATAGAAGAATGTTCAGAAAGTATAGATATAGAGAAATGAATAAATAGGGATTTCTGATATCATGTTTCTAGAAAATATGACAAATGTTAGTCATGATTTAGATATATGAAATATTAGTTTGTTGGAGTTGTTTGGATAAATAATAGAAACTGGTCTGAGGTCAGAGCTCTTTTGCCCAAAATAAGTTGATAATTAATGGAAAAGCACTTTTAAATTAATTAGGATCATTATATTATATATCAATAACATTGATTGTTTATTAAAATTTCATACCTAGAAGGATATAGAAGTATGTAGATCAAAGGTGTGTTAATGTTTAAGATATGCAAAATTGGAAGCCATCATACCAGAGCTTCAAGAGATATTTTAAGAGTTTACATTTTGAAAAATTAAGCCATGCTTCGTGAATATAGCAATACTTTATTAGATTATATCCAACAACTATAGATGCTTAGAAGACCTTATTACACAAAGGATTAAAAGAAAAATAGATTTCAGAGAGTTATAATTATGAAACAACAAGCCCTATATATATATATTTAAATGTAAAAACAATTGTTTGAATTTTTGAAATGTTGTAGAGGGGCTATTAATATCAGATGGGTGTTAGATATTCATAGTTTATTTATTGTTAGATAATGATAGAGCTACAAGTCATTATAGAAAATATTTGACTGGTGATAAAAGCAATTTTCCTGTCATGACTTGAAGGTTATCTATGTTCTCAGTAGTATTTATTGACTTAATGTAGCTAACAAAGTTCATATAGTAGGATATAATTATGGCAGCACTGTAGTGAAATGATAGTTCTAGGCATTGTCGGGATTGAATTATTTTATCTATATAGTGATTAATCAATTGAGTATGTATCTAATAATAAGATTGCTACTAAGTTGTTAAGAATGAGAGGGCATAGTTTGACTATCAGATACCTCTATATGGGATAACTTTGATAATCAATCACTCCTTTGTTAACACATTTTTGTCTTTTCTGAGCTGTTACTCTGTGATCATTTTCCTTTAGGAATATTGTCTAGCTTCTGAAATTTGCTCTGAACCACTTTTTTTTAGTTAGAAATTGTGAATTAATACTGAAGTGTGAATATACAATTTTCTCAAGTTCATCACCATCCTGCATTCATAAATTATTTTCTCTATTTCTACATTTGATTACATGTAAATCCAATAGTTTTCCATTCATAGTTTTTTAATAGGTTTATTATATGGGGTCTTTTTTTTTATGAAATTTATGTTTCTGTTATCATTTTCATAATCTAATGACTTTGCATGCTTTATTAGATGCTTATATAATCTCATTTATCTTTTCTGAATATTTTATTTTTTATTTTAATTTCAACTCTATTCGAATCTGCTTCTTTGTGTCTTTTATTCTAATCTCATCTTTCTTTAAATATTGTTTTCTCCATCATGATCCTTAATAAAATGACCTTAAAAGTTATTTGGGAATATTATTTTTTAAATATCATTTTATTTTATTTTATAAACTATTAATTCTTGAGAATATTTAATTTAGAATGAACAGATTCAAAGATTACTGATTCATCTAAAGTTGAAAATTAAATTAAAAAAATAAAGAATTATGGAAAGGTAAATGAGATTACATAAATACTCTAATAAAGCATCCAACATCTTAATAAACCATGTGAAGTTCATGACAACATCTAATATGCTTTATAATAATCCATTGTGATTTTTTCTTGTAATGTACAAGAGGAACTCATTTATATGTCCTTATAAAAGTCCTAATGCTAGAAGATGATACCATCAATCATGAATTTAAATATCCCACTCATTTTCTCATTCTTTTTGCATTATCGTTTTATTTTCCTATTTGTTTTTTTACCATTTACATTTACAATACTATGACATCTTCCATTATGGTATAGTAAGTTATCAGTGTTTTAAATATTTTTTTTGTTTTGTATTACAATTTATGATTACATGAAAACAAAAAGGATCGGTAATTTTTTTTTCATTATTTTGATATTATTTTATTATTTAATTATGAATATTGTACTTATTTTTTTATTTAAATTGTTTACATTTAATTGATTATATATATTTTTAATCTTTTTATAAACAAAGAAATATCAAGAGGATAATTATTAATATATGTCTTTTTTTTTTTAATAGAAGTAACAGCTTCAAATTACATATCTACTGTCATTTACAAAAAAGAAATTGTTGTTACCTACCCAATTCCTAAAAAAATAGGATTTAGTTTGCTTAGAACTAAATCAGAACTGCCATCTTGCATTCCATTTTTTTATAACGAAGATGAAAACTTAATTGTCTTAAATAACAGAACTGCAACTTTTCAAGCAACAGTTATTGCAGGCAGCAATATTATTTTCCAGTGGAAATTTGACAATAATACAATAATTGATGAAGCCCAGCCCTATCAAGGAATAACATTTAGGATTAGTTTACAGGTGGATACTTAGAATTTTTAATATTTTTAAACATATTGATGTTTTATTATTATTATATCAATTTTCCAAATAAATTTTACAAATTATCTGAATGTATTATTTTTGTTACAAGTGATATTAAAGAAAAATTAGGAATTTATGAACATATATATTATAATGGTACAGAAGGAGATAAATGGTGTAAACATGGGAGATGGGAGCTCACGTCATCAATCCCCACTGATCACAAATGTAATGAGAAAACAACAAAAGAAATGAGTTCGCGAGTCAACAGATCAGCAATATAAATACTTATAAGTAGTTATTATAATAAGTTATAAACTACATGACTCCAACATTACACACAAACTGTCAAATCATCAACAGTCAAACTTGTGTCTAGATTTAAAAGAGCTATATTACAAAACAGGCTACTTATCTAGCTACTGCCAAACTCAGGGCAGACTATAACACCGTTCTTTGAATGCACACCTTTAATTGCTAATCTATCACTCATAATAAAAAATAATGCTGGAATATTGATACATGCTAGTCATCATCAGTGCTCTGGTCAAATATAAATTACATTTTTTCTTAACAAATAATGCAGTGAATGGATTTTAAAGATGATACCTTGGTGCTATCCAGAGTTATCCTCTGGATGTCCAAACACAAACATAAAGCTCTACATCCATATGACTAACCATTAATCTCTAGAGCTAGATCAAAATCATAAGACTCTAGAGGACTCCAACTATTAACAAGAGAAACATAAATACAACAGCTTAGTCTATTTTAAATAATTTATTGGGATAAATTTTAAAATAATCCCTAAAACACTTCACTATAATGAAATCAGATTACACACTGCCAATTTATAAAACAGATAACTAGAGGAATAAAGACACAAATATTGGAATGTTTTTTTTTAAATTATTTAATAAATTAATTGGTTTATAATTAAAAAAAAAATATGATAATATGATAATCCTTATTTATATATTTTAGCAGAAAATATAATTCATAAATAATATGATTAACTAGTTGTCAAGCGTTGTTAACCAAGAGGTCATCGCAACCGCCTTGCAAGCAAGTAGTTGGTTGCAGACGGTTGTGGGTTCACATCCCGGCCGATGCTATGACATATGGAAAAACTAGTTGATTTTTATTCATGAAATTAATTATTTAATTCATTAAGTTATTTTCTAGTAAATAACATAAGTTGGAAAATAATCTTTTCATAATCAGAGATAAAAAAATTGAAATTAATTTTAAAAAAACCTTTTGTTAAATTTTGAAGAGATGTTTCAAAAGAATGAATCTTAAATTTAATAAAAATTACAATTTTTTAAAACCATTTTTATAATTTTGAAGAAAAAATCAAATGAATTTGTTAAAAAAAAACATGTTTCAAAAGAAAATGTTTCCTTAATAAAATTATTCATTCTTATCAATTTTTTTACTATAACAAATTATCTCTAAATGAAAGTATAATGTGCACATTAAATACCTTTTACTCTGTTTTTGTTTTTGTTATGAGTTTTTTTGGCAGTTGTAATTTGTAAGATTTCCATGTAGGTATTCTTGACAGTTTCTTCATTCCAGGCTTACAGAAGTTTTCCATTAATGCATATTTCTAAGGTAATGCACAGTTAATTTATCCATTTCTCCCATGCAATATTTTCAGGTTCACACAATGAATTTATTCATTTCTTTCCATATATTTATTTCTAAGTCAGGCTAACACATAATGAGTTTATTGATTTTTTTTTAATAATTTTCCTTGTCTGGCTGAATACATAAAGCTAGGGACAGTCATGATCTTGGTTAGAAACAAGGTTTGTTGAAGATTACTTCAGGTATATTTTTCTTCTCCTTTACATTTTCCAGTGAGTTGGTTACATGGAGGTAGATGATGTTTAGCTGTAGCTAAACTTAGCACATATTTGTCTTCACCTTCATTTTAAAAAACTTTTTTTTCACAGCTAAACTTCTGCTTCTTCAACAGTTGAGTTAGGAGTGACTGCTTTCGTCAATAGCTTGATTAAGACTGACCTCTTTTTACAAGACACTGAGGTCTTTGATTTACCCATAACTCTATTTTTGGAACAAACCTGTTTCCCATCAATCACAATCCTGTCTTCTACATGACAAAATTTATTACTAACCAATTGGACCTATTTTTACAAAAAATGTTTAGCTATTTCCTCCAAAATGAAAATTGGAAAATAAATCAAAAATTTAAATTAGATTCATAGTTTTTGAAATTCCTCTTTAATTATATTTTTTTCTGTTAAAAGAAAAACCAGATAATCAGATTAATTACATTGATTTTGAAAAACTTTTCTTAATTAAAATGAAATTCAAGAAAAAAATTTAAAACTTTTTTTTAATGAAAGAAACATTTTACAAACAAAAATTGTATTTTCTTTAGCTCTCTTAAAAAAAGTTAAAATCAAAATTAATTAATAATTTATTGAAGAAATTTTTTTCTCTCTCAGTACTTTTCAAAACTAAAATTAAAATTGTAAATAGATAAAATTGTTGAAGAGAGAGAACAAAAGAAATTGGTTATTTGATTTTATATTTTTCTCTCTCTTTTACAAACATTTTACATTATCACATTTCAAATATTTACATTATGTTAAAAAAAAAATGTTGGAAAATTATTTAAAGAAAATTGTCTTGAATATTCAAATTATCATTTAGGAAGAAGAAAATCTTTAAATAAATCAAATATTATTATTATAAAAAAAAACCTATGAGAAAATTAAATATTATTTCCCCATTAATTAAATACATTCTAAATTTAAAAGACTTGTAATATTGGCATGACCAAAGTTGGCCCTGCCCACAATATTACAATATATTTGTAAATAGATTTTCAGTATTAAAATAGTAAAATTAATTTTTTTTTTATTACTATTGTCACTTGATAACATTTATAATTAGTGTACAATTAGTATCATAAATATATATATAATTTTCATAAAAAGATTTACATTTTGAAAGATGAATGTGAGAATCTTTGATTTAAACTAGGACTAATAATAGCTAGATAAATAGAAGATTAAAAAAAGAAAACTGTTATCATTTTCTAAATCAATTCCAAAGATAAAAATTTTGATACAAAAATTAAATTGAATGGAAAAACTATTGGTTTTAATAAGAATTTTGCATTAGTTATGTCTGGAAGTCAAATATAATATCCAAATAAAATAAAATTTTCATAATTCAAATTGAACAATTTATAAATTAAGACACTTATTACTTTAAGCTAGGATTAAGCAACTTTTCAATAAAATGGTTAAAATTAGTATGACATCTCGAAAATCTTCACTAACTAGTAATTCTAACAAAAATAGCTAAGATTAATAAAAGCTAGTAAATAAAAAGCTTAATGAATTCTTTATATTAAGTTTTGCCTACTATATTATCTTTAAGTTTATTGCATTTGTAATTCTAATAGTTTTAAATTCATATCCTTTTATATTTTCTTTCTCTAATGGTTATAAATCTTTGAAGAATTATATATATATATATTGAAATGGATCATAACTAAATAAAATAAAAGTAAAAAAATTTACAAAATGGAAGTATTTATAGATTCTTTCATCAATTCTGATAACTATCATTACTTGTAGTGTTTTGAATAGATGCATGTTCTATCAATGAGCACTCAAATGTAATGGAGAATGATAAAATAAGAAGGTCAAATCTGCATATTTGTTACCTATATTTATAAACTTTATTCAGGCTAAACACAGCGACAGTTAAATAAATACACTATAACTTATATGTGTTAATAATTTTTAAAGTATGTTTTATTCAAATATTAATTAACAACTATAGTGATGAGAATATACAAGAAGTCATAATAACCATAATATTCCTCAATGTATATCTCTATAAGCTATCTCCAATAATCTTTTTCTGACCCAAGGCAAATATATATAAAATCATAAATTCATTATAATATTTTGTCCACAAATAAAACTGCTGTAGGGTCACATTGTTATAGACTCATGCGTTTATAAAGTTCCAATGAATTTAGTCATCAAAATAATTCTGGTCTGCACTTCTGTTTTGTCATCCAAACTATTAATCTCATTAATGATAAATAAATAAAATGTATGTTAAACTATAATATAATCATGTTATTAGATAAATTTACCTTTCATAAAATAAGTTACAAATTGCGCATTATGCAAACAAGTGAAGCTCAATATCAAAAGAATTATCAGGCTGAGCACTTTTGGAAACCTTTACTTCCCATATTCATAGCCTATCTTGGAACTGTCAGGTTATGTTGTGATTTTAAACAACTGGGTAGTAATTTATGCAAATTAAATATATATATATATATAGCTATAAATATAAAAATATGTAATTTAATAAATATCTGTTAACCAATAAAGATCTAATTCAATGGATAATTGAATCAGTACATTATGAAAGAAAATTTGACAATATACTTATTTACATCATAAAATTAATCAAACACATATATATATATATAATATTTAAATTACATTGGTTATCATAAATTTAAAATCTTTTATCTAGTATAATTTACCTTGATTTTTCTTCCTTCTTCAAATCTCTAACTGGATTTTCTTTTTTGAAACACATGCAAGCAAATTGTTAGTAAGGATGTGCTCTTGCATATAAACATTCATATATCTATATATCATGAAATTTAAGGATGTATATGTGTCAAGAGATATTATACTATAAATAAATAAATCTTTAAAAAAAAATTAAATATTAAACATATACTTTAGATTATTTTATTAAATTTATATGTATCAATTTAATTAAGTCAAAGTTAATATTGAATAATATTAATAGAGAAAAATAAAACTATTATTTAAAATTTTAAAATAGAGTAAAAAAATTTTTAATATATATATATATATAGATTATATTATAATTAAAATTAAAGTTTAATAAAAATTTTTGTAAAAGTTTATTTTGTTTTATACTCAGTATTCAACAATAAATTCAGCTTACATTTTTTGACATTTCTTCAGCTACAGTTCCTTTTCTATGTAATACACAGAATTCTACCAATTTATTATATGGTGAAATGACATGGGTACCATCCATCGATGATCCTCGGTTCTTTAACTTTATTAGATTTTTTCCCTTTGCAATAGAGTTCTAATTTGATCAGCATAGCACTAACAATTATTCCATGAAGAAATCATTTGATTTTATTTTTTATTTATTCCTTTCATTTCATGAAAGATATCACTCAAGAAGATCTCACTGTCCTCTCTTTTCATGAAATCTAACCCAACATCATTATTATTTTTCTAATAACTTGATAAAACTAAATTTATCAGATATAAATAAAAAAATCCGACTATTGTGGTAGAAGTTCTCTATATCATGACTAGGCAATGATGTTGTTCTATTTCTAAAGGAATGGCTCATGAGATTTTATTTCTTAATTAAAAATAAATATTCAAATATGACAAATAAATAGTCATTTTTTATTTTTCTCTCAATTCAAATAAAATATTTTTAAAAATGGCATATATCACTAGTTATTTAATATTTCATTCACATTTACATTCATTCTTCTGTTTATTCTATATTTCAATTCTATATCTAACTAGTGTCCCTTATAATTATTTTAATCTTTTAAAATTAAATAAATTAAATATTCCGTAAATAAATGTTTCAACATTGTTTTCTTTATTTGTAGCTTATTAAAATTATTCCTATCTTTGAATTTAAAAATGAATTTAATAAAACGTCATGCCTAGATCAGTCACCTATATATGTAATTGAAACAAATAACTCCTATTGAGCTATATGATATCAAAAACAATGGAAGACAAGAGTGTTAATATTCTTTCAAAGTATTTTTGTGATGTCACATAACTCAGCTGAAGATTGCAATAGATCTTATAAACAGAGTGGTACTATTTTGTCTTTTGTTGTTTTTGACATTACATGAAAAAAGTTGATTATTTATTTATTGCTATATATGTGTGTAAATGATGAAAGTTTTAAATGAGATTTTCTGTGTGTGTTTTTTTTTAGAAAGAGTTCACCTATATTATAACCAGGCAAACAAATACTTAAAAACTGGCAAAACGCATTGAAGCCAAAAATAATTTATAAAAGTAGTCACAAGAGAAATAAATACTATTATCAGATGATATGACTTCAACTTGCATTGTCAATTTTTAATATGATGCTAGGTACATCATAACTGAACTTTTTCTCAATAAATAAACAGAAAAACTCATTAAAACTATTAACATTTACAAATCTATTAAAATCTTCTAATTATATACAAATAATCATTAATACTTTATCACTTTTTTAATTATAACTTTAATATGTAAAATTATATATTAAAAAAAAACATCCTTGCTTTGATTTGCTATAATATTGATATTATTAAATCTTAACTAATTATCAAACTATCTGCTTAAAATAATGTGATAATAGAAGAGCAGCTCTCCACTTTTGTGCTATCTAGTTTAAGCTTGAATAATTATTAATAATGAGATGTAGATGAAATCTCTTTCTGTACACTATTCTCAGATCTGTATTTGTTTTGTTTTTTTATATAATAAAATACAATTATAAAAAGATATATTTTGCATATTCTGAATAGAAGCACTATCATGCAAAAAATAATAAATCAGTTAAAGTCTTGTAAATGTTAATAAAACTCTTGGTCAAGTTTTCTTCAGCTATCCACTTTGTCCTATATAATCAATATACATGCTCACAACTGAAGGGAGCTTGAAAGTCTGTGTTCAAATTTGCTCTAATTACATCTAAAGTTCAGTATGTACATTATACTTGTATTCAAATATTAAAGCTCCTGTTGTACATATTGCTCACCAGTTATAAAAAGAATAAGCATACACCTGATTTCCTTTCTAATTATATTATTTGACACAAATGATGTCTAATGTTTACAAAAACCATATTGGAATCAGAGAGTGAAATTAATGGATACAAAATGTAACTGAAAAATATATTTTTCACAAATAATTTTTAATTTATTGGCTTTCTTCTAATAGAATTAGCGGATATACATTGCATGATAACAGTTGGTCTCCACTAATGATTACATTTTATTCTTATCTTACCATTTAAGCCACTATGTTAAAAATTCAAACATCCTAAAATATTAAACTCAAACCATCAGGACTGCATAGGTCTGATACTATAATAGACATTAAAAGCATAAAGCTAAACTAGTTAATAAATAATCAAAATTAACCCAAATTCACAACTCAACCAGACTAACCAAAAAAAAAAACCCTAAAGCATGACCAATGGTTTTACTACTACAAGCAGACTTCTCAAGGGTAAAGAGTAGTTTTTTTACACATGAGAAGTCTGCTTGTAGTAGTGACATCATAGGTTGTGCTCTAGAGGGTTTTTTTTGGCTAGTGCGGTTGTGTTGTGAATTTCAGATAATTTTGATTATAATAGACATATATTTTGTAACCAGTTGGGTTACATAGCACATAATAATATAGTGTGTGCACACAAATGTATATAAAGTTGAAAGGAAAAGTAGAAATAAACAGACATAAATTTTTGTAAATATTTTTCTACATTTTTCCTGGAATAAAATAATAATAAGTAAAGAGCTAAGTAATTCTTAATTTAAAAAAATACAAAATTAAATATTTAAAAGATCTGATGAATAAAAATATTTTTATTCTGATGAATAAAAATATTTTCTGATTTTGAAAATTTAAAAATAAGCATGTTTTCTGATAATTATAAAAATGTCTATTTTTGAAATCTTTTAATTAATTGGTATCAAAGTAAAAACATGTATGTAGATCATACCTTTGGTCAAATTCCAAAGGTTTAAAGTTAATTGAAATCAACTTTTTCCAATCACACTTTGATAAAAATTTCAAGCTTGTTTTCAAAAGGATTAGATAAATTGAAAACAGACATTATATTTTTATTAACTGATCCAATCAAGATTATAAAAAGGTCTGATAAAAATATGTCAGTCTGGCTTTAATATATCTGAGTAGCAGTTAGCAAAAGAGCTAGCAGCGGGGATGGCTGTAAAGTTGGCTAAAATATTTTATGAAGAATTGGTAACTGCAGCAGAGAATGGCAGCAGTAAAGCTAGCTGCAAAGATGGCTAGTAGAATTATAAAGATAACTGTCATGAAAATGTAAGAATGCAAGAAAGTGGCTGCTCTTCAGTTCAATAGTGGAGTTTGAATTCACATGGAGCAAAATGACCAACTTCTTTGTGTTGAAATTCATAGCTTTAAAAGTGTTCTGGAAACCAGCTTGCTGATCTGAAGCTTAACCAAATCCTAGTCTAAATAGAACCAATTGCAAAACAATCCTTACCTGGACTATACTGATGATAAACCAGCAAGCTCACCAAGAGAATTCCCGAGATGGATGAATAATTAATAACTTGTCAGCTGTGTGCAGAAAAGTGCAGGTGAATGACTATATATAATGAAAAGTTAATAATTAATTTTAAAATGACATTTTAAAAGTGATAGTGATATATTTATATCGAAACAGATATTTTGAATAATTTATATAGTGAAAATGATATTTAAAATCTATATTTTTAAATTTATAGACTTCTAATTAATCAATCAACAATAATCCTTACAAAACTGATTTTGTTTATTTTTCTGATAATTGATTCATATTATTTATTTTTTTTGAAGGGAAAAAGTAAATTTGAGGGGGAAAGTAAATACTCTGATCGACTATAAAAAGAGAAAACTTTGAAAGTGTTTATACATAATATATGTGTGAAATTTATGTATATTTTCCAAAGAAATTAATTTTGAAAATATAATCTTTTTATTGTAACAAATTAAAATATGTAACGTCTGTGTGCAAATACACGCACACACACATATATGTAATTTTTTAAACATTTATAGTATTTTTTTATATACAACTGAAAAGTTTAATCACTTATTTATTATTTTATATGATGATTGTAATATAAGTCAAATTGTACTGCATAGTTATATATGTGTGTTGTATGTAAACCACCATATAGTAATTTAAATTTTGTATATTAATCAGTAGATTACAATATGATAATTTTTTTTTATTATGTATGTTAATCAAAAATTGTAGAGTCATATTTTAAGACGTTAGTACCATTTTTTTTAATTGTTATTCAAAAAATTGTTTCCATCATCCCTTGGTCACCATAACAGTAATATAGCTTAGGTTCTCTGAGCTAGATTCAAGCACAGGATGAATATATAAATGGGGATGGGTATTTAGTGCTTTTGGACACCCAGAGGTGATCAATCAGTATCCTGGTTGGTGCAAAAGAATACTCTTTAAAGCTCCTGCACTACATTTTATTTTAGTTTAGTCTTATTAGAAGTTAAATTTATAGTTGGCCAGTACATTAATGGTAACTTAAGTGGCCAGAGCATTAATGGTGATCAGCATGTTTTTGTATCCCAATATTATTGTTTAGATTTTTTAGTTATGTATTCTAATTATTAGCACTTAAGTGGTGCATCCAAGTTATGCAATTTCCCAAGCTGGCAAAGGCTCAATAGTTAGCCTGTCTACAGAAGACCCATTTCCTATCCAATCACAAGATTGATTGTTGATTTATTGTACTGAATTATTTTAATTGTTGATCATTCATGATAATGAATGGTTTGAGTATTACTCATACTGACATAATGCTGGTTGTTGGTTAATTATGCTTTTAGTTGTTGTTCTGATTTCTCAATGATCTCTCAGAGATTCTCTAATGTCATGCTCCCTTTAAATGTATCTTACTTATATATACTTTTGTAAATTATTGATATTTGATATGGATGATTTTTCATCACCCAGTTCAAACCCTTTTTAGATTCCCCCATCCTGTTACAATATATATATATATATTACACACTGTTTCAAAATAATTATAAGTACCCTTCATCTTTTGGCAGAAGAAAGTAAAAACCAAACAATGTATATATTTATTGATGACCATTGAATAAAAAATACTCCATCTGCCTGAAAAAAGCCAGTTGTATAGAATTGATTTTAGAACTTTTGCTTGCATTGTCACTTAATGTTCACTTATTTTAATCATTTTTCATAATATGATTTTTGGAACTGAAAGATGTTATTTGATGTAAGATGAAGAGGACTGTCTCTTAATTTTTAATATCCTTTTCTAAAGTCAAAGTTGGTTGCAGTTTGTTTAATATTGAAGGCTTTAAAGTAGGGACCTCACTATATATCTATATATTTTGTTGAACATATCTGCCATTCAATCTGATTAATGTATTTATTATATTGTGTTTTTTTTTACTATCAAGATTAGATTTTGAATATCAAAGTAAGAGTATCAGTCATGTCCCTCTTGCCACAACAATTTTAATAAGCTAGAAACATTTTTACAAGAATGTGTTCCTGATAGTGAGTACCAAAGTCTCCATATTGTAGTACCACCAAGTGCAAACCTTCATAATCAATGGATGCAGAAAAGTATGTGCATAAAAATCCTATCTACTGCCTGCTCATCCAACATACCAGACTAGTTTCTAGTTTGTGGCTTTCATAAGTGAGGAGCCTTGGATTTTGCACCTAAATCTTAGGATCCAGTGCAACACTTTAGCAGCCACCTTTTACCTATTTGGTTAACTATAAAGCTAGGAGCCCAAGATGAAAATACCATAAGGTTTCCAATTCAAGCTTATTCACTTATATAATCATTTAAATCTGAACTCAATTCAGCATCCATACATTTTGGTGTCTTTGGTTTTTCAAAAACTACTGTCACCATTATCCTAAGGTATAAAACCATCAAAACATCTTACGATCACCATTTCATATGGTTACACATGCTGTTAATAAGAGTACCAAACTCCATACAGCAGTGTAAAAATATGCAAGCCTATGTAGTCAATGGATGCAGGTAAGATTTGTGCTTAAAATCCCTATCTAGTGTCTATTCATCCAACATCCCCAGACTAGTTTCTGGCTTGTGACTTTTATCAGTGAGGAGCCTTGGATTTGAGAGCACTGCACATAGACCCAGCCACCTTTTAACTATTTGGTTAACTATAAAGCTAGGAGCCCAAGATGAAAACACCATAATAATTCCAACCCAAGCTCATTCGCTTGTATAGTTATATAGACCTGAACTCACTTCAGCATTTATACATTTTGGTATCTTTGATTTTTCAAAAACAACAGTCACCATTATCCTATGCAGCAGAATAGATATAAAATCATAAAAGCAACACATGATCATCATTTCATATATTTACCCATGCTGTTAATAAGGTTACCAAACTCTTCATACAGTAGTGCCTCCAAATGCAAGGCTTCATAATCAATGGATGCAGCAAGGTTTGTGCATAAAATCCCTACCTAGTGCCTGCTCATCCATCATACCCAGACTAGTTTTTATCCTGTGGCCTTCTTTTGGATTTGAGCCAAATACACTAAAATATATAGATGCTGAATTGAGCAGATCTATATGACTATACAAGCAAATGAGCTTGGGCTGGAAACATTATGGTGTTTTCATCTTGGGCTCCTAGTTTTATAGTTAATCAAATAGCTAAAAGGTGGCTGCTGGAGGATTGCATTGGATCCTAAGATCTAGGTGCAGTTTTCTCAAATCCGAGGCTCCTCACTGATGAAACCCACAAGCCAGAAATTGATCTGGGGATGTTGGATGAGTAGGCACTAGATAAGGATTTTATGCACAAACCTGGATTTTATGCACAAACCTTCCTGCATCCATTGATTATGAAGGCTTGCACTTGGTCATACTACTGTATGGAGAATTGAAGGCATATGAAATGATCATGTAATGTGTTCCTGTTATTACATTCAATCTGTATATGTATATATATATTCTGTTATTGCATTTAAGCAAACATGATCAGGGTTAAAATGCTGTTTTGTTTATATTTTAATCATATTCATTTGAAAAAGTATTGAATGCTCAGAAATATTGCATGAATATACGTTCAATCTGCACACATATTCTGTTATTGTATTTTAAGCAAAGTTGGTCAGGGTTAAATTGCTGTTTTGTTATATTTTAATCATATTCATTTGAAAAATATCGAATACCCTGTAGTATTGTATGAATGGACTTACCACAATAATGAACATGTGTTTAAGCAAATGAAATCCAAGGTATAGATCATTGCAGAAAAGTGTTCTTCATTAACTCGATAGTAATACAGATATTATGAAATGCTTTAAATGTTTATAAATTTTTATGAGTGAAAGTATTTTAAATAATTTGATAAGTAAAATAACATTTACCAGTTTCCAACAGTCTTTTTGGTTTAATCTCATTTTTAAAAAATATAGTGTAAATAAAATTGTTTGCACAATTACTTTGGTTACATGTGGTTTGATAATTCTTCAACAGATATCTTTCTTAAGAATTCATACTATTTGTTATTAACCTTAAATAAAATATGAATTTTTTATTATTAAATAATGTTCTCAATAAAGACTACAACAGATTTTTTTAATTTAATGAATGAATAATATTGATTGAATATCATTTGTAAGCAAAGATTCTACATGGGATATAAACTATATTAATAGTATATTTTTCATGACAAACTAAAATTCAATCTAATCTAATCTAATGTGAAAAAGTTAAAAGAAAATCAGTTATTTTTAATAAACCAATTAAATTTGAAGATCTAAAAATTTGTTTTATTTTTCTTAATAAAGTTCATTGGATAGTTTTTATTGCATTTATATATACACTAACAGGAAATTATAAACTGCAAATAAATTACTATTACATATTTTACAATGAATAAAGTGGACTGAATTTGTATTGCCCCTATTATAAATCGATGTGATTTTAAATAAAGATATTAAAAATTACATGTGGGAAAGATATTTCATATTTGCATCTTGTCATTTTGGATCTTTGCACAATTCACTAAGATAAAATATTAATAGTGATATAATTTTGAATATTGATGTAAATATTAGATAGGAGAGATATAATTTCATTTTTAGTGGACAATTATTTGCAATCAATTGCTTGTCAGAAAATCATACTTCAATTCAAACATTCTTCCCCAAATGTTCTTGTTTTATCTTCCATATATTAACATCCTTTTTATAATTTTTTTCTTTATTTTTACTTTTCAATCTGTCCTGAATTTTTTCTTCATAGCTCTTTTTTTAAAATATATATATATGCCATTCCCTTTTCAGTTTTCTCAATAAATAAATCTTTTCTCACAATTTTCACAAATTCATATTTTAACTTTCCAAAAATTTTCCAAATTCACATCCCTAGTACTTTCAATTCTTTTCTTTATATTTTTTTTAATTGTTCATATTTCTTTCTGATCATATATAAAGCTACTGTCTAAACAAAATATTTAATATACTTTTTTTTTATGTAGTTTTCTATTTTTATGAAAAGGTTGTTTAGTTGCATCACTTCTCTTTTCATTTTTTATTGCTATTTCATATCTTTTAAATAATTTTCCTATATATTTAAAGGCTTTAATCTAATCTATACTTTTCTACCCAACTACTAGATTTTTTTTTTCATCTATTTTTATTTCTTTAGTTGTAATTATATTTATATAATCTCAATTTTTTTTATAGAAATTTTACTGATTTCATTCTTTGTATGTGCAAGGATTAATATATAATTGGTAATTATAATGTAATGCTAAGTTCATTCTTATTAAAACAACCCTCATCTTATTATTTGTATAAATAAATATTAAACAAATTAGGAAATAAACAATCATTGTCTTTTATCTCTTTCTGTATCTATCTTTTCTTCCTCATTTTTTAACAGTCATCTTTCCATCCTTACTTAACATTTCTTTTTAAAATGTTCTTTAAAGTATCATTTCACTCTGTTGCTTTTTCATCGTTAATTAAACAAATACAAATCTCTCAATAATTATCCCCAGTACTCCATTGTTATCTTTTGACCCTTTCTAAATTTAAATGGTTCTTTTTTCTATAAATTTGTCTTAATTTATTAGAATTATATTTATTCAAATTCTCAGCAACAATTTAGCTGAATGTGAGATTAAGCTAATAATTTAATCCTTTAATCTTTTTCTCATGGAATCATAATTGTTGAAAAAACATTCATTAGGTATCTCCTGTGCTTTAAATTATATTATAAAATGTTAGCTAATTTTCTCAAACTTTTTTTTATCCCTGGTCTTCAGTGATTCTACTGGAATCTCATAAATTCACTGTGCTTTACTAGTCTTCTTATTTATAGCTTTTATAATTGTTTTTTTTTTTTTTTGCTTTACTCATATACTTGATATCTTGCTATTTCTTCCATAGAAATATAACACATATTTACAATTTTTTCAATATATTATGTTTCCTTTACTAATAACTTATTATTTTTTTAAACTTAAGCAGCTGATTCTTGAAACTGTGTTTTTCATATCTAAACTATTTTTTCTACAAAATACTAAGTTGACATCACCATTTCTATGTAAGTCTTCTACTGCTCTACATTATTATTATAACTGCTTAATGCACCATACTCAATTACACATTTTAATTAACTAATAAGTACTTTCTATACAAACTTTTTACTTCCTGAAGTATTTATATTTCCCCCTCACCCCTCAGTTTTTTTTATCTCATTTTGTTAATTCAAATCTAATTTAAAAGCTTTTTCACATCTTTCATAGAATTAATAGCTACCAATTCATAAACAAAAGATTTTGCATCCATTTCAGTTTTGTTTTTTCACTACACTCTTCAATTTTGTTTCTTAAAGAACTATAATATTCAACCTTTTTCTATGGAAATAAATTTTCATTTTTTATATATATATTATGTGCTTATTCTTACAATATTATTTAATTTTGTTATGTTGGATTCATAATAGAATTTGGATGGACATATATTTTGAGAGATATTTTCACTAGGTAGTTTTCATTTGGTTTTCCCCAAGACAATTTCATTTTTCTCAAAATATTTCCGACATTTTTTACTTTGTAAATCTGCTTGGTGCATATAGAAGGAATTATCAAACTTTTTTGAATATGAGGTTAGTGGTTTGAATAACTTTATATATCTTATCTTACCTTTGTGTTTCTGTTAGCTTTCTAAATTCTCATTAATCAAATTTTAAATTAAATAAGTTGTTATTAGAATTAAAATATATAATCACATAGTTAATCTCTCAAGAAATCTCATAATGTTTAAGTGCCAGAAATGACATTAACCCAGAATCTTTATCTTTCAAATCTGTTATTCTACCACTGTACTAAAATACAAACAACATTTATTAGAATTAATATAAAATGAAAATGAATACATTAATTAAATGTAAACTTAAAATGGGATATAAAATAATTGTATATTTTATTCCTATTTCTATAAAGCAGTACATTTAATTTGTAAAAAAATATATATATAATGTGGTAAAGAATATTTTGTGAGCTATATTCTGTGTTGCCCATAATTTGGAAACCCTGACTGAGATAACTAATATTTTTTAGATAATGTATTCTATATTATATTTTTCAATAATTAAACCTTCCCATAACATATACACACACAATCTTCTGTTAATCACTCTTTAATAAAAATTAATTCATTATTATATTGAAATTAATTATTATAATAATGATGAATAAACAATCATTATGTATCTGTAAATAAAGTCATTAATATCTCCATAATAAAAAACAATTCCATAAATCAGGGGTGGGCAATTGTTTTGGCTCGAGGGCCACAGAGGTTGGTGGAGGGCCACATTGGGGGCCACTTTGTAAAAGTGAAGGTTAGAGGAGGGCCGTACCTTTTTTCATGATGCAATAAACACACTGCTTTATACCTGTATTACCAAAGAAATATTTTTTTGTCCATTCTTCATTAAACACATGACATTCATCACTGATTTTTTGGAGGGTTCATGGTTTCACTAAAGTTGGAAATGTATATATTTACTAATGCAAAGACAAAATTGAAATTAAGTAGATCAACTGGAAAAGCCCTGCACATAGTATCTACACTGTGCATGTGTATTGATGTGGCCATCCTAGTGGAAAATGAGAGACGAATCTTCAGTCATGCACAGGAAGGAAATCTCTATTCAAGATGGATTTTCCTGATTGTCTTGGAGGGCTGCATAAAAACTGTTAGAGGGCCACATGTGGCCCTCGGGCCACTATTTGCCCACCCCTGCCATAAATAATACTTAAGAAATATTCTTAATATTTTGATGCAGTGAACATATTTAAAATGACGTGATTAAATTTATAAAAAACTAAGACTAATTATGAAACTATAATTTAAAAAAAAAATCAATAGATAAATCATGTTTTTAAGAGTTTCTTAACTGTAAAACAGATAAAAGAAACCAATATTATTAATTGAGAAAATTGCAAATTTTTATTGTATAGAAATTTGTTTTTAAAATAAGTAATAATATGAATAGTTTATATATATAATAAATAAATTAATATATTAATGATAGCAAACAACATTTTATTTTAATAATAATTTAAACTGTGAAATTAATATTCCATTTAAACTATCATGAAAAAAAAGATACAGCAAATTTATAAACTATGTTTGATGTATAATATATTGATATAGATGCAGTATAATTGATCCAACACTCTTGATTTTCTAGTCTTATTAAAGTAACAGTTTTGCTGAATTAAATGAAGGTGCAACAATAATTCTACAATATACTTCATACTTCTAAAAAAATTGTTAGTGTTTTTAAATAATGCATCATATGTTGCTGAAAACGAAAACAAATTTTAAATGCAAGGAATCCTCATTCATTCAATGCATATTTGCTTCTTCATAACTGAATAAGTATAGAATACACAATAATTACTCAGAAGGTCATAAATGCTAAGTTTATAAAAACACACACATACAATACAAGAAAAAAAAACTTTCTTACTTGTTAAATAGGGTATATGAGCACAGACTTTCACACGACCCACCACTCTCCACTCTATCTAATAACTGATACACTCAAGCACATATATGCTGAAAAGATAAATAATCACCAATATACGTATTCCATGCTAAACCAGTAATCATCAGTTGGTCCAGATTATCATCTTCCGCACATATATACTATAAGTGCTCAGATATATATTAAGATAGACAATCTTCATACTTTAATGGACAGGCTCCAATCTACTACACATTCCAACTCTTCAACCATCCATCCAATTGAAAATCTGATGATGGAATGCTCGAAGGCCACCCTAAAGTCGAGATTCTTGTCACACCCATGTTGACCTAAGGTCAATCTAAACCCCACATGTACAGGACATAATCCATTTAATGCATATGCAAGGATGGGCAGACATATACCCTATATATTACATATATAGACACAGGTATATAATAAGTCTGTGTTTCAGTTATTACATTGTAGAGATGTCTGCCCATCCTTGCATATGTATTAAATGGATTATGTTCTGTACATGTGGGGTTTAGATTGACCTTAGGTCAACATAGGTGTGACAAGAATCTCAGCTTTAAGGTGGCCTTTGAGCATTCCATCATCAGATTTTCAATTGGATGGATGGTTGGAGTGTGTAGTAGATTGGGCCTGTCCATTAAAGTATGAAGATTGTCTATCTTAATATATATCTGAGCACTTATAGTATATATGTGTGGGAGATGATAATCTGGACCAACTGATTTAGCATGAAATACGTATATTGGTGATTATTTATCTTTTCAGCATATATGTGCTTGAGTGTGTCAGTGTTATTAGATAGAGTGGAGAGTGGTGGTCATGTGAAAGTCTGTGCTCATATACCCTATATATTACATATATAGACACAGGTATATAATAAGCCTAAAAGTTATTACTTGGTTAAATGGCATATAAAAGCGATTTACCCGCTGACGAAGAAGCTGTAAAAACCAAAACAATTAAATGGGCCGAGCGCTTTCGAGGTTTTCCCTCATATTCATGGCCAACATAAGTTATAAATCATTTATGTAATGTTGTTAACTAATAAAATATGCAAATGTGAATGCAAATTAGTTTGTCCATTTTTTTGAGATAGAAAAAATTTTCTTCAATTTTTATTTAGTTAAAATTTATTCTCTTTTTTTTTTGTTTGTTTGTTTTTTTAGTCATTAATGATTTAAATTTTTATTTTCTAAATCTAATAATTAATTTTTTATAAGTGTGTATATATTTATCATATATATTATAAAAACATGTACATTTTCTATTTTTAAAAATGTCACTAGGTAAAAGTAGGCTGTTATTTTGAACTATATTCAATTAAATATTAGAATTATTACTATAGGAATTTTGCATCTTTATTGCATTTATTGAAAAAAAAAAGTTACCTCTGAATTACTTTAAAAACCTTAATTAAAGTGATGGAGAGAAAATATATTTTAAAAAAAATAAAATAATAAAAATATTTTAAATTTTTAAAAAAATTTCCCTGTAGGGAAATATTGTAAATTTTAATTAATTTTAATATCTATACATACTGTGAATTTTCAATTCTTTATATATGTACGTATTGTTTTTCCACATCCATTATCTGCTCTTTTTTTTTTTTTGATTCTGATATCAATGCTATAGAAATACTTATTTTTTAAACTACACACTGGCATTTTTTATATCATTAAAAAATCATGGTTCCATTGTAATATTTCTACATATGGACATATATATTTTTAATTTGAAGTGATATTTTTATTATTTTATTAAAAAATCATGTTTTCTTATGTTAGTTTTTTTATTACATTAGAAGAAATTAATTTTGCCTTCCCTTTCTCCAATCATTTTTTATTTTGCTGTTTCTTCTTTAGAAAGTGAGGGAAGGTTTTTTTGGTTTGAATTACAACTCTTGCCTTAATTTTTTAAGTTTTACAAATAAAAGTTGATTTAATTATTTTATATAAGTTAATAATTATTTAATCGCTATGATTAATATTAACTCTGCAAAGCCATGTGCAGTGGAGTAAGCTACAATTATTATAATTTATAAAAAACATCATGCTATATAAATTAAATATTTACATATGTTTAAAGTATTCATTTAATAATGATATATTGTAAATAGTAAAAATTTTGCAAATGTCATCAACAAAAATTAGATTAAAAGTAATTTAAAGTGATTAATTAACTTTTCATGCTCTCAGTTCCAAATGTTTTAGATTTTTCTATATATATATAGTTTGGGTGAAAAGGATAGAATGTATCCATTTTATCTTTTAAAAAGACTTGATCTTGTGTTGATTTGTAAAGCGCATATGCAGTGGAGTAAACTACAGTTATTATAATTTATAAAAAAAACATCGTGCTATATTTGTTATGATAAAATTATATATATGATATATTGTACTTAAATATATCTACACAGATATTGCACATAATAAATGTGGATTGTTTTGAATTATAATACTGGGTATCTAAATTGTATGTAAAACTGCTTAAGTTGTATTTTATGTGTAAGTATTTTATTGACTAATCAAATTGTTTCTTATTTATCATTTTTAATAGGTTTTTGTGTTTTTATATATTTACTATTTATTTTCCTCGATCATTTAAAAAATGATGAAGAGTTTACTGTATATGTACAATAAATTTTGTATGAAACTTATTTTAATTCCATTTAAAATATATACTTATTTCATGTCAGTATGTGCAGGATTCGAGAATTAAAAGTTTCTGGATGGAAAAATGATCTGTTTAGTCCAGTGCTTGAAGGTCATGTATACCTTCTGAGCAACTAACCAGTTTATTATTATTATTGTAATATTTTTATGTAATAATAATATAAAAAGTAAATAATCATTGATTACTTTTCCCCCATTAGTAATTGGAAATATTAAATAAAAACAGTATTTTAATTATTAATTTTAATAACTTATTAAATTTTTTTATAATGTACCAGCATAATAAAAGAAAAAAATCATTTTTTTTTTTTTACTGTTCATTCACATTCTTATTTAAAATGCAAATAAGCTCATCATTTGATTATTTGTATGTTTTTTTATTTCTGGTTAATGTCATAATTTTTTGTAGCCGCCATGCAAGCAAGTAGTTGGTTGCAGACGGTTGTGGGTTCGCGTCCCGGCCGATGCTATGACATATGAAAAAAAAAAAAAAAAGATTATTCTGTTGCTATACTAAAATCACAAGTTACATAGAGCCCTTATACTAAAAAATAAGCATAATATGTCTTTTATGCATATTTGTCTACAGATATTACTGATTTGTGTTTTTTTTTTTAAGAAAATGTCTGTATATTTTATTTGCTGTACTGTATTATTGTTTTAAATGAAAATCATAATTCTTGAAATGATGGAATCCAATGATTATGAAAATTGAAAGGATCTTTTTATAATTTTATTTGGATATATAACAATATGTCAAATTTTTTCTTTGCAAAATGATATTATGACTGTATAAAAAAAACCAATACATGCATGAATTTTAATAAAAAGATAAGTTTATAAATATTTAATAATAGGATAAATGATGTTATAAAAATTATATATATGTATCATAAAAAAAATAGAATTTATAAGTATCAGTATTTATAATTACATTAATAAAGTTATGTTTCAGTTAGTAATACAATACATTGGTTTAATTTGTTATCAAAATAGTTAAAAACAAACAAACATTATATATATTCACATTAATATAATTGGTAATATTATTATTATTTTAAAAAAAAAAACTGAACAAAAATTATATAATTTAATTATATTGTGGCTTTCCTATTTTTTAACAGCATGGACCACTAGATATTAAATCAAAAAAGTAAATTTTTATTAAGAATGAAATCCATTTATGTAGAAGGCACATTTGAAAAATTATTTACTGAAAATTTTATAATTTTTCAGTGTAACAATAATCTGTATTTTGTTTTTAGTTCTAGCATGTTACCATTGGACTAGCAGAAACTTTGAAAACATTAGCAGTAAAAATATCTTTAATTGTGATTGTGAATTTGAAAAAAATATGTAGATGACCTTATATTTGCCAAAATAATCTCATGAAAAAAATCTATTATCAGCATTTTTTAAATTTTAATTTATTTATCATCATATATCCTTTGAATTTTTCTGCATTACCATTATGTATTTTATAATCTTTTTCCATTTTATTCGATTCTTTTTTCATATTTATTATTTGCTCACTCAAAAATGTATCTTATGTCGATCTTTTCATATCTCTTTCCAAATCTTGTGTTTTTGTTTAGTTCACATCCTACCTCTCTGTCATCTTCCTAAATATCTTCACTATCACACCATATAATGTATGGAATCTTTTTCATTAAAGAAAGAATATTTACATAATTTTTTTATATTTAAGAAACATGCCTTACAAAGCTTGTTCATTCTCTTGATAGTTGAATTTTGTGATTTATTTATTTTTTATTATTATTACCAATATTAACACATTTTTAAATGCAAGCAACAATCTATTGTTTTTTTCTTCTAGTCATACAATAATATGTATATTCTTTACTAATAAATTTACGCATGTATGATTACATATTTATAAAGCAGATTGAAGATAATATCACATAATTTTTTTTTCACAGACTGATAATGAAATATAAAGAAAGATTATTAATTAAAAATTATCAAGAAGTAATTTCTTGAACCCCATAAATACCTTTAGCTTGTCTAAAATATTTTTAAGTTTTTTTTTTAAATCTATAATAGTGTTATAAAATACACAACTGAAACAATTTTCATGTGAATGAAAAAATAGCTCAAGTCCTATTTATCAATTTAAAAAATGTAAAAAAAAAATTGTTTTAATAATTTAAAAGAAATTTTACAAAATATAATTTACTAACTTTTAAAATAAATAATATATTGAAAATGTTGGAAATTTTACTTACTTTTACACACCATCATACAGTACCTCTTGAATATTATTTCAAAATTAGCATGTTTAAATTAATATTTGAATTCTTAAAAAGATTTCTACATTTAAAACAGAGGCATTTATCAAAATATGTAGCAACTAGATAGGTAGAATAAGATTGTTGTTCATAAGAGGGAATGATTAATCAAATAAATAAGCATGATAATTTATAAATATGGTATAAAATTATATATGGGAAATATTAATTAAAGTGGCAGAAAAATGCAATAATTGGAAGAATGATAATTATACATTTATTCAATTCAACTTTACTCATTTTCATAATAGGGAATATTTAATCATAAAAAAACATTTCGAGGGAAATTTTTTTTTTTTTTTTTTTGGAGATTTTTGTTGAAGCATAAAAATTTTCTTTTTCTTTTCTTCCCCCTTCACAAATGCCACAATAGGTAATCACATGCCAAATTATCAGTATATTATTAGTGATAAAGCCAATAAACATCACATGATCTCCATTTCTTATGCTTGCTTATAACTTATTAAAACAGGCAAAACTCTCTATACATATTGCCACAAGCCAGAGCAATCAATGGATGCCAGAAGATCTGTGCATAAAATCCCTTCTAGTGCCTACTTATCCAATATCTCCAGACTAGTTTCTGGCTTGTGGTCTTTGTCAGTGAGGAGCCTTGGATCTGAGAGCACTGCACCTAGATCTTAGAAACTAGTCTGGAGATATTGGATGAGTAGGTACTAGATGGGGATTTTATGCACAGGCCTTCTTGCATCCATTGATTACTCTGGCTTGCTCTGAGTGGCAATATGTATTGAGAGTTTTGCCTGTTTTAATATACTATTCTTTCTCTTTTTTTAAATAGTACATTTACATATTTCAAGACTGCTTTTTTTGTGTGTGCAGATACATATTCCAAGATCAAAATATTGTTGATGTAGAATTTGATATTATGATAGTCATAAATATTTGAAATAACACAGAATTTGCACCAGATACTGTTAATAATCATACTTTTATGAAATTAATTAGGAATCATGTAAACTTATTATGGAAATTTTTTGTTTGTGTTGATTATAAATTTTAATAAAGACATTTTTTTTTCTTTTTTAACTCTCATTAACTCATCCTGTTAACGAGTAGTTTTTAATTTAAAAAAAAAATTCAGTAAACTGAGTGGTTTTGAATTTGAGTCTATACAATTTGTTAAAAAAGTATAAATATCAATTTAAAACCTCTGTAGTCATGTCATTCCACTTTTTATTCCTGGAAAAGCTAGACTTAGTAGTTTTTACATTTAATGTAAAAGTTATGTCATTGCCGGTAATTCTGATATAATAAAAATGTTTAGTGGAGATACAGAACATTACATATATTACATTTGCATATATTTGTAATTATTATTACATTTATAGTAATTGGAAGGTTGTACTCATTTTAAAAATTATGGAATATCTTAAGTTTTTGCTTTGATTTCTTACATAAGATATTATAAAACTAAATATACGATATTTTATTCAATGCTCTTTAAATATGTATTTGCATTTTAAGATATGTATTATTTTACAGAGAAAAAGTTTGAATAATTAAAAATTGAAGTTTACTTTATATTCGTTATGTTAATATTTATTTTTAGCAATAGTAAATGAAAAATTTAGTTTTTTTACTTCTTGAGAATGGCCATACTCTTTTACGAGAGGCTGTTTATTATTATTATACTTTAAATTCATTATTAATACGAAAAATAAATAGTATAAAGTTAATGTAGCATTCACAAATGCAGTTTTAAAACTCTTAAGTCCCCCCCCTCTCCCATTAAAAAATTTTTTTTACTGATTTTTTTTTTTTTTAATATTCGTCTGTGGAAGTTTGCCACCTCACCGTAAATTATATATTGCAGTTTTAGTCATCACGAAAAAATAATTTTAAAATTTACATTAAAAAAAAAGAAGAATGAAACGCTTTAAGCTATAACCATAAATTGAATTATAATTATTTTGATTTCATTGAGAAATTTAAAAACTTGTATTAATATTTTTTAAATAAATGCTTTTATTAATAACTCTTTTGTAATAATTCTTAGTTTTTTTTCCTCCATTGGCTTTTACTGAAATCAGAACTAGCGATTACCATTATTTAAAAAAGCAAATAATTCTGTCGCCATCTTTTATCTTTTGAACAAAATTCTCAATCTGTCAGTTCAAATTTGAAAATTTAGTTCAAAAACAAAGCACATTGTAATGCCAGTATTCCATCAAGCTTTTCAAAAAGCCATCATTATTACTTGTACCACAGCCAGAAAGTATGCCTGATGTCATGCTTGACTAGCTACGCCCCCACGTTGCTGATAGCCAAGACTCATGGATACTATAATTATGCTTCCCAGGATTCTGAGCGTGGGCTTTGTTCAGAGTGCCTGGTGAGCTACAGTGCAGTTGACTTTTTGTGTGCAACCATGCTTCTGTTAGCTTGGTAGTATGTAGGACCATGCACAAAACCACAACTAAGTGGCTGCAAGAATGCTTCTAAGCAACAAAATGGGAATGACTTTCAAATTCAGCTGAGTGAAAGATGCTGGTGATTATATTCTTCAAATCTATTGAAACTGAAGGAGCATGAGTCTTTTCTCTTGTAAGTTATTATATGAATATTAATAATGTACAAATGCTATTTGACCAATTATTAATTAGATTTAAATTATTATACAATATGCTTTAATTTGTATTTTTTTAAAAAAATATCTATGTACAGAATTTCATTTATCTTACAGAAATTTATTTTAAGAAAGAGGGGAGGGGGGAAAATCTTAATATGAATTTCTAAATCGTGATAATTTTAAAATATTAACCATATAGAGCTTGGATTATCATTTTATGATAAATTTGGCAATTGCTGTTTTAAAAACGTCTGCAGATGTTTCGGAATAGATAGGAGTATACATAATAAAGAAATTACCGTCGTGCTCAAAATTATTATATATAAGCAAAACATATTTCAATTTTTTTAGTTTTAAATATTTTTAAAACTGATTAAAAATTAAGTTTCCTCTGGAAGCTTTTTTAATATTTTAAGTAGAGTGTGTGTGCACACATACATAGATGTGTCAATGCCTTATGCCACCATATACGTATACGCGAACACACACACACATATACTGCTCCGTATAAACGCTTTTCCAAAATTGTATGAAGACCTATGAAATAGTTTTTTTTTTTAATCTTTTTACAATAATTATTATTTTATATTTTTGAAAATAAATAAAAAATTATAATGATTGTATGCTTTTATATTTATTAGGAATGGATATTTCATTCAGTCGGAAATCATAATATTTCTATCAAAGTCGTAAATGAATATGGTTCTACGGAAGAAATATTTCATGTGGTAAGAAATAAAAATGCACAGACATACACGCACATTCATCCGTGCAAATATTTTAATTATTACTTTAAATATATTTATTTGTTAGCTTTTATTTATTATCAATAAAATTTTATTTTAAATTCTTAGAAACTCAGTTGTTAAATTTTTTTATAGCTGTGTTGTTTAACTATTTTATTTAAAATTCAAAATATTAAAGGTGCAAAATTTTAATCTCCCTCTTTCATTATAAAAATACCAATGTTGAAAAGGAAGTTGCCAAAGGATATAAAAGAATAGATAGCTTCTAATCAGTGTTGATAATTTCCTGTATTCATCCTTGTCCAGTGTTTGCTTTGAAATAATGAACTATGCGTGGATGTTTGAGCATATATATATAATGATGTGTTCCTAAAATGAAAATATATATATAATATTTGGCTTGTGTGTGTATGATAAAGTTAAGCAAAGTAAATTTTCATTTTACTGGATTTCGTTCTCGTTTGTGAAAATATCTAAAAAAAAAAATTTTTTTAATATTTTGTATCGTCTGATCACCAAAATCTACTTAACCTTTTTTTAAAATCAAAAATATGTTAATCGTTTTGAAGAAAATGACTTTTTAAATTTTTTAGAAATGAATTCAATTTTAAAATCATTATTGTTTAAACATTTAAATTTTGAATATCCATTGAGTTAAATCTATTATTTTATATTTATGTATTAGTAGAAAATGGGTCATGTGACTTGAAAGTAACATTATTTAATTGCTGCCACTTTCTTAATTAAATTATTTTTATCCTGGTCTGATGTATAGGAGCTTTTATTTTGTGATAACATTTATTAAAGTTTATTATATAACTTTATGAAGATATAATGTTAAGAAGATAAGAGAATAATATGCAGTAGAAATTATCAGCATCCTTTATGGAATATAGTGCAACTATTTAGATAGTTTTTTTGTCTTCAAGGCTGAGAATTTAATCTTATTAAAATATTAAGATGTAATATTAAGAAATGCATTTATAGATATAAATTCATTATTTTGTACAGAAAGCTGTATAGAAATATTAATTTTAAAAAATTCTATATAAGTATGTGGGGGAAGGGATTTTACCATTTAACTATTGTATTTTTTAAGCTAAAAATATTTAACCTGTATTTGATTTTTAAAAAAATTCATAATTTAGTAAGTCTGCATATCTAATAGTAATTATATGTTGTTTCTTTTGATGAATGGTATAAATTTGATGATAAATTGTAAGTTTTCTTAATTTTAAACAAATTTGTTAAAAGATTCATTAAAAAGTTATGTGATAATTTAAATTATTATGACTAGTAGTTTTCATTCTTTTCCAATTGAACATATTTTAGGTCACATCCAAAATCAATGAAAAAAAAACAAAAACATTATTATTAAACAACAAGCATTATATATAAAAAATAAAAGAAAAAATAGTTTTTTGCAGAGCAAACACTTATTCTGATATTTCTGCAGTTAGTTATATATAGAAATATAGTAATATTTGTATACATATTCAATCTAATTCATTTTGATGATGATAAGTATGAAAAAAAAAACCTACATATATGTTCACAATGAACATCTATGTAATTTTCAAATCAATTTTTGCTATTTATATGTCTATGTATAGGATAAATTACAATGACAATTAAACAAGTCTTCTAACTTTTACTATAAGGTATATACAATTTTTAAAATTGGCTATAAAGATGAAGAAATTATCAAATACTTTAATAGCATTTAATATATTTATGAGAATTTCTAAACTTAGATAATTTTTAATTTGCCATCATTAACCACTATTATCTCTGTTGGCTGTTTATTTATAGGTATATATTTATACACACTTGTTTAAATATTACTTATGAACATTTGCACATATATAAAAATAATCAAGATTTATTTTTAAGGAGCATAATAGTTATACACAAATAAAAATATATTATTATATATGTCTAAGAATATATTTTTACTAGTAAGCACAGCCGTCTTTGTTCTTGCACATATATATATTTGTTAAATTATCTTAATAGAAGCAGTTTTTTTCTTCTTGTTATAATAATAGAAAATTGGTGTAAGATCATACTATTTTTGTATAGTTAAGTCAAATATATGAATCTTTTTTTTTAAAATAGAGACAAACAGTATTATATACATATATTTTGTAATCATATATTTAGGGAATTTATTATTGGATAATTATTCATAGTGAATCTTACTTAGGTTTGAGCATTACATAAATAAATAAATTATAACAACTAGTGTATATGCATGTATTATAAGCTATTAAAGATGTTTGTTGTAAAAAAATTATCTGATATCAAATTATTATTTTTTTTGTGTGTGTGAAAAAAATAGTTTGCAAAATACAATACAACTTGGTATTTTTTTTATACATTAGCTCACTAGATGGAGTACTTTCCTACAAAAAAAATAAAAAAACAAACAAAATGGAAAATTTTAAAATTAACTTTTCAATCTAGTTTATAATTAAATCATTTTATAGTAAGATCTTACGAATCATTTTATATATATCTGAAACTATTGCTTAAAGCATTTAGTAAAAATAAAATTGATTTTAATAGTATATATGCTATCAAATTTCTTTTTCTTTTGAGTTATCTACATAAAGTATACATCTCTCAAATGTAGTCTCTGTATTAATGTATGTATATTAATGCCCTTGAAAAAGAATTTTCACCTATATACAACATATAGAGATTGCTTTTTATTTTTTAAAAAATAACATTACTTTTGATATGTACATAAATGATAAGTTTAAAATTGTATATTATTCATAAAATGATTTTTTAGTCTGGAATTATTATTGCTTTTTTAAGATATTAGTTAAATTAGATTTTTTATTCTATCAAAATATCAGTATACTGATCAGTATTTTATATATATATTTATTAGCTTCTAAAAATATTAATATGTTAAATATTGATTAAGTATTGATCATTTTAAAATATAAATATTATAGTGTATATATTTTTTTTTTTTTGCTAAAAGTGAGTATTATAGCTAACTGCTGAATTTGTTGGATTATGTAGACGATTTATTATTGTAAACATTATTAAATATTTAAAAAATAAAAAAAATTATGCTTCTTTCTTTTAACTATCATAGGTATATAAAAAATATAATCTATTAAAACAAAAGAGGACCAAATGGAAGGATGACATCATGGAAAATAAAAAAAGCAAATTTTGATAATAATTTGGGGGAAATAAAGATTTTCTTAATATGCTGATTAGAATACTAGTTACTGCTATTATAAAGATAGAATAGTAAATGTTAGATTTTTTTCTTTTTTCTTTTATGAATTTGAAATGAAATTTAGTAAAAAATTAAAATTATTAAAATAAATCTTATCAATTTATTAGAAGAATTGGGAGTTGTAATTTGACATTTTTTGTTTTGCTTTGTTTTTGTTTTGTTTTTTAAAAATAATAATAATAGAGTAAAACCCCAAATTTATTCAACACTTTTATTTAAGTTAGAGTTTAGATAAAATTTTGAAATCAAAAATTAATATAATCAAATAGCTTTCAAATTTTATATATAACTTAAAAATTGATGACAGTGCAATATGACAATGAAATATTTCAGGGTAATACACTCATTTGTTTATGGTAGAGGTATTCATGGACCAAATTTCAAATACATTGATATCAATTCATTGTTTTTAGTGATGCACTTGAGAGATAGGTATATATATTTTTAAAAAGTGTTTTAGCAATCATTTAAAATAGAAATTTTAAAAAAAATATTGATTTCTCTTAATTATTAAAGTTTCCTTTTAAAAAAAAAAATGTATGAAATTTTATTTTATTTTGATCATAAATGTTGATTTTTTTTTTAAAAAAAAAAAATACTTTTTTCAAAAATAAGACAATATTGTAAATGATCTTTAATAAATGCTATTTTCCCTTTAAGAATTAAGTATACTGTGATGTAGATTTAATCCTTATTTTGAATTGGAGTAATTACAAAAATACCCAAATATTAAAAAATTAAAAATAGTGTGAAAAAAAATCTTTTATAATAAACACTTTTATTTACTGTGGATTAAAAAATCAAAAAATAATTGTTTTTTGGACCATACTCGGTGTTATATTTATTTTGAAATAAAAGGGTCAGATATTGGATTAATTAATTTCTGAACATCTGACTTATTTCAAATTAAATATAAATACTCCAATTGTGGTTGAAGAAATAATTATTTTTTATCTTTCTAGTTTACAGTAAATAAAAGCATTTATTATAAAATATTTTTATATATATTATTTTTATATTAAATTCCAACCAGTAACCACCTAAACATTCACAGTAAAATATAGTAATCAATATTTCACACTGCTGTCAAGGCAACCTTCACACCAACATTTTTATTATCATATTCTATTTTAAAACAAACTTATCAGTCTGCAGATAGTGTGGTAAAGCTTATCTTTTTTTCTCAAAAAAAAAAGAGTGGAAAAGACTTTTTCAACTCTGCATTTGTAGGAGTGAAAATATTTTTAAAAAACAATAACTAAAAAAAAATTGAAAAAGTCAGTATAAGATATCATAAGTTAAGAATGTAACACCTATATAATTTCAAACTGTGCTAATAATTTTTTTTAAAGAATGAAGTAGTTTTATAATGAGAATATTCAAAAAGATCTTTATTTTTTACATTATTATCAAAATTTGCTTTTAATTTTTTTTGTGATTAGTCTTTTTTAATATTATAAGAGTAGCACAGATAGGTTATTAAAAGCTAATATGATATTAAAAAACAAAACTAATTTTGCTATCAAAATTTATATGTATAATTTTTGTTTAAAAATTAGTGATAATAAAAATAATGATATATTACCTTGAAAATAAATTTAATATTTTAGAGCTATTACATAATAGCTCTAACATATACTAAAGTCTATTTTGGGAAAAAAATCAAAAATATCATTTATTGTTTAAGGATCTGAAAATTGAATTTAAAATCTATGGTATAGATTAATACTACAATTGTATATTAAAATATAAAACTATGAGTGATAGAAGTAACATATATTCATCTGGATATTGCTTAATCACATCATTTGATGTAAAATCATTAACAGTATTATTTTAAGATTTGTTTTATTTTAAAATAATAATCATTTTTAAATTATATATCCTTTCTAAAGCACCAGTATTGTATATATTTTCCAAACATATAAAGTTATTTTAACATTATAATAATTGGTTTTTAACATCATTTTGCAGTTATGACTTTAGAACTTTTATATTACCTTTTGACTTTTATATCCATTTAGAAATATATTACTATCATAATTGCATTTCTTAAATTTTTCAGTATACGTAGCTTTTTGCTTGATTCTAACATTTTAATATCCCCTTTCCTGGATTTAATTTAGTAGATGACTCTTATGTTCATATCAATATTCTTTTTAATTAAAATTGAAAAATGTGTTAAATTTCAAATTTTTTAAATTTACTTTTGATATCTATTACCATATTTTTAATTATTCTTATTGCTAATGTTGAGGTTATACCTATATGACTGTAACTCGTGTTAACAATTTGTTTTTGGATGCCTCATCAGTATGGATCAAACAATCGTAGAAATAATATTAATAGCAAAATTGCTAAACATAATACAATGTAAAGTGCATTATTTTCTTATATATATTGGCAATAATACACAAATGTAATGTAAGACTATTACTATTTTACTGTATTATACATATATTCATCTAAAATTATAAAGATATGAATTAAATAAAAAGTTGTATGTGTAAAACAATAATAAAATAAGTTATAAATTAAAATATACAAAATGTTAATTATTACCAAAAAGACAATTATATATCATTTTGTCCTCCACTTCTCACTTCATATTTTGCTTTTAATAATTTTATCTTAAAATTTAAAAGCATCCTTATAAAAATGTAGGAAAGTAAATGAAAGTTATATTTTTTATCAATTTCTAAATTAATGATAAGGAAAATTTGGTAACATTTTTCTTTTTTTTTTTTTTACATTTAGAAATTAAAAATGATTTTTTTAACCATTATATGAATATTATTATTAAATTTTGTTTAGAATATAATCCTCTTAGCCGTCAGAAGTTTATTTTATATGAATCTGCCATTAAATTCTTATTTGCATTATACTTTTTACTTAAATTTTATAATTTTAAATATTGCTTTTGGTTTCACTGACTACTATCATTTTTAATGGTATTCAAAATATGGTTTTTTTTTATTTTCAAATGGCAAATAATATCTCATTTTATGCACCTTTATAATTTTTCATTTCATATTTGCAATAAATACAGCATTTTTTTTAAAAATTTAGATGTTGATTTCATACTGTAAGAAAATGCATTAAGATAACTATATGGTATATCTAATACATATTGAAAATGACTATATTTTAATTCTGCTTGATCATTTTATAAATTTGTGTTGTACTTCATGAAATTTTCTTTTGTGAAGCATAAATTTGTATAATTACACAATTATAATAATTTATAATTGTGTTCATTACACATGATAATTAAGAACCACTATATATAATTTATATATTGTTCCCTTTTTTATTATTATTATTTACCTTTTTTTTTTAATAATTCCTTTTTGTTTGTTTGTTTTAATTACTATTTTATTTCAGCGATCTTGTTTTTTCTATCCAAATCATTTCATTTTATTATATAATTAAAAAAGTGTTTGATTAAAATTTCTATCACTTTTTACATTTTTTCCCACTTGTTATCATATAATAAAAAAACACTTATTTGTAATTGTTTAATATAGAAGAAGATATAAATTAATATAAAAGTTTATCGGCTTAACATTTTTGAGGGTCCATGCCTCGTATTCATAACCTTCATAAAATGTATAGTAAAATATATGCAAATATTCAAATAAGCTAGTATTACATAGCCCATTTCTTGGAGATTTCGAAGCAAGTGTCTTTCCTATTAATAGCATGGATGTTTCCATTAATGTAAAATGCCTCCATTATTTTATATTAATTTATATCTTCTTCTATATTAAACAATTATAAATAAGTGTTTTTGTTACATAATATTGAGAAGTAAAACTATATTTGTTATCATATAGTTTTATTTGTTTCATATTTTTATTATGTCCTTTTGTTTTTATTGTAATCATTTTTTTTTTTTTTTCAGCATTTTATTATTTCTTTGCTAATCCAATGCATTTTTACTTTTTTTTATCTTTTTCAAATCTTACTGCAGGTTTTTTTTTTTCTTGAATAATTTCAACCTTTTATTTGGATTTTCTTTATTATTTAGCAATCTAACTATATTTTTGTTGTTATCTAGTAAATTTGAATTTATTTTTTTTTGTATGCCCTTTCAGTTTATTAATTCAGGGAACCCTCATTTATCATATCATTCATTCAGCATGAATTTGTATCTTCATTATTGAGAAATTGCCGAATACATGATAAGTATTTGTAGTATCAAGAATTTCAAAGTTCATACACAATATAAAAAAGAAAATACTATAATTATTTTTTTTTCTACATAAGAAAGTTATATATTTTGATAAAGTTTCTTTGATAATTTACAGTAATTAGCAATAATAATATATATAATTAACCAATTCATTAATAATTTCTTTGTAAAATCAGTGCTTTTTTAAATTAAATATATATATATATATATTTCTAATCATTAAATATTTTTTTGTTTTTAAATATATATATAATTTGAGGGGATTTGAATTCAAACTTTTAAGCTTCCTTTAATCATTTAATTTTCATCTAGCTTAAGTATATGTATTATACTTGTATTTATATATTTCTGATTTTTTGGGGATAATAATTATAAATACCATTTTTAATTTTAGAATAGTATTTAAATAAATTTAATCATTATTTTATAATTATATGTTCAGATTGTAAGATCAAACTTCAAACAAAGATTTAATTAATTTATTTCCTTCTTGATTTTAGTGTACTTAACTAGTAGGAGAAACATGAAAAAGATCATTATTATCATCTCATAATTTAATATAGTTCATGTTACTATTATTATTATTTTTAATATTTGGAAAGTTCAAATATAAACCAAGCCAAATTTATTAAATTCTATTATAGAATAAAGATTTAAAAAATAAAATAAAATTTGAATTTTTGCTTCAAATTGTCACTACATTTTGGTGGCAATAATTGTAATACAGAAGAGTGTATGCCTAATTTTATATTTATTAATTTTATATTTTTTTGATTATGGTAATTTAATTAAAGCTATTGTAAATTTAATATAAAATTTATGTATTGGAATCATATATTTTTTAATTTTTTATTTCTTTATGTTTTAAATTACCTATCTTCTATTAGCTTCATTTTCCGAACTTACAAAAACTTTTAAATTTAAATTATTTTTGTTCTATATTGTAACTCTTTCTATGTTTATTTTTTGTAGTTAATGTTTTCTTTTACTTATTTAATTTTTTAATTTGTATTATTTTTATTTTTTATTATATGACCTAAAGATTTTATATCTAAATCTTATATTTAAACTTGTATATAGCTTATTTAATTTTTCTTTCTCTTTTATTTGTTAGTATCATTAATCATTTTTATACAATCTTTTTCAAACTTTTGTTCTGTTTTTTTTTTTTTAATGCATGTACATAGGTGATCTTTTATCTCATTTCTGTTATTTCAAACTTGTATTAATTGAATTTTTTATTTTACTTGTGTAAATGCTTTTAATAAATATTTATCTAACCTTTTTTGCATTTAATCTCCTATATCCCATTTATCTGTATTAATATTCTGTCCAAGGTATTTGTAATTGTTAACTTCTTCTAACTCATCATAATCAATCTTTATTTTCATATTTTGAGGAAAATTCATTAAACATTACTTTAGTCTTTTTAAGATTTATCTTTAGTCCTACTTTCCTACTTTCATCTGATAACTCTTGCAACATTTCCTGCACTTCTAAAGCATTATTTGCAAAAACAAAATGACTTAAATAATCTCCATTTACTTTCATTCCTTTAGCTTCCCATTTTAATCTACAAAATACTTCTTGCAGCACTGCTGTAGAAAGTTTTGGAGGTATGGAGTCACCCTGTCTTATACCCTTCTCAATATTGATTTTCCTAATATCATTATGTAATCTAATTGTTGCTGTTGCATTTTTATAAATATTCTTTAAAATATGACAATATTCTGGATCTATACCTTGATGATTTAATGGTTTAATCACTGAAGAAATGTTTGTACAATCAAATACCTTTTTATAATCTACAATTCCAAAGCATAATGGCAACTCATATCCATTTGTTCTTTTTATAACTTCACTTAATACTGTACTAAAACCACTTTTAAAACCAGCTTATATATACTCTTGGCTGGTGGAGATCCTATGTTCTCTGTAGACGACTTGTAATTATCTTAGTAAAAATTTTGTATAAAACTGATGAAAGGCTGATAGGTATGTAATTTCTAATATCTTTATCATCTTTTTTAAATATTAATATTAATACTGCATTCTTCCAATCATCCAGTATATCTTTATCATTTAGACATTTGATATATAATTTTGCTAAAAAAAATTATATTTCTTCACCTGCTTCTTTTAATATATCATTTATAATTCCATCATTACTTGGAGCTTTTCCTTTCTTCATAAATTTAATTGCATATCTCACTTCTTCATTTAAAATTCTGGGCAATTTAGAAGATATAATAGATATAGGAGGTACTTGTTCTTTATTAATACAGATGGAAACATAAATGGATGAAATTAATCATAGAATTAAACTTGGTTGGAGTCCTTTGGGTAGAAATAACTTGATACTAAAAGGAAATATGTGTGTTTGAAAAGGAAGGTTTTTAATAAATGTGTTTGACCAGTTCTTACTTATGGATCTGAAACTTGGACACTTAATAGAAGAGCAATACAAATACTTCAGACCACTCAAAGAAGTATGGAGAGTTGCATGTTGGGAGTAACAAGAAGAGATTGAAAACGCAGTATATAGATAAAAGAACAAACAGGTGTTATTGATCTCATTGAAAAAATTAAAAGACTGAAGTGGAGTTGGGCTGGACATATTGCTAGAAGAGATGATAATAGATGGACAATTGAAATCTTAAACGGGATTGTAAAAGACCCAGAAAGAGACCACATGTGAGATGGATGGATGAAATAAGAAAGTGTGCAGGGGTGATGTGGAAAAGAGATGTTAGAGATCAGAAAAGATGGATTGAACTTGGAGAGACCTTCATCCTGCAGTGGATTGATAATGGTTGATGATGATGATGATGATCCCATTTATGCAGTTTTCAATATTTTCATTACATTATATATTTATTATCTAATTTGGCAAATATATTTTTCCTTTTTTTTTTTTACTATTTTAAAATGTATTTTTTCTTAATTTTGTTTTTAACTTATTAAAAATCTTCTTTATATTTCTTGCTATGTTATTATTATAAATTTTTATTCTTATTCTATTTATTTTTGTTTTCTATTAATTTTTCTATTATCTTTTATAATATCAATAATTATGCACTTATAACGCTCGTTAAAGAAGTTATATATTATTAAATCTATTTAAAGCTTAGTGCTTTCAAAGCTCTATGGCTTCATAATCATAGCTGTGTGCGGTTGATAGTGATGAGGTGGAGTATTCAAATTTATGTTAATTAGATATTTCGGTATTTTATTTAAAATATTGTTTGAATTAGTTTGTCCATCTTTTTGAAATGGAAAAACATGTGTCTTTTCTATTGATTGATTGGGTGTCATTATTTATGAAATATGCCTCCTTTATTTTGCGCCTATGGTCGTTACTCTCTTTGCACACTATTCTGGGATTAGTGGGTTCAAATCTGTGTCCAGTAGCTTTTTCATGTTTCAGAATGCTGATGTAGACTCCTTGTTGTTCAGTGCCCTTTTATACATATATATGTGCTGGGATGCTTTGTTTGTAATGGTAGTTTTGTTGGGTAATTATTTTTTAATTTGTTTATTATTAAATTCATTTTTTTTTGTACTCTTCTGAATTTAACAAAATTTTGGTCTATACATCCAGAAATTATACTATTAATTTTATATTTTTGTATGTGTTAGAATACCAATTAGTTATGCTATTGTCAATGTTGTACATTTACCATTAATGTAAGACTTACATTGATAGTAAATGTAATATAGAAACATAATAACATAATTAATAGGTAATCTATTATATGCAAAAAATATATAATTAATAATATAATTTCAATCCAATAAAATGTGACCTGATTCTATCACATAGCTAGCTTACATATTGCTGTTATAACAGCATGATTTCCCACCGTTTTTATACCATTTATTATAAGCTTTAGTAAGTAATAATGAATGCAAGATGATAGTGCTTATTATTGTTCAAATTCAGAAGAATAAAAAAAAAAAACCCAATGAATTAAAAAATAATTGTTGTTCAATAAAGGTAAAAGATAATATAAAAACAAAATAAATTATGGTAAAAATAAAAAAGATATAACTGAAAACAGAAATAAATATATAGGAATAAAATCTTATATCAATATCATAACAAGAAATATAAAATAATAAATTTTAAAGTAATAAATAACAAAATGAAAAATATACTTGACATGTTAAATAAGAAATATATAAAAAATATATATATAATGAAAATATTGAAAACTACAAAAATGGGATATGTGATTTTAAATGCAGAAAATGTTCAGAAAAATAATATTAAGTAAAATAAAAATTCAATTAATACATGATTGAAACTACATAAATGGGATAAAATATTGCCTATATTTAAGCATTCAAAAGAAACACGACAAAAGTTTGAAAAACATAATATAAAAATGATTTATAACGCTAATAAGAAAAGAAAAAGGAAAAAATAAGCTATATTAATTTTAAAAAGTGATTTAGATATAAAATTTTTACTAATATAATAAAAAATAATAATATAAATTTAAAAAATAACTAAGTGAAAGGTATTACTAAAAAAAAAAGCTTAGAGGGAGTTATAATATAGAGCAGAAATAAGTTAATTAAATTTAAAAGTTTTTCACTCTTTGGAAATCAAGCTAAAAGAAAATAGATGATTTAAAACATAAAGAAATAGAAAATTAAGAATATACAATTCCAGTGCATAAATTTTATATTAAATTAAAAATAGTTTTAATTAAATTATAATCATTAAAATTAAAAATAGACAATTAAAAATGTATTTATATATTTATGATTAATATTAACTATAAAAATATGTAATATTTTATACAATTGCAATTAAAATATGAATTGTGCCATGTTTTAGATATAATTATAAAATAACATGTCATTTCTGTACAATCATATGTATTTAAATATTTTATAGTTATGATGAAGACTGTTAGACACTCAAAACTGTAAGAAAATAATTTATAGAAACAACATTCTTTGCATTGAATAAAGTATAAATGCAAGAGTTATTAATCATATTTGTTAATATATTATCACATAGAAGATAAAAAAGAAAGAAAAATAATAATTATTGATCTTTCAGGCTTGTTCATAGTCTGTCTAATAACTTCAATGTACAGTATATGTATGTTTTAAAAGATTTCTAGTAGCATTTGAATTTTTATGATAACTTGGGAAATGATACTTATATGAATATTGCTTTTTTTTTTTTTAAAATTTTAAGTCTATTTATCATAAGTAGTTTTGTGATGTAAATTGAATTATAATACTATTCTTTTTAACATATATATATATATAGTATAGAAGAGTTTTTTTTATAATTCAAAAAAATTATCAGTTTAACTCTGTAAAATACTTTGTTTTAACTATTATATTAACAATTATGTACTATATTTACAATTATGCTCCAGGTTTGTGAAGAGTGCCTGGTTTTCAAATATCTACTATATTAACAGAAAATATATATTGAAATAGTAATTCTATATAATAATAAACAAAAGAACTGCTTAGATTTACAAATTGCTTAATGGGAACAAAAGCAGACATTTTTTGTGTAATGCATATTTTATAATGTAGAATTATAGTAGATAATACATGAATAATATGAAGCAATTTGTATATACATACACTCATCCACACATAATCAGCAGCAGTCACAAATGAGAGTAATCATTCCAGTCCTAACAAAGAAAAAAAATACACTTAAGATAAATTGTGTGATGATTATGCAAGTTGATAAATATATAGAACATGTAGGTCCATTATTTTGCTTATCTAATACATACATATATATTCATTTTGATATATAACTCTTTTGTTGGTACATTTATGCTGTTGACAGAATAAATATATTATTGCACTTGTTTTTTTTTTTTGAGGGGGTGGGGGATTTTTGAGAACAAATTATATATTTTTAAAAAAGAACTATCATATAGTAACTTCTATTTTGAAAAGATAATCATCTTTTAAATAATAAAAACTATTAATCTATAGGAAATAATCATTTTCTGATTATGAACATTGTTGAAACATTGTTCATATGGTAGTTTGAAAAATAATGATAAGCTTTTATGATAGGTTCTTTACAATCTAATTTTTTTATATCTCCTTTGCTTAAGAATTGTTATTATATTTAATCTGCTAAAACATCACATGATGGCATTACAGGCATCACATGCCATTATATTTAATCTGACTATATAAATATATGTTCACTTTATTGACATTTTTATTGAATTTTATTTTATTTTTCTCCTGGTATACAGTATTAGTTCTAAGTTTATTTTATTCCAACTTTTTTTTTTTTGTAAAATCACAAATTTTTATATTACAATAATTTTTAATAGCATAATTCTTTAACATTAGTTAGTTATGTTGTAGGAAAGAAAATAATTAAAACTCTAACATTTAATCAAAACATTCATATAATACTATTCTGGCAAATATTCTCATAAACCATTCATTTTTAAAATGATAGTTTAATCAAGTCAAGCGTTGGTGGTCGAGAGGTCAGCACAGCTGCATTACAAGCAGTTGTCCCAGGTTAGCGGGTTCGCTTCCTGGCTGATGCTATGACACTTGGGAAAAAAAATATAAGAATCATGTGTTCACAAATTGCACTTTGAAACATGGTTAACTTAATTATATAATAAGATTAAATAATGCTAATTTATCTAAATTATAAAAAATTAAATTATTTATTGACTAAGTTTTGCAGTATAATTATTTAGAAAAAAAATTATAAAAACAATATCTTTGAAGATTAGATAAATTTAAAAACTGCACTAATAAGAAATGTAAATTCTTTATCAAAAATTGAAATTAATATTGTGATTTTTTTTAAAAAATTTAAAACGGCAGTAAATAATAGATGAAATGATTTAGATAAAGAGAAATGAACAGTAAATATTTAAATAAACTTGTAATTACAATAATGACTTTAGCAATAACTTTATACATATTATACATGATATATATTTTAACAAAACATATTTAAATCAGGATATTAAAGCAAATAATAAAAATATATAAAACTATTGTAATATAATATATTTTGATATGTTTGTATTTTAAAAAAAGTATAACAAAAAAATGAAAGCAAAAAAGAAACTTATTACCAATATTAATAGTGCAATACTTTTATTTATTTTTTTAAAAAAGTTACCATATACTTGCTTTAAAACATTTCCATGTTAACATTAAGTGGAACAAATATTATCTATGTTCATTCTTGTGTTTATGAGGCAATTTGGCCTTAATGATTCTTATAATTTAAAGTATTCAAGAGCTGATGTGACTTTTAAATGACATATGTTGAACATTTTTTCTGATTGGACTATTAATGCTTGTCTTATCTTTACTAGCATTCATCATCATACTTTTTTAATATTAGATTAAATAAATAATTTCATTGCAAAAAAAAAAAAAAATATGCTACTGTAATAATGTTAGTCTTATTTTACAGTTATTTAGCCAGTATTAAATCATTTATGTTGTACTAAAATTTTTTACTTGTTTAGTATTAAATTTTTTGACAATTTGCCTTGCTTGGTATAATGATTTTCAACTTTGTAATTAGTTTTACAAACATTATTATTCGTGATTAAGCAATACCTTTAGACATTCATGGAAATATAGAATAGTTTCAGAGAGTAAAATGGATGGGAAAATAGGAAAAGGTAAATTGATAAAAGAATTCTTAGATATCATTGAAATAATAATAATTTATTAAATAATTGTTCCAAATACGGATATTATTGGTCTTAAGGTGAACAGTTGGTTGGCTGTTGGATTGAGGAGATTATTGATATATGCTTTTAATTAGTTGTTTTTTTTTATTAAATGTTTTGCATTGACTTAACTTTTATAAATTTTATAGGAAAACATTTTCTATTTTCTCTTCAATGATCTTTTCTATAATCTTTATATTGATCCAAATAATTATATTTGAATTTTCCATCAAACAAGTAATGCATTTATAACAAATGATTGCTTTTTCAAAAATACAAAAAAAAAAAGGTTGTTTTTATTTTACAAACACTTGAGCTTTTTTATATTGTAGAAGAGTTATATATATATAAAAATTAATAAATAAGTTAACAGAATTATTTGGGCTCCAGGATTTTTTAAAAATTGTATATGATATGAAACAGATAATACTTTTGTTTCATTATTAGTTATTATCTTTCATATGATTTGTAATTTTTAAATATTGTAAATCTATATTGCTGCTTATAATTTAAATTTTTAAAAATTTTATATAATCTATTTTTCAATCACAATTTTGAACAGGTGGGAATTATTAAGATTTTTTAAAGAGTGAATGGGAATTCAATATCTGATAATATAGCTATAAAATAAACATATTAACATGCCAAGTATAAAATTTGAAATTTTTCATTTTACCTTGTTAAATATAATAAATATTGTAAAAAATTGGAATTAAGATTTTTTTATAATTATAAATTGTGGACAAAAATTTGTCATAAGGTCACAGATTTTATGGAATCAGATAGCATCATAAAGCAAATCAAGGCCAATGTGTATGAACTCCTAGGTCCTAAGGGCTCTTTTGTTTTATGTAGGGCCCAAAATTTTTAGTTGCACCACTGTATTGAATTTTCTAGTGATAATAGTGTTATGCATAAAAAACAAACAAACAACTACTCATAAGTAAAAATGTGGGAAAAAATTATGTCACTAATCCAGAAGAATTAATGACAAATCAAAAAATATTCGTCATTTTTGTATGTATATTTCTTTAACTGTTTGTTCATTTCTTCAATTAGGATGGCTGAATTAAAGACGAATATATATTTAAGAATATATACGTAAGTGTATGTTTATCTACAGATAGATATTTATAACTTTGTCTTTTTTTAAGATTATAATGTGTTTCCCAAATTTGATATATATTAAATGTTCTCATTATAAAAAAAAAATAAAAAAAGCAATTTAATAATTTTCTATGGAAAAAAAAAATATAATTCTTAGTTTTTTTTAAAAAAAGCATTTGAATTAAATATTAGTAATAAATAATGAATAAATTTTATTCAATTAAAAATCGATTAATGTCAAATAGTAATTTATATGTAGATGTAATCCATTGTAGTTGTCAAATTATTATTTTAACATTATTATAATTTGTCACACACAGAAGTTGCAATGGTGCTGCAATTATGATTACATTACATTAAAGAGGATTTGAACCCAGAATTTCAAGCTCCCCGCAGTTATCCACTGTATCCAATATAACTGATACACATAACCACATACATGTGAAAAAGATAAATGATCTCCAATGTACATATTTCATGCTGAATTATCTCCCACACATATATAATCAGTGCTTGGTTTATATTAAGATAGCAAATCTACACACTTTAATGGGCAGACTTCAATCTTCTCTATTCTTCAGCTATCCATATCACTGAAAATCTGATGATGGAATGCTCAAAACTCTTGATGTTTCCAATATTATAGTCATCCCCATGTTAACTTTAAGTCATTCTGATCCCTCATGTGTATCGGTTATATTGGATAGAGTGCATAACTATAGGGAGCTTGAAAGTCTGGGTGCAAATCCCCTTTAATTACATCTAGCTTAAGTATATTCATTATACTTGTATTTCAATATTACATATTCAGCCTGTAGTCTACCTATTCCTCTTCTGTATATTTAAACGGACATATTAAAGTTCTACATATGAGGGGTCAGATTGACTTAAAGTCAACATGGGTATAACCATAATATTGGCATCATCATGGGCTTTGAGCATTCCATCATCAGATTTTCAGGGATATGGATGGCTAAAGAGTTAGAGAGTGGAGATGATTGAAGCCTGTCCATTACAGTGTGTAGATTTGCTACCAAGCACTTATATATGTGTGTGGAAGATGATGATCTGGACCAACTGATAAGTGCTGATTCAGCATGAAATACATATATTGGAGATCATTTATTTTTTTCATATGTATGTGGTTATGTGTATCAGTTATACTGAATAGAGTGAATAACTGTAGGGAACTTGAAAGTCTGTGTTCAAATCCTCTTTAATTACATCTAGGTTAAGTACATACACTATACTTGTATTTCAGTATTACATTAAATAGAAATTCAGATAAGCAATAAAATATATTTTAGATTATTTTTATTGCAGTTTGTTATATGCTTAATGTTTTTTATACTTAAATATGCAATATAACTTCTTTTTTTTTTTTCTGTGAATTGTTGAATTGAAATTGTTTTTCAGTATTCAAAATCTTACTATTTTAAATGATATTGCGATTTTACCATAATCACAACTTAAAACAAAATTAATTATAGTACCTTAGTAGATTAACACATTGAAAAGGGCAAAAATCAATATTTGCTTAAAAAATTAAAATATTGCAATTTATTTGGCTTAAGTTTAAAATACAATTTCTGAACTGAACAATTATCTTCAAATTAAAGAAAATAAATATATATAGATACAATTATTGCCTATGATTTATTTATAGATACATATTGTAGTTTGAATGATTTATGTCTTCACTATTGTATAATGTTTATAATCTTCCCTTCCTTCAGTAATGTTTTTTTTTTTACAATATTTAAACTTTTTTATAAAGTATATAAAAATTCAATATATTATCATATACATATATAGACATACCAATAAAAATACTAATGCTTACCATTTTTGAAATATCACTATAGTGAAAAGTTGGATTTTTTTTTTTAGAAATGGCACTATAGTGATTGTTAGCATATAATTTGTGTATAATATAAAAATAAGACCATAGTGTATATATACTTGCACAATATACACTTTATTCAAAAACTTTATGAGATATTACATTTTAATGCAAAAGATTATGAGATGAAAGATTAAATGTTGATTATAAATCATATCTCACTTAATCTATTAGAAGCTTAAAAAAATATGTTTGTTTATCTTAGTGATTTTCTTGTATAATCATATTTTTATTTTTCATAGTTACAAATATAAGTACATTTTCATGTTTAAAAATATTAATTGTATAGTTAATTGATCATTAAGAAATATTATTTTATTTTTTTGTATAGTTAATTAATCATTAAGAAATGTTATTTTATTTTTTAGGTTGTTTTGGATTTTATACTTTCTGATGTGGATGTTAAATGGAAGCCTCAGTATTCACATTTTTCAGCCATTAATTCAATTGTTGAGTTTACAACCTCCTTGAAAACTAATTCTTTACATAATCTCTTTTTTAAAATAAATTTTGGAGATGGCATTTTAAAAACATTGTCAATAACTAACTTGTTTAATGGTGTTTATCAAAATGAGTTTCATAATTTTTTAAGTTATGACAATGACTGTAAATTATCTGTGAAGTTTTGCCATATTTATACCAAAGAAAATATATTTAATGTTTCTTTTCATATTTTTAATGGTAATATTTCTAAAAATATTATTCTATCAGGAGTTAAAATAGTTCAAGAATTAAGTGAATTAATTATTTATTCACCAAATTCCTTTGCAACATATAAATCATTAAATATAACTATTTCTTTAAAAAGTGACTCTGTCTTTCGTAATACTACATGGACACTTTTAAATAAAGATGGTGTTATACTAGAATCCGTGTTATTAAATAAAAATTATTTTAATTGGATATTTAATCTTAGTGGTCTTTACATTATTACAGTACATTGTGAAAATGAACTAAATTTTGTTAATTTTGAACATGCAGTTAATGTGCAAGATGAAATTGAAGAATTTGTTCTTACAACATCAGATCATTTACCTGTGAAAACAGGTCAGACTGTTTCTTTTTTTGCTAAAATTAGGAAAGGAACTGATGTTTCTTTTTTCTGGAACTTTTCTGGCCCATGTACAACTTGCAAAGCTGTAATTTCTCATTTTTCTTTCAATTCCAGTGCACTCATTACATTTTTGCATAATGGTGATTACAATCTTATTTTAAAGGCTGCAAATCTTGTTAGTCAACAAAATATAACTCTATTATTCAGCGTAGAAACTGTGATTCAGGATTTTAATGTATTGTATCCAAAATCAGTACTACTGGGAAGTTTAATAACTTTAATAAACATCATTTATCAGGATTCACAAAGTATTATTGAAATAAATTTTAAAAATGGAATCATCAAAAACTGCACTATTCAAAAGTTTTCTTGTGAAGTGGACTATATTTTTCATAATTCTGGAATTCATTCAATATTAGTTCAAGCAAAAAATAATGTATCCAGTTTGACAAAGGAAATTGAAATCCATGTTGAAGAAAATCTTGGGGAAATAGCTATCATTTTTTATTCTCCAGTGATTGTGAAGCGCAATTGTGTTTTATTGGTGACAATTGATGGTAAGATTTACTTCTATTATTAGTTATTAGTTTGTCTTGAATTAGTAAATAATAAAATTTATATTACATTAAGCACTATAATTTTGTACATTTTTTTTTTAATATTGGAAATAAAGCATTATAAAATATCTAATTACTATATTTATGCAGATATATTTGAAATTAATTGTAAATGCTTTAAATATTTTGATTTTATTAATTTTATGTATAAACTTTCATTTTTAAAATAATTGTCAGTAAATGTATATAAATCTTGTGAATATAAAATTACTTTTTAAATAAGAATTGATTATTATTTGTTAAATAAAAAAATAGATATTTACAACTCCATATTTATGTTTAATAAGATTAATTTTATTGATTAATCTAAATAGCTGTAGGAGTACTACTATAGTATTATTTTTAGAAAAATGTAGGAGGGGAGAAAAACAGTGGTATTTTTATATTTTTTTAATAGAGACATTTTATTTATTACATGACTACTATATAATGTATGTTATAAATTTAAGTTAATAATAGAATTAATAAATTTTGCCAATTTTCATATAGTAGCATATTTTTTCTAATTGAGATAGAGATTTTAAACTATAATGAGATAAATAATGCTATATTGATTAAAGTTGAAAATGATTTAAGTTTGAACAGATTCTATAAATATTAATGCCATTTTGTGTGATTCTCCACAGCATCTACTTATAGACAGATTTATTATTGCATGGTTGGATAAAAATATGTAATATTTGTTTTTAAAATAAATATAAGTGAAATTAAATTATTGAAATAATCTTAATGGAATTTTAATTTTAATTTATTTATGAGCAATGTTTGGTAGAAAGGAAAAATATTGAAAATGAAATGACTGCAATAATCAACTATTATAACAATTAAAAATATAAAGAATAATTTTTATTCTAATTAAAACATTAAAAAAATCATTGTAATTACTAGAGAAGTAAGTATCAATTTTAGCTTGTTACTATTATTTGAATATATACTTTCACAAGTAAAATTCAATAAACATTGTATATTAAATCACTCAGATTTAAAATTATAAATTTCAATTTACATATTTGGCAGTCTTTTATTTTTTTAAAGCACTTATGGCACATGAAAATTCATAGTTATTATCTAAGAATAAAATCATGATATACCATGTATATGGTTTCGATCTTTCAAAAAGTTATAAATTTTCAAATATGTTTTTAGGATATTATAAGAAACATTAAAAATAAATTTGTATTTAGATAAAAAAAAATTTAATATGTTTTATCTTTATTGGTCAAATTTCTAAATCTAATTTGATAATATTGATTTGCATTTTAAGTAATGAAAATTATATTTTCAGTAGAAACTTAATTGTTTTTTAAATAATGAAATTATTTATAGATAAAAATAAAATTTTAGATAAATATATTGAAGAGAAAAATTATAAAAAAAAAAAAAATCTGTACTTTTTGATAGATTTTACATAATTTATTTTCTTATTTGCATTACAGTTTTCATAACTTCTCTATTCCCTTGAAAAATCAATCAATTGTTTTAATATATTGAATTAAAGTAAATGCATTATTTTGTGAAATCAATCAGATTTGGATAAATTTTTTAATCATATCAATGGGAAGCTTGTTAGAATCTTAAGAATTATTTTGTAATTTTTAAAAATATTTGTGCAAATTGTTCATCAATGCATAAAAATATAACTAGTTGCTAAACTCCTAATATTACTAAATCTTCAATAATTTGTTTTTAACATTTAAAAATATTTTAAATCTCTAGTTTTTAAATTTTTGTATAGTAGTTTATTTTCAGTTCTGAATGCCCTTTTTTTTTTTAATTTTTATTTGACAATTCTTAAATTTTTTTTTTTTTTTGAATGTGGTTGTTTTAAAATAAATATACTTCATGGAGACATTAAAAATAATAAAAAAAAGCAGAATCAAATAAAATCAGGTTTTTAAAAGTCATTTTATGTTTAATACAAGTATTTAAAATACTGTTTTACTAATCATAGCAATGCATAAATAATAAATCATTGGATAGTTGCTTGTCAATCTAGGAACTTTTATCTTCTGTACTATTAAACTAAAATGAATAGTATTCTCCATATAATTATTCTATAAAATTTAATAGTATTTTTTTAAAAAAATTATTAAATGTGCTTTGTGTAATGATACATTATATGGATTTTTTTTTGTTTTATAGAAAAAAAAGTAATAAAAAAAAATAAACACTACATAAATAGTATTCATTTGAAGAAATATTTAAAAACATGACTGCATTTTTTTTGGGGGGGATCTAAAAATTATATGTTTTAAAAATCTAATAGAATGTAAAGTTACTTTAAAATTAATACTGTGCCAGTAAAATTCAAAGATTCCAAAATTTATAATGCAGTAAAAAATTTTGACATGTGCCAAACTTGGCTCACATACTATTTAATTTTCACCATGGCTTTTATTATAACATTTTGAAAGTTTGATAGGAACTTATAATTTTGCCACACACAACAAGAGATGCTTTTGTAAATAAAAATAGATTTTAACTTAATTATTTTTTATATTTGAGGAATGATAAAAAAAATTAAAAACATTTCTATAAAATTTAGCTTGAATAAATGATGATAATAATTTATGCAAAGAAAAACTATTTACCGAATAATTAATATGCTGACTACTTATTTGCTAATGATGTGTAACATTTTCAGTATTTAAAATATTTTTTATCTTTAAATGTTTTTATAGCTGTTTTGAGTTGCAGGAATAAGTGGATTCATTTTATTCCTGCATAAATACTATATCTTGTATTGGAGAGAAAGTATTCATTTATTATTATTAACACTCGCAAAAGCGTATGCACAATTAGCTTGAAAGGCTGATATTTGAATGAAATCCTTATATATATAAGAAAATATCCCAGTGCATATTTTTAGCTGAAAATTCAAATACAAAATGTTCAAATCACTCTCCCAAATGTTATTTTTTCAGCACCACCTTCTGTGAATAAATACAAGCAGCATGTCTCAAAAAGATATTTTCTTGAATTGTATGTTGCTGTGAAGTCTTTCTTTATATATGTAAGTTAAACATATTTATTTATTAGCAATTTATTATTGTTGCTAATTTAATTTTATACTCTTCGTTTGAATAAGTCTATATTTCAATATAAAACATCATTGCAGCATATGATTTAAGAGGATATTTATTTTGAGTTGTGGTGTTTGAAGTTCAGACTTTATATTTATTCACAGCTTTTGGGAGATGATTTGGGTATTATATATATATATATGAAACAGTGATTAACTATTATATATAGTCTTTCAATCTGCAGAAATACTTTCAGTTAATTAATTAACTCTCTTCAATTCTCATTTAAATTCAAAAAAACATATTGGAAGCAAATGTCATCAACTCAAATTCCAGGATTCCTGAATTTTAACATTAGCTGCTTGTCTATTAATTATATTCATTCTATTTCTATTTACGAAAATTAGCTTCTTAATTTTTCTTTTATTATGATTTCTCTCTTTATGAAGAATCTTAACATTTTTAAGATCAAACTTAAATTTATATTTACATGTCTTTTCATGATCTAAGAAATTGGAAGCAGTCATAAATAGAAATAAAATGAATATAATTAATAGATAAACAGCTAACATTATATCCTAGGATTTGAGATGTTCACTTTTGTTTTCATTATGTTTTTTGAATTTAAACAGCAGTTGAAGAGTGCTAAGTAATTAAACGAAATTACTTCTATGGATTTAAAGACTGTGTATTATAGTTAATCACCATTATATTTTTTTTTTATTGTTATTACAATATTTATTAATTAATGGACATTTTATTTGTATATATATTATAGTAATGAAATATTTTACATTCCAGTTAAACTAATCAAAAACTATATTGGTAAGAACTTGAAAGAATTAATTGATGCTTGTAATTTAATTTATGATCAGGACAATGTATTGTACATTTTAATAGATATGAATTCATCAGAAAGAAGACATTAGGCAGATTCTAAAATAATTTAATATTGCGTGCAGATGTAATGTTGGTGAAAATTTTGAATAATAATAATAAACAGCCACTTGTAAATGAGTAAGGCCATTTTAACTGCACCAAAAAGAAAGAAAGAAAGAAAACTGCTTTAGAAATTAATTTTGTCATAACTATACAAACAAATCTGTGCACCACAAATATGCCCACGTATAGAACATGCTGATCCATTTTTCTCTTAGCTTGATAATTTATAATGCTGTCTTTTAATTTCTTCAGCAAAAAAACTTTTTTTTCAGAAATACTTCAACACCATGTCTAATTGTAGCTTTCCAATATATTCTATTCTTTATTATATATTTCCTATGAAAACAATTGACATTTTAGAATGTCTTTAAGATAATCCTTTTAACATAGATGGTTCTAAGAGCTCTCTCACAAAAACCATTTTCAAATTCACCTTTAAAAAAAACATTTTAGGAAGCCTTGCACTATTTATTTATTTTACATGTCCAGTCCAATGAAGTTAGTTGGATATAGAAAAAATAGAATGATAATGAATGAAATTGGAATGCTGAGAAATAATATTTAAAAATAATACAGATTAGAATTTGTATTTTAATTTTGAAAATTTTGATTATTTTGTAAAAAAAAAAAAAAAAATGTATAGATTGGAAAAAATACTAATAAACTTTAGTATTTATCATAATATATTTTTAAGATTAAGTGATTTTCTTATAATTAAGATAGGTATAATAATAAGTGTAATATAATTAATTATTCTCTTACTTATTTTGATAAGTTGCTAAATGAATATGAATGGGATAAAATTACATTGAAATTGGGATAGTTTATTTTATCAATTCACTATGATATCAGTTAGTGAGAATGAACTTAACAGATGTGGTATAAAAGTAAATTAATCTAAAACTAAATAAGAATATACTTAAAATCGATAAAAGATTATGAATAGAAAATTATTAACCATTTTATTGCTTTTATATAATTGAGAAATTGATTAAATAATGACAGAAGAAAATTAGAATGAAATTACAATCATTAAATAAGCTTAAAGTTTTTAACTTTAAGAAAAGAGTCGTGTCAAATGTTATGTTTGAAGTGTAGCTTTGAATAAGCAAAGTCTTGTATAACAAAATAAAGTTGGAGAAGAAATTGAAAATATTCGAAATGAGATTTTGGAAGAAAATGGAAAGGTAAATTGAAAGAAAAAGAATAGCATTGTAGAAGTATTGTACATATTAAGTGTAAAAAGATTTTTATTAAGTAGACAAAAGATAACTACATAAGACATGTATTTGGAAGTGAAGAATTGATGAAGAATATGTTATAATGAATAAGAGAAAGAAGAAAAAAAAAAAAAAGGGGGGGGGGGAATAACTTGAAATATTTCAAGAATACAACAAGAAATAGAAAAAGTTAAAGTGAAAGTTATCTGTTTTTGTGGGATGGATATGCCTTTTGATGGATAACTAATGGGTCCTTTTTATAGAATGGAGGCAAAGTATATTTTGCTTAGAAATATATATTTTTAGATATTCACATTATTAAATAATTTCATTAAAAATTGTATATTGGTAAACACATTGAAGAATATTTATTTGAGAACATTTTTTTTTTTTCAATACAATCAGTTTAAATTGTGATCGTTTATTTTTCATACATATCAGAAATGAAGGGAAATTAGAAAAATATGATAAGCATCATTGTCAGTAAAAAGGATAAATATTATTTCTAAGAACAGTCACTATAATATTAACAATGATTTCTCACTAAGATATTTTTAAAAAATTAGAAGGTTATCTGCTTATTTTATTATTTATGGGTAACTGGTCTTATTTAATTCTGACTTTTCATTCATTTTATGGAAGCTTTTTATAGTCTCATTTATTTTTGATAAAAGGTTTTAAGATCATATTAAAACAAATGACACATATCTATTTCCATCCTGTCTAAAGTTTAGCTACAGTCTTCTCCATATATTTTTAAATATGTCTTATTCCAGGGGTCCCCAACCTTTTGCACTTAAGAGCAAATTCTATAATACTGGCCAGGTGGCAGGTACCATTTATTTTTTTCAACCAGATGGCGGGCACCATTTATTTTTTCAATGTAAATTTATAGTTGGATATTGTTAATAATACACATAATGTACAAAAAAATATTTATTTCAAAAATAAAATTTTAACATATAATTAACGTTTATATTTTTACACTGTAAAAGTATAGTATGCCCTACAATTTGATTACAATATAATACAATAATTTACAAGAAAATTTAAAAATTAAATTTATTTGTATCAGATAAATAATTTTTTATCGTGTTCGGTTAGTGGGCACACGTAAAATGATCTGCGGGCGCCTTGGTGCCCACGGGCATAGGGTTGGGGACCCCTGTCTTATTCAAATATGTTAAAAGACCATATTAATAAGTTTGACATATTTCTAACATTTTAAGAAAGATCATCAGAAGACTGTCAATTTTAACGAAATTTCACCACTTACATGCTCCTGAGTCAAGGTCTTTTTTCTTGATATTTAACCAAAAAAAAATATTCAACCAATGAAAAGTTATAATATAGGAAAAGGTTTTGTTGTTCTTAGGTAAATTTATTTACTTATTTTTATTGTAAAAAATGTTGATGTAAGAAATATATCAAAAATTGATTCATTACAATCATTGTGTCAAAAATTAGCTACAATTGAATTTTTCTGCAATATATATATATATATGTACATGATTTAAATATAGTTTTCTACAATTTATTTACTTAAATTTGGTTTTTTTGCATTAATGACTATTAAGAATAACAAAAGTGAGAAAGTTAAATCAGTTGAGGAAGAAATCAGTCAGTTGCATCAATAGTTGTACACATTTTAAATCATTATCAAGTTTTCTTTCTTTCTAGGACATTTAATTTTATCATCTTTAACTAAGATTGCCTATCAATAACGTTTAAGCCAATCTTAAGCTTTTTTTTTTTTTTTGCCTGACCAAAAATATATATCGAATCATTAAAAACTAGATACTGTTTCTGAAGCTTTATATGTATTTCATCTATTTGCTTTTATTTGCCCCCTTTTTTTTTAACAATCTCTTCCCAGATCTTGAACTGTCATGAGTATGTAATAAATATAAACTTATTAAGAAATTTACTTTGTAACATAAAAATGTCATACTACATTAAAGTGTTTATCTGTAGTCGTTTTACTTTTTTATTTTTTAATACAAGATGATAATAATTATAAACATTGGAATATTAGATAATAATTTATTGTTTGCATTTGATTATTTGATACTTTAGTCTATGCAATGTTTTATTATTTAAATATATTTGTAAATAGCAATTATCTTAATATTTGTGAATATAATATTATTTATAGATAAATATTAATCAATAAAATATCATTTGACCTGTTATATGACTTCAGCTTATATATTGCTGTTATAGCAGCATACTTTTTTCACCATCTCTAGGCCGCATACTGTAAGCTTTGGTAAGTAATAATAGATGTCAGATAATGAGCATTATCATCTGGCATCTATTATTACTTGCCAAAGCTTACAGTAAGTGGCATAGATATAATGTAAAAAGTATGCTTCTATAACAGCAATGTGTACACTAGAATCATGTGGTAGGTAATATAGGTGTCTATAATCTTTAAAAAAGTGAAGACAACATAATGTATAGAAACTGAACTCATTTCAGATCTATATGAGTATTCAAAAATTTGAGCTTAGGTTGGAAACATTTAAATGTTTTCAGTTTGGGCTGATAGTTTGATAGTTTAACAGAAAGGAAAATGATAGCTGTTGGAAAGAAGATGAATTAGAAACTAAAGGTCCAGGTGCGCTGTTTCAAGATCCACAATTTCTCACTAATGAAAGCCATAAGCTTGAAATTAGTCTGGTAATATTGAATAAGACAGTATAAGATAGAGATTTAATAAGCACTATTATCTGGCATCTATTATTACTTACTAACGCTTACAGTAAGTGGTATAGAAATAGAGAAAAAAGTATGCAGCTATAAATTGATATTAGACTTAAAACATTTTTCTTTGTAAATTCTTTTGAATTTTATAAACATTAGCAAATTATACTTGATTAACTTTTGTTTTGTCAATAGTTGCCTAATTTATTAGAATAATATATTAGAATTTAAAGTAAATCAACCTTTGTATCTCAGTTCGAGAAGTTTGTTTTGAATTAATAGCTGCTTACATTTTTTTAAAAATATGCATTTCCAATATTAATTTAACCTATTATAATTGCCAAAACTAATTACAATGAAAACTTTATATTTAACATTATTTGAGAAAAGAAGCATTCCTCATTTGCCAATCCAGAACATTAAATCAAAAAAATTGATCATTCTTAAATAGCTGTCATTTTTTTATGTTGCAACTTTAGTTATAAGAATATTTATTTTCTAAAAAAAAAAGTAATTTAAAGTGATCAATTAACATCTTCATGCTCTCATTTCCAAACACTTAGGATTTGCCCATACACAAATGTTTGGGTTGAAAAGATAGATGATTCATTCTATCTTTTCACAAAAACTTTATCTTGTGTTTGGAAAGTGGGAGTATTCATTTATATAGTTAAATCTACAAAGCGCATGTGCATTAGCTTATTGGCTTATTAATATTACAGTTTATAAAAACATTGTGCTATATAAATAAATGTCTTATTTAAAAATATATTTGTAAACGATAAATGTTATTGTCATCTTACAGTTGATAATAATCTAAGTAGATTTTTCAATGCAGTTTTGTTAATACAAATCTGAAGATGAAAATGTTTGTGGTCATGAAATTATAATGTTTCTAATATTAATCATTGTTCTCAAAAAAAAGTAGTGATATTCAACAAATTTGTTTATGACTTTCAAGAGAAATAGTTGTAATAATTAACAAAATTATTAATAATTTTCAATTATGAATAATAATCATAGTCTTATTAGAATTAGTATATTAGCCAGATTACAGTATAATATTTTTTAAAATTAAACGTATTCTTCAATCATTAATTGAGAATAAAAATATTTAATCTAAATAATAAACATCATAAATGATAATGAACAAATTAAGACATATTAATTTTTTTATTGATAAATTACTAGATGAAAACAATAGAAGTTTGAAATTTTATAATGTTCTTAATGTTATTGAAGACTTTAAACAAAATGTTTGCAATATTCATTGAAATAATCTTAAAATTATAAATAAACTTCAAAAATGAACAAAAATATTAATTCGCACAAAAATGTAATTACTGAAAAAATTATAAGAAGATATTTTTTTTACTGATTTATCAGCATTTAAGCTAATTCTAAGAATTTGAATTTATTAAATAACTCATGAGCTGCTTTTATGGTCCATCAACTTTTATGCATAGGAAATATATATATATTATTGTGATATGCGTCTTCTGAATTTGTAAAACTTATTTTTTATCTTTTATGCCAAGGCATTATGTTATTGAGTATTTAGTTCCAAAACTGATTTACTGGCTCACTAACAGTTATCATAATATGTTTGAATTCACAGTCCTGTTTTAAGTCCATAAGAGAATGTCAGTATCATTATACCATGCTACATTTGAGTTTTTCTTTTTTTAACTTCAATAAATGTTTGCTTATCATCAATAGTATATGATGAATAAAAAATTCTCAGTATATTTTTTACCTCTGATAATGGTGATTTTTGGCTGATATGTTAATGCTATAACTCTAAGAATTTAAATTATATTAAGTAGTGTGTTGGTCTGCATTTGGATTACATTAGTTTCATCTATATACGATAAAATCATGATCCTTTGACTATATAGTATTTCCTAAGTTTTTACCAGAATGTATATATTGAATATTTCTCCCATAAAACTTATTTATATATTGTTCACTTATTTTTTTATATATATTTATTATTATATCAATTATGCAGGTAAATCTTTTTTAAATGTTAGTTTATTGATTCCTATGTCTGTATTCCTATTATTATTTATAACCTTTGTTGCAAATTTAATAGCTAATAAATTTTCTTTTTTAAAGAATATGGTCATGAGTAATTATCTCCCAACTCTTCCATCATATCCTTAATGATTGTAAGTAAATAATATATGTCCAATCCAATTTCTCTTTTGTTTTATAAATTTTTCATATAATCTTTCTATTTCTCATTTCAACATACCAATGACATGGGAAATTCTATATCCTTGTGAGTTTTCAAATAAACCAGAATGGAATCCTGTATTTTTGATAAATATACAGTTTCAAGAATCTATAATCTACTGAAGGTGGGTTAGTTGTTAAATTAAAATAAAATTAATAAATCGGTTGTTAATTAATTTATTTTTTAAAGAAGGGAATAAATTTCATTAAGAAGCTTTATTTCAATTTTTTTTTTACTTATAATGTGGAAAGAGACAGGTTGCTTTTAACATTATTGTGCTTTGATTCAATTCAGCATGTTTCTTTTTAAAACAGGCAAAACTCTCTATACGTCTTACCACTCAATGCAAGCCAGAGTAATCAATAGATGCTAGAAGGCTTGTACATAAATCCCCATCTAGTGCCTACTCATCCAGTATCCCCAGAGTAGTTTCTGGCTTGTGGCCTTTGTCAGTGAGGAGCCTTGGATCTGAGAGCATGTGATGTCATGTTTCTTTTTATTAGCAGTTTTTTTGTTAAATTGTCATAATGATAAAATTTTGACCAACATGATGCAGTGGACTATTTCCAAAGGAACGGGATTCTGCCCTCCTGATAAGTATGCGTTAATGGTCATGATATGATTGCACAGTGCTGACATGAAAAAATGTAAATATTGTATATTTATATTTTTTTTCATTTTTCTGTTAATAAGTTAATTCAAAAAGAAAAGAAATTGTAAATATTGTAATTAATTTTTCCATAATATTTTCTTTTTTAAAACAACAATAAAAAATATAATTATTAAATATGTTTCCTAGCAGGCATTTTTTTGTAAACATTTTTTGGGGTCCCTGAAACTGTAGATTTATCAAAAATATGAGTTGCCATCTTGGTTTACTTGAAAATTCACAAGTATCATTCTGTACAGACTCATAGGCTTTCTTGGTCTTTATTCAGAATTGATGTGGACAATTCATTTCTAAAGCAAACTTGGAATTGATTTTAAATATCTATAGTTCAACATGATTTGAACATACATTTAAATACACCCAGTATATTGGCTGCAGAAAGGAGTTTGCTATTAACTTAAAGAAGACCCTTTGATTCCTCTTGGAGGCCTTAAAGGAACCAAGCAGGGCAAATTCCTAATGTCCACTCCATACGTTCTTGTCATTGCAGCTGTTATTACTATGTGATTATTCATATAGTATATGAACATGGATGGGCTGCTCATTAACACGCATTAGCCAGCATGGGGAGTTTTTTGGCCTTTTACCCCTGAGTTTAAGATCAAGAAACACCATGGTCTTTCTTTTCAGTTGCCTGATAAGGCAGAATAAATGTTTGTATAAATGATAAATATTTTTCCAATAGATGTATACAATTATGATAGACAAAAATAAGTCATGGCCTTTATTCCCAGGATGTTGTAAAGTCACCAACCAAGGCAGTGGTTGGTGACCGAAGGCAGAGGTTGCTAAGAATCCCCTTATTGTGGACCCAGGCTGCCATTTGATGATGACTTTTTATTTAAGTACTTCAAGTGAAGGAAGATTGCAAGAATTAGAAGAACTGTCTTATGTTAAATGGGACATTATTGGACTTTGTGAAGTTAGAAGAAAAGGTGAAGACACAATTGATTTAAAAAGTGGACATATACTCTACTATAAAGTTACAAATATTGGAAATACAAGTGGAGTATGATTCATTATAAATAAAAAGTGGAAGAACAACATTGTGGAGATTAATGATGTATTGGACAGAATGGCAAGATTAGTTATACAACTTAATAGCAGATACCAAATGCAAATAATTCCGGTTTATGCCCCAACCAGTTCTCATAGTGATGAAGTTGTAGAAGATTTTTATATGGATGTACAAAAGGCTTTTGATCAGAGTAAACAACATTTTAAAATTGTTATGGGAGACTTTAATGCTAGAATTGGTAAACAAATGAAAGATGAAAGTGCTGTAGGTAATTTTGGTTGTGGTAATAGAAATGAGAGAGGACATAGACTTGTGGAGTTTGCAGAAAAAGAAAAACTTTATATTATGAATTCTTTTTTTGAGAAAAATGTTAAAAGGAAATGGACATGGAAGCATCCAAATGAAGGTACAGCAGATTTGGATTATATTTTGTCTAACAGAAAATACATATTTCAAGATTGTAATGATCTTAATAAATTTAGCACAGGAAGTGATCATCGATTAGTAAGATGGGTAGGATACTTGTTAATGCAAAACTAGAGAGTCAAAATTATTAAGAAAAACAATATTTACAGTTGATATTCCTAATCTTCAGAAACATTCTAATGAATTTAAATTAGAACTTATAAATCGGTTTCAAGTATTAGTAGATTTTGAACATGATTCAGATTTGAATGAAATTAATATGAAAATAACTGATACACTTTTAAAAACTGCAACAAAGATAGATGGTAGAAAAAAGCAGCAATTGCCCAATAAAAATTTTACTGAGACTAGAGAATTTATGAAGAAAAGAAGGAATATAAAGTTCTACAAAAATGATGCATTAAAAAGGATTGAATATCTGGAATATTGTAAAATGGTGCGGAAAAGAGTTGAAAATGATATAAGAAAGTATAACTGTGAACTAGCAAGGAAAGCTGTAGAAGAGAATAAAAGTCTCGAGTGTAGAACAATATTATGGTATTGGTAGGAAATTTATATCTGCAATAAGAAAAAAAGATGGAATTATTACTAAAAAGAGAGATGACATCATGAAATGGGTAAAAGACTTTTTATCAAGAATTATATAGTAATAAAGAACAAGTACCTCGATGTATCTATTACATCTTCCGAATTGCCCAGAATTTTAAATGAAGAAGTGAGACATGCAATTAAATGTATGAAGAAAGGAAAGGCTCCATGTAATGATAAAATTATAACATATATTAAAAGAAGCAGGTGAAGAAATAGATTTTTTTTTAGCAAAGTTATATACCAACTGTCTAAATGATAAAGATGTACCAGATGATTAGAAGAATTCAGTATTAATATTAATGTTTAAAAAAGGTGATAAAGAAGATATTAGAAATTACAGACCTATCAGCCTTTTATCAGTTTTATACAAAATTTTTACCAAGATAATTACAACTCATCTACAGAGAACATTGGATTTCCACCAACCAAGAGAACAAGCTGGATTTAAAAGTGGCTTTAGTACAATAGATCATATCTAAGCATTGAGAGAAGTTATGGAAAGGACAAATGAATATGAGTTATCATTATTCTTTGGATTTGTAGATTATGAAAAGACATTTGATTCTGTAAACATTTCTTCAGTGATTAAAGCGTTGGATCATCAAGGTGTAGAATCAGGATATTGTCATATTTTTAAACAATATTTATAAAAATGCAACAGCAACAATTAGATTACATAATGATACTGGAAAAGTCAACATTGAGAAGGGTGTAAGGCAGGGTGACTCCATATCTCCAAAACTTTGTAGAGTCATGCTGCAAGAAATATTTTGTGGATTAAAATGGGAAGCTAAAGTAGTGAAAGTAAATGGAGATTATTTAAGTCATTTATATTTTGCAGATGATGTAGTTGTTTTTGCAAATAATGCTTTAGATTCTAGTTGCAGGAAATGTTGTAGGAGTTTTCAGATGAAAGTAGGACTAAAGATAAATGTTAAAAAGACTAAAGTAATGTTTAATGGATTTTCTCAAAATATGAAAATAAAGATTGATTATAATGAGTTAGAAGAAGTTAACAGTTACAAATACCTTGGTCAGATTATTAATACAGATGGAAACATAATGGATGAAATTAATCATAGAATTAATCTTAGTTGGAGTGCTTTTGGTAGAAATAACTTGATACTAAAAGGAAATATGCCTAAAGGAAGGTTTTTAATAACTGTGTTTTACCAGTTCTTACTTATGGATGTGAGACTTGGACGCTTAATAGAAGAGCAATACAGAGACTTCAGACCACTAAAAGAAGTACCGAGAGATGTATGTTGGGAGTAACAAGAAGAGATCGAAAATGCAATATATGGGTAAGAGAACAAACAGATGTTACTGAACTCATTGAAAAAATTAAAAGACAGTAGTAGAGTTAGGCTGGATATATTGCAAAAAGAGATGATAATAGATGGATAGTTGAAATCTTATACGGGATTCCAAGAGATTGTAAAAGTCCCAGAAAGAGACCACATGTGAGATGGATGGATGAAATAAGCAAGTGTGCAGGGGTGATGTGGAGAAGAGAAGCTAAAGATCGGAAAAGATGGTTTGAACTTGGAGAGATCTTCATCCTGCAGTGATTGATGTTTGTTGATAATGATGATCCAGTGTGTTACATTGAAGCAATTGCGTTTTTTTCATATTAAATTTTGATTATGATTATTATTAAATTTTTAATGTAATAACTATTATAAGATCAGATATAAGCAAATAATAATTAATATTTAAGCAGTATTGATTAGAATTTGTTATTAATTCCCATTCTATCTAGTTTTTAAATTTAATTATATAAAAATATTTTTATATAAGTATAAATATATTCCCACTTTCTAAAAATATATTTTCATTGATTAATATTTTTTTAAAAATTAACATAAAAAAAATATAAAGGAAAGGAAACACAATAATAGAAAAATATTCAGGAAAATTTTAAACTAATATGAATTGAATAAATCTTATTACAGTAGTTAGATGTTTTAATATTTTGGTTAATTCAGGTAATTGTGAGCTAAAAAAAAATTACTGAAAACTAAACAAGATATAATTTAATATCTATAAAGATAATAATTAGGAGATTATATAAAAGAAGCGAAATTAAAAAATTAGATATTATCCTTTGTCCGTAAAAAAACTTCTGTAGATATTGTATTGGGGTGGGGGTGTACTATTTATATGAAGGTATTATCAGAAATTGCCCTTATAAACTGGTTAGCTAAATATTTTGAAAAATGCTTCATTTTACTGATAGAAATATAATTAAAAATTAGTAGTTAATATAATAATAGATCTCGAACAGCTATTATTAATTCAAAACTAAATTAAGTATAGTAATCAAGAATTAGATATTTACATCGATTTGATTCTGATATTTAGGGCAGATTAACGATTTTTTTAATAAGTCATTGATTGATTATCTGATTTATATATGCGGAATATAATTTTAGCACAGAAGTCAAAAAGTGTAGTTGAGATGTGACATTTTCAAAAAATAGCGCGCTGATTATAATACCATTCTGTATTTGAAAGATAATCAAAATCTTCAAGAGGAAATGATTTTTTTCTAAAATTGCTTTAGTAGTATATGTAATACTAAGTTATGAATTATTGAATGTCTTCCACCCCACCCCATTTTATCAATCGAAAAAAGAGATAAAGATGTTAAAGAATTCATAATCCATTAGAAAAGTGTTCTAGTCTCTCACGATCTGCTACTGCACATTGAGAGCATTCCGGAGATAGATTGGAAATAACTCAGAATTGAAAGGAAGTGATTTAGAAATAATTCTCCATAAAGCTCTTTAATAAAAAGAGAACAGCATTTGGGAGCAGAAAAGATTTCTTTAAACAATTAAGAATCGGAATAATATTTAGAGGAAAAATATTTTTTCTTCCCTAAATATTATTCTGATTCTTTAGTAAACATAGAAATATTTAAGAATATTGAGTTTGGAATTAATTAAAATTACAGTGTTATCTGTTGAGAACAATCCTGAGCTAATAGAAACAGTTATCAAATAGTAGGCTACATTTCTACGAATTAATAAAATTTAGAATTAGTTTTAAAATTATAAATAACTATGGTGAAGAATTTTAATTTAATAGGAAGCAGTTTTCAGAATGATTGATCTTTAAAATCAAAAGAAAACAAACTATGATAATTGAAACAAGTATTATATATTTATGCTTTTTTATATATATATTTTGATTAAAAAACTAAAAAGGAACTTTTAAATATATATATTTAAAGTGATTAAATATAATAAATGCAAATTAATTGTTAGGTGTTGGCTAACTTTTTATTTAACTATACCTAGAATGAAAAAATTAAGATTTGGTTGTGGGAAGGATGGGGAGAGAATATGAAATTAATTTTATTATTATACAGTGTTTATTTAACAAAATATTTAAAGATTTAGAAAAAGTAAAATTATTATTGATTACATTAATGCTAAATCATTTTACATTATTTTGATAAATATTTGAAAACGTATAATTTTTTTTTTCCATGTGTCAAAGCATTGACCAGGAAGAGAACCCGGGCTAGTTGCTTAGAAGGTAGCTATGCTAACCACAAGGCCACCAACGCACGACTGAAAACGTATAATTGCTTTCCAAATTTAAGCAAAAATACAAGAAAAAATAAATAATTATATGTATATATTGAACAGGAAAAAAAAAATTGGTAAAAAGACTTAAATCGTAAAAAAAAAAAAATTCCCATTTATTGCTGGATGATTTTTTAAAAAAAATAAATAGTTTACTGTTTTTAATTTAAAACAAAAAAAAAAAGAATTTTATCAATTTTTATATTAAGAAATTAATCTTGAACACCATTTCAACAGAAGCAAGAATGTTTGGTTAGCAAAAAAATTAGATATCATAAACCTAGCTTACTATTTTTTTTAACTGATATAGATTCATGATTTTTTTATAGCCTAGATTTTTAGAGCAATAGTTACTTTATGAACATTTCACATAACTTTAATGCAGCTTTTTCAAGTTTTCATTATTTTTTCTTTTAATTGTTACCATTATTAAACATGTTATGTCTACACCTTATCCATAAGAATTGTTCTATTTTTCCAAAATTATTTCCCCTGGAATTGATGTAAGAGAAACTTCGTTCATAATAGTTTATGGTTTTCCTTTTATTATATGAACAATTTCATAATTTTTTTCTATATCAATTCTATTTTTTTCATTTTATTACCCTATATTGGTCATATTTTTGTTATTTTCATTGTTAAAATTGTTTCAGTGAACATAGCATGTTATTCTTAGACCCATCATAAATTTATTTCACTACAATTTTTTTTAAAAAAAAATAAATCTGCTTTTATATAATTTTGGGACATATTTTCTGAGAACTGAAGTATGATCTTAGTCTGTCATAAATCTGATGTATTCCCTCAATATCTGGAAGTAATAAAAGAAATTGGGTATTGCTATCTTGTAAAAAAAAATTGTACTCAACATCTATTGAATCATAGAAATTCTTTCATATAAATTATATAACTGATATATAAATATATGTATAGTTGATCATAAGAGCTTGTACTTCAAAGGCAATTATGAATGATATGAACACCGCAACTTTATCCATATATTTTTTTCATTTTTTTAAAAGTAAGAATACATATTACTTATTCCTTTGGTTTATAACTAGAAAATTTGTTTTACAGTTATTGTCATAGAACTTTAAAATTTTATTAGTCAATATTTTTGATGACTTAAAATAAATTTGCACTAATGTTTCAACAGGAAGTTACTGAAATTCAAAGGCCTTAACTGTAACTTCTGATATAAAATATTGCATAATATACATGACAATTATTTTATTGGAAGTGTCAGCTATAATAATTACATTGATGTTTTTTTTTTAAATCATTATTCAGTTTATTGAGTGTTATTAATAGAATTATGTTTAAGATTATTGCCCTTTACTTCATTTCAGAAAGATTAAACTGATTTTAATTTAGAACAAGCAGTGAATTTGAAGCCTATATCATAACATACAAAAATAGCCTCTTTTGCAATAACAAAAATATCTTTGTAAATTGGATCAATACTTTTAATAAATGGCTTTTTTTAAAAAAAAAAAGATTCAGCATTAAAACTAACTTTATATTTTGCATTTCTAAGAAGTCTTTTAATATTGGAATGCTCACTATAAGACAGTTGAAAACTCAGACATATAATGTTCACATTTCATTAGATTAACTTGGCCAAATATTTTTTCTCAAAATGAATATTTTTTTTTAAATTATAAGTAAATGTACAGTTTGTTATTGGGATTTTATTTTTTTTAATTTAATACTGATGTAGCATAGTATAAAATTGTCACAACTAAAAAAAAATTTTTGCAACCTCTTTTCATTGTTATGCGTTCTCTGCTTGATTTTTATTCATCAGTTTCTGACAAGTGAATCTCAGACTCCATTCTACTCTTACACATAACATATGCTTTTTGCTATCATTTACCACTTTTCTATAGCAAGATAATATGTGGGATATATCTAAACTGGGACAGTTTCTAATCAAATTCCATGCAAAATAAGACTATTAACGTGTATTTTGTTTTTCTATCTTTCCCCCCACAATTTCTACCTCAAATTTTGTACTAAGATCCACTAAACTTTTGATGACATTTTTTAGAATTATGTATTCTTTTCAGCCCTTAATATAATCATTTATTTCATTTCAGGTTCTTCATTATATCTGCAAAATCATATTGACTTGTCTAGTTGAAGATTAGCAGCTAGTTCAGCATATATGTATAAATATTATTAACTCTAATAAATGAAAAAAAAAACACCTCTAAATTAAATTTAACTATGTATTTATTGTTTAGAATCAATTGATGATCTCTCTTACTATTTAAAATTTATGAACAATTTAAATAACAAAGAAAAATTATTTTATTGGCTAACAATAATATTTTTAAAAAAATAAATAAGCTTAAGGTAAAATTGATTATTTTTGTTAATTAAAATAAAATTGAAATCGTGGTAATAAAAAAATCAAGGTAAATAAATTTTTGCAATTCACCTCTGTGACTTCTATTGCTGAAATTTTTTGTAAATTCCCAGAAATAAAGTGTTTGATTATTTATGTTTGGGTTAAATATAAAAATAAACATATATTAATAAAAACTCAGTAAAATAAAAGTTTATATTAGCTAATCATAAAACAGAAAACAAATTTCTAAAATATAATAATTGTCATAAACTCTGAATAGTTAGTCCAATCATAGGAACAGTTGATTGTAGAGGCATTAGTTTCTGCACTAATCTCAAATGAGATAAAAAAAAATCCTTAGTCATGGACATTTAAGTGTAGTCATGTTTTTGCCTATCAGCTTGCTAATTGAATGTTACTTGATATTTTGAATAATTGATGATGAATAAAATTACTAATGTTACTTTAAATTTAACAGATTAATTATTTAATTTTTAAGTACTATCAAAATCTAAAATTAAATTTAAAATATTAAAAAAAGCTATGATTAATCATAAAAAAAGAAGAGGTTGACAATGGTAAATGACTTATTATAATTGTTATCAGTTGTTTCATATCTTACATAATAAGAATGACTTTATTCAAATCAAACTAATAATCATCATTTTTTTCAAGAAGTTTAATTTTTTTTTTTTTACTTTAAAAAAATAATGCATGTAGTACCAAATTTATGTCAGTTCATAGTTACAGAATTTTCTATTTACAGCTGGAAAATTTTTCAATGTCATCTTTAATTGGAAATTGGGTCTCTTCCATCTTTCTATTGATAATGCTCTTTCTTTTTTATGTTCAACGGTTTTTTAATATAGTTTTTTGATTGCAATATGTTTCTCAAATTGTTTCCAAAATAAGATTTCTGTCTTATATTTTGAATTTGATCAGTAAATTAATTCAATTATTTTGTCGTGTTTCTTCATTTCATTACCTTATTTTATTTGCTTAAAGAATAGAGGATTGCACAGCATGTGTGTTCCATTCAAATTTTTGTTTTAAAATGTTTCTCAATTTTTTATTACAGTTCTATCAAATATCAATTTGATTTCTACATTCTTTTTGTTAAGTAAAGAAGATAAGTAAATCACTTCTAGTGTTATAACATAAGTCTTTTTTACATTTAGTTGTTCTAGAGCTGCCTTTTCACAATAACTTTTTTTTTTCTAAATAATTTCAGGTATTTTTTATTTTTAGATATAGTTTTAGTGAAGTTTTTATTTTCATTTAAATCCTAGTCATCTTCCAGTCTTAACTTTTTTAAAATGATTTCTAAGTTTTGGTTAAAATTCTTTGGAGTATATCTGAAGATTAAAAATATTAAGTCTCTTTTATCTTTTTCTGCCATGGCATTTAGAATTGACAAACTGAATGTTTTCAGGGTTAAGTAAATGTTATTGATTTTTTTTCTCTCATATTCCAAGAGAACAGACATATATATTAGATTTTATTTAGTCTTGTTATGTAAGTATTTTATCCCAAAATATAGCCACCCATCTTGAGCTAATGCATTGCTGTAGTTTGTAAAATTTCAGAGATAGTTTTATTCTTTATATTTGTAATAAGTTTGTTTGAGCTTATAGGAAATCTAAAACCCATATTGAAATTTTTTATAAAATTTTTGCTTATAATCTATTTTTATCGTATTGACTACATACTTTCTGATGTTTTATTCTTTAGTCGTTTCTATTTTATATACACAATGATTCCAATTTAAGAAATATTTAAAACCTGCTAGTTTGTAAGCTGCTAGAATTTGGGATGGTGGATGTATTGCACTCTTAATGTCAATTAACTTGATAATCATTTTATAATTCAATGTTTTCAATAATTCATTGCAAAATTGAAGCCATACTGTTACATTTATCTTGCTTGATATAAAAAAGATCACAAGCTTTCATTGATTTATCATTTATAAACTATCCTTTCATATTTTCTGTAATTTTGGTTTAATTATTTATTTCCAATATCTATTAGCATTAAATTTCAAGCAACTCTAAACTGCTCAATAATCCCATTAGCCAAGAGTCTTCTGTTAGAAGATTCAATATAGCCATAGTATCATGGATTATTCTATTTATAATAGTAATGATAAATTGGCTTTTTTTATATATCAATATTTTTATTTTATTAATAATTCTATGATTACCTTACTAGAGTTATTGATTTATTTATTAAATAGATTTAGTATATGGGACTAATCCATAAAGTTTTATTACATAAGTTTGAGGTTTTTCTTTATCCTGGATTTCTTAATTGTATTAATAAACTCAAGAAAGATTTTACAATGTTTTATTCAAAACCAAAATTGTTTTATACCTACTCAGTTATCACTTTAGTTGCCGTAGTCAACTATTAACTTTTAAAGATGATTTTCTTCATGCAGTTTAATATTTGAAAATAATCATTGAAGAATAGTTGCCATGGGATACATTTTCATATTGCATCATCTTATAAAAAGACACTAAGTGTATGCAGTTCTGCTTTTATGAATGTATCTTTCATTGTCTTTACACTATATTAGTTTATATTATTAAACTTTTTTTTTTCCTTTATATGTATTTGATTCAAGAAAACAAATCTATCCCCCCTATTTTTATTCAAGCATATAATTTTATTTTTAGAAAATATTTATCTAAAGTTCTTAATAGCTTTATCCCAGTTTTTTTTTTGGAGATTTATTGTGTATCTTTCTTCTGGATCTGTGCAGCTAATTTGAAGATGACATTTTTATTCTATAATCTTTCAAATGTTATCTCAAAGTCCATAGTTGTTTTTTTTTCATCTAAGGTATCATCAATATTCATCCAAGTCCATGTATATACATCCATGCACATTATGATGCAGTGATTAGCACATTTACATTCATGATAATACCTGACATTAGATTCTGGGTCAAGTAAAATTTGGACAATTTTTTTTTAAATTCCAAATAAGTTTATTATTATTTTGTTTTGTTTTTTATAAGTTATTAGTCCAGAGTGAGTTCATTTATGTATCCAGTGTTGGTTTGGTTAATAGTTGTTTATGTTCAGAATATAACAAAGGTGGAAAACACTAAAATCCTTACTATTCAGTTGTTGATTTAGTTTGGTGACAAATGATTACCCTTCATAGTTTCTCTGTTGGTGATGAGGGGAAATACTGGCAAGCAGTTTGCTATGAAAGAATTATTTAGATAATGTTTTATCTTTTATTTATATGTTACATAATATATGTTTATAAATTTAGGTTTGTAATCAATTTTCTGCACAATGAAAATCTCATCTGGAGAGTAGATCTTTTTTTATCTTTTGATGTTAAAATGTGAAATTTGCATACATTATTAGGTTGACTGGATTTATTTTTATCTCCATCATTTATTAACCAAGTTGCATAAGTGTTACTCAATATATGCAAAAAAAAAAAATACAATTTATCCTCTGTTCAATTAATATATGTATATGACTAACATATATATACAAACATATATAGAGTTGGTTATACATACATAATATTTTACTTTTTACTGTTGATCTAAATTTATTTTTCACAAAATTTTTAAAACCTGGAAGGTTGAATTTTTTATTTAGAAATTCTCTTTCTGTGACCAACAGTGACTCATCTCCACTCAGCCATTCTTTAAGTGATCGATTATAGAGAAAGTGGAGAATTTGCCTGTATTAATTACACCATCTTGCTTGCCATTTGACTTTTTTCAAATGGTAACAAAAATATATACTTGCAAATCATCACTATTATTTTGTTAAAAAATGTTTTATGACTAATTCATATTTTAGATGTAAATTAATCTCAACAGTATTTTATTATGAAATATATGATCTGTATAAATATAGTTAATCTATATATGTTCATGCACACACAGAAAAAAATGATTAAAAACAACGTATATATTAAAAAAAAAAAAAGGCATTAATTTTCAATGTCAGATAGTATTGTCTATTTTAAAAATTATTTATATCAGCAGGGATGATTTAGTATCATATGTTATACCAGTATTTATTTATTGTGTGTTTTTTTTTAGTTCTTAATTGATTATTGTTCTTCACACAGACATGGCAATTTTTATTGATTTTTTTAAATCTCATTTTTGTCTTTATTAAATCTATAATTATTCTCTGATATAAATATACTCTTTCTAATTAATTAAATTTTGAAGAGACACACAAACAAAAATCTTCACTAAGAGATTCATGATTCTATCATGTTTATTTGAAATAAACATTAAAAATAGTATGTTGCTATACAATAGTAAAATGATTTTGTAATAAAATGTGTTCTATGTTAGTAGATGTGATTTTTTTTTTTCTTAATTTTTCTCTTTAGAGTAGTGAGTGGCTGAAAATATTAATAAATCTGATATGAAAAATTTGATTTTGAAAATACATCAGTTAATGAAATGGTCTTTCATTTATAAATATTTATAACCAATTGCTCTAAAGTTATATTGAATTTTGATGATCAAAATTGTTTTTTTTTTCTTGTATTAAATAGAGTGAACATCTTTAAATCCAAAGTGATTTCTCTATTTTCACTAGATAAAGGAGACCTTAATTTCTTTCATGGAAATTTTAAAATGTTTCTAGTGACTTATGACACATAGATTAGGGATAGAAGTTATTGTTTTTTTTTTCACATTAGAATATATTTTTTCTTATTCTGAGCTTCATTTTGTGCAATTCTTGGCTTTATGTGACTTCTAACTTCTGACTTCACCCTACTTATGGCTGATGTGCAAGTTATATGTTTTACAGGCTTGTTTTTGACTTATTAATTTCTATTCTATCTGACTTGTGATCTTTCTTCTAATTTGTGATTTATGACATTGAGTTATGAAATGAATATTACTATGCATTTTTATATCATAAAACCATTTAGTGAATTAAAGAAAAAATAATATCTTTTTTAATAATCTGTGTAAAATAAGCTTATGAGATGGTATTTTTTTAATTTAAGAAAGTTGATTGGCCATAATCAATTCAGTAATGGGAAGAATTGATTTTAAGTTAACAATTAAGTCTTCTTTACAATTATTCTAACTTGTTTGTATTAAAAAATAGTATATTTAATAATTAATAAAAATAAAATATCCAATCTTTGTTTTGAATATAGATTGTGGATCATGAATTGACATTAGAAATTTTATTTACAGAATTTCTTTTAAGGAAAACATCAGAATTCTCTACAATGAAACACTCAAATTTTTCTAAATTAGATTGTTAATTACTGAAAACAACTTATAATAGTTTCTATAGCAGTGGTATATATTTTTTTAAAAAAGGCATATGGCTTTAGTGCTCAGGAGTTCAGAAGAAGTTGAGTGTCAGACCTGCAAGTACCAGAATTGATCGTGGGACCTCCTGATCCCAAGTTGGATGGATGTTCTACTAACTGCACCAAACCATGCAGGATACAATGGCATTATTATGGCTTATTATGGGATGAATAAGAAACGTATTTTTTGTTTGAAGTTTAGATTATTGCTTTTGCCATTTAACATAGTGATATAATGATGGAACATAGGAGATAAAGATCCCTGTATTAATTTCTCATCTGAGTAAAGTTTTAAAAGAATTTCTTGATCAGTGGAATGGAAATATTAAGAAGTCAAATATCATATGATTTGGATACTCAAATATCATATGATGTATCAAATAACTTACCATTAATTTCCATATTTGTTATGTTATTATTTCTAAAAGCTTTCTGTGCATAATAAAGTTTCCAATGAAATGACTCATTTTAGAATTTATCAGTAGTATAATTTATGAGGACTGTATACAGTATTTAAGCTAAATGTATGTATATAAACACAATGTATTTATGTAAATAAAAGAATGAGTAATGAATTTCCAAATAATAACTAGAGAAATGTGTTCAGCAACGATGTTGTTTGGTAACCAATAAAATTGATAATCCCAAGGTTAACAATTTGCTCATTTAACTCAATGCCAAACAAAATATATATCTATTTATATACAAGAAATTTTACATAAATGACTTTAAATATTAGAAATGTAATATTTATATGTGTACATGTGCATTTAATTATGCAAATATATACAACATAAATGCAAACATATTTTTTCATATTTTGATTAAATATCTAACAATACATTAAAATTTTATTAAGAACTGTCAAATAATATTATAAAACCAGTGCTTGCTAACTGATAGTAATAATGTTATCACTTAGAAAAGTAATTTTAAACTTCTATGTATCACCATCCTTTCAGCTATTATCTATCCATTGCAAAATGAAAGTCTTTGAATTTAATCCTGTTTCTTCAATCCATAACTTTTCTTCTCCATATCATGCTAGCAAACTTACCTATGTTATCCATCTTTAGGATTTCAATTTATGACTTTAACAAATGTGATCTCTTTTAGGAACACTTCAATTTCCCTTATTACTTTCAGCATAAGGAAGAGACTTTAGATCACATAAAAATTCAAACCTCAAATCTGTATGTAAACATTAATAAAGTAGATTTATTAAAAACCTTTCAAACACATAGGTATATTTACTTTTAATATTAAGTTGCTCAAGATTTTAAAAAGAACATTAATTTAACTTTATAAGGATTTCTGATTGATTAAAGCTTTGGAACATTGAGAGATAAGCTCAGGATATTGTTAAATTTGAAGAATATTTATCATATTGCAAAAAGAGTGGTAGTAATGCTAACAAGATTAATTATTGAGGCAAGTTTATGGCATGATGGTTCCAATTCTCAAAAACTTTCTATAGCAGCTTTATGAAAATTATTAAAATAGAAATTTAAAGGAATAAAAATTGCCTAAATCATTAGATTTTTCAGAACATTTATAAGGACAAAGTTGGCAGAACTCATAAAAAAAATATTTAAATTCCAATGTCATTTTATTAGATGACTCAGTACATTCAATTCAAATATTAGAATTATAAAATATTAGAATTCCCTGTAAAATGATATAGAGAATCTTCAAGAAAATTATAATTAACAGTAAATTTTAGAAGTTTTATAATTAATTGATCTAGTTACTTGTGAAAGCCACATGATCTGCAACCCTACTGTATATAATATAAAGGTGACTCTAGTAGGGGGTTAGTATTTAATGTAATTAATGCAAATTTTGTCTGATGATTTTGAGATTGAAAATAGGAGTGATACCATAATAAAGTTTTAGATGTAATAAAATTTGTAACTTATATGAGTCTTTTAAAACTTTTTATTCATTCCTTAATTAATCCTTATGCTTAAATAACTTTTTTAAAGTTAAAAAAAATCATATAAAAAATTAATTAAGTATAAATAGAGGAAGTTATAATTACTTTCAGAACTTAGTAGTATTACATCATTTTTTTAAAAAGATTTTTTTTTTTTTTAGAACTCGTCAAAATTTATTTTGCTGAAAATATTCTTTATATCAAAATGATACATCATTCTAAATTTCATATCTGCATCAACAACTGTGAAATTCTTTTCATTGTTGTATTCTATATTCTTCTATATTAATATGTGTAATCACTAGATACTTTATTCTAACATTGTGAACCTAATCCAATCTGTTTGTTCATCTGTGTATGTAATTTTGACACTAGATTAGTGACCTCAATTTTATGTTGACTGAAATAATATATACTAAAATAGAACTTCATATGACTTTAAGCTTATTTACATTTCATATCTTTATTAACAACAATAAATTATTGTCCTATTCTTTTTATAGATTTCTATATAAGTATGCATAATTAATAGACACTGGATAGTTTATGAACCACTTTTTATTATTGTCCTCCATCATTGAGGAGCATTGCATTGCCAAAAATCCATCCAGCTGTCTCTATGTTATTTAAATCCTTGGAATGTACAAAAACCTCAAGTCATTAATTTGAATACAAATAAAGATATTCACTGCATGAATATATGCAATCCAGTAGTTCTTACTGATGAAAGCAAAGGCTAGAAATTAGACAAGATATCTATTGATAATTTGTCTTATATAAATATCTATAAAATAATATGATAAAAACATGTTTAAAGAAATTTTTATTTTGACTTTGAGAATGAAAAATATATTACTAATTATCTTGAAAATAGCAAGGTTCAACGTTTAAGCTGTGTTTTTGATTAATTCCTTGAAAAAGTTTTTGCATGCGTTCACTTTTCACTTAACTATAAACTTTTTTGAGTAAATAAAAACTGTACATAATATTAATATATTTTTATGAGAGTTTCATTGACTAAAGAATAGAAAAAAAAAATCTGTAAGTCTTAACCAGAATATTTAAAATATTTTAAATAAGATAATTAGAAAATATTGTAAATGAATTGATGAGTAGTTATTAAATTACATTGAAATAACAATATGGCAAAAGGAGAAAAAAAAGATTATAAATTTTAAAAATTGTAATAATAAGTATTAATGAGTATATGTGTTTATATTAGAGGCAAATGTTGGAAAAACATTTGTCTGTTTACAATAGAAATCTAGATAAACCTTTTTGTAACTTAATTTTTCATACAATTTAATTGATAATCATCATATATTTTGTACACAGTGCTATCACCATTACATAAATATATAAAACTATTATACTTGCTATACATGTAAATATAAACAATAAATATCTACATATGTCACGCTTATATTCAAAATTGGATATTTTGTATCATAATAGTGAACAGAAAAATTTAATTTATTTAAACTAAATGTTTTATTAAATGATAGAAATAACTGAAATACAGGCTTATTATATATCTGTATTAATATATGTAATGTATAGGGTATACGAGCACAGACTTTCACAGAACCCACCACTCTCCACTCTATCTCATAACACTGATACACTCAACACATATAATGTCAAAAAGATAAATAATCACCAATATAGGTATTTCAAGCTAAACCAGCAATCATCAGTTTGTCCAGATTATCATCTTTACTCATATAAAGCAATAAGTGCTCAGATATATATTAAGATAGCCAATCTTCATATTTTAATGGACAGGCTTCAATTCGCTCCAACTCTTCAACCATCCATCCAAATTGAGAATCTGATGATGGAACACTCAAAGGCCAGCCACCCTGAGGCCAAGATTCTCGTCACACCCATGTTGACCTGTAATCAATCTGACCCCTCATGTACAGGACATAATCCATTTTCATACATATGCAAGGGATGGGCAGACATCTCTACTATGTAATAACTGAAATACAGACCTATTTTATACCTGTATCAATGTGTAATATATAGGGTATATGAGGACAGATTTTCACATGACCCACCACTCTTGACTCTATCTCTTAATACTGATACACTTGAACACTTACATGTCGAAAAGATAAATAATCACCAATATACATTTTTCATGCTAAACCAGCAATCATCTGTTGGTCCGGATTATTATCTCTATACATATATGCAATAAGTGCTCAGATATATATTAAGATAGCTAATCTTCATACTTTAATGGGCAGGCTTCAATCCACTCCACACTTCAACTTTTCAACCATCCATCCAATTGAAAATCTGATGATGGAACACTCAAAGTCCACCCTAAGGCCGAGATTCTCATCACACCCATGTTGACCTAAAGTCAATCTGATCCCTCATATACTCGGCCTTAGGGTGGCCTTTGAGTGTTCCATCATCAGATTTTGTCCTGCACGTGAGGAGTCAGATTGACTTTAGGTCAACATGGGTGTGACGAGAATCTCAGCCTTAGGATGGACTTTGAGCATTTCATCATCAGATTTTGTCCTGTACATGAGGGGTCAGATTGACTTTAGGTCAACATGGCTGTGATGAGAATCTCAGCCTTAGGTTGGCCTTTGAGCATTCCATCATTAGATTTTCAATTGGATGGATGATTGAAGAGTTTGAGTGTGGAGTGGATTGAAGCCTGCCCATTAAAGTATGAAGATTGGCTATCTTAATGATAATCTGGACCAATTGATGAGTGCTGGTTTAGCATGAAATCTGTATATTGGTGATTATTTATCTTTTTTGACATATATGTTCAAAGGTATCAGGGTTATGAGATAGAGTGGAGAGTGGTGAGTCTTGTGAAAGTCTGTGCTCATATGCCGTATATATTACATATATTGATATAGGTATATAATAGGCCTGTATTTCAGTTATTAGATAGTAGAGATGTCTGCCCATTTCTTGTATATGTATTAAAATGGATTATGTCCTGTACATGAGGGGTCGGATTGACTTTAGGTCAACACGGGTGTGACGAAAATCTCAGCCTTAGGGTGGCCTTTGTGCATTTCCATCATCAGATTTTTATTTGAATGGATGGTTGAAGAGTTGGATTGTGGAGTGGATTGAAGCCTGTCCATTAAAAGTATGAAAATTGGCTATCTTAATATATTTGAGCACTTATTGCATATATGTGTAGAGATGATAATCTGGACCAACTGATGATTGCTGGTTTAGCATGAAATACATATATTGGTGATTATTTATCTTTTTGACATATATGAGATAGAGTGGAGAGTGGTGGGTCGTGTGAAAGTCTGTGCTCATATACCCTATATATTAAATGATAGAAAGTTTTTGTGGAAAAACATAGTTGATAGATAATAAAGAGGAAAAAAAACAAATTTTCGGGTTCATTTATGATTTCAAAATATAAATATGAAAACTTGATAAATTTTGAAGTACGAAAAAAATACTTGCAATAAGATTAATGTTTTACTCATAAAACTATATGCTTTAAATATTATTAAAGTTTACATTAAAAAAAAAAAAATGCACTAAATGAAAAATATTTGTTATATCTTTGTTAGTATTTTTTCCACTCTTTATAGACTGTATATGTTTTATCTTTCTTTTTTTAGCTATATACAATGGAAAAGTTTAATAGAAATTTACTTATAATAAACATGCTTTATTAATAATTAAGTGTAAACAATATAAATTAGTTTTTGATATATTTAAAAATATATAATTTTTAAGGAGTAAAATATTATTAAGTAAAGTTTTACTTATTAAAACAATATTTTCTAAATGAGCAAATGAATTTAAAATGCATTTATGAACTAAATATATCCATAGGAAATTTAACACATGGATTTTTCAGATATTGTAATTCACTTAAACAATATAAATTAGTTTTGATATATTTAAAAATATATAACTTTTTAAGAGTAAAACATTATTTAAGCAAAGTTTTACTTATAAAAACAAATTTTCTAAAGGTGCAAATGAATTAAAAATGTATTTATGAATTAAATATATCATAGAGAATTTCACACATGGATTTTTCAAATATTGTAATTTATTTTTACTACCATCAGATGAATTATAAAACTTTGTAAATTGAATTTAAAGTAATAGATTATTATTAATTTAGTCATTTACATTGTATCCAGTGGAGGTCCATGAAATTTTTAAGCAGAAGTACTTTATTACAGTCATCATCATCTTTATCAACCATTATCAATCCACTGCAGGATGAAAGTCTCTCCAAGTTCAATCCATCTTCCCTGATTTTTAGCTTCTCTTCTCCACATCACTCCTGCACACTTTCTTACTTCATCCATCCATCTGACATGTGGTCTCTTTCTGGGTCTTTTACAATCTCTTGGAATCCAGTTTAAGCTTTCAGTTGTCCATCTCTTCTAGCAATATATCCAGCCCAACTCCACTTCAGTCTAATTTCTTCAATGAGGTCAGTAACACCTGTTTGTTTTCTTACACATATATTGCATTTTTGATTTCTTATTACTCCCAACATGCATATCTCCATACTTCTTTGGGTGGTCTGAAGTAATGATGGAATTATAACTGATATATTAAAAGAAGCAGGTGAAGAAATAGAAAAAAATTTAGCAAAGTTATATACCAAATATCTAAATGATAAAGATGTACCAGATGGTTGGAAGAATGCAGTATTAACATTTTTAAAAAGCGATAAAGAAGATAGTAGAAATTACAGACCTATCAGTCTTTTATCACTTTTATACAAAAAATTTTTTTATTTATTTTATTACAGTATCATCACTAAATGTAAGCAAGCCAAACAAAGTAGAGCATTTCTAATTTCGCAACCACACAATCATTTTATTTTTCCATATCATTCATTGTAAAAGATCTAATGTATTTTTTGTTTTATTAACTACTGTTTGACAAATAATAATATCTGGAGTAGATCCATCTTTACTTTTTATTTCAATTTTTTTATATAATGCTATCAGGAAAATGTAATATTTTTTATATATTCAGCACTAATATTCATCATGGTAAATATTTAAAATAAAATTCTTTTTACTATTTTATTATATTTTTTTGCAATAAATATTTATATGTTAATTTGTAAATATTAATTACAAGAAAAAATACAGAATATTTTATTGTTCATTGTAAATGAACGAAGAGAAACCATAGTAGATAAATAGATTGCTCTCAAATAACTACTGATTGCTGCAGCAATCAACTCCAATATCACTAGTTTAATGCATTGATAAGAACAAATGAATCTCAGTGAAACTTGCTGAAATTCACTGAATATGATATTTCTGATACTGCTATAATTAGCATCTTTGGCTAGAATCTCAAGCATCAGTTAAAATAATTCTTTTTAAAAACAGTTTAATTACTTGTATTTACATAATAATAATGCAAAATATTGAATTATTATATTATTAATATTTTCAAGTAGAAATTTAATAATTAATTTGCATATTTTTTGGTGTGTAGGAATGCTGCAATGTTGTAGCGTTAATGGGACAGACATCACTGGTAGTATTTCTTAATGTTAGTGATTTGATTGTTTAGTTGATCATTAGTTGAAATTTCTTTTGTAATTATGTTTATAATTTTTATGGAAAAAAGCATTTGATGAAATTTAGCTTATCAGTAAATTCTTCAAAATGGATAGCTAATTTGGTAATGTAGTAAGTAGGAAATGATCACAAAAATACTTCCCCTACCACCACCAGGTCTTATTATCATAATGATAATAATCAGAGAAATTTTATATATTTGATTTCTTTTTGTTTTATATGTTTGTGAGTGTATTTTTTCAAATACTTGAAAATATATCTGCATTATCCAATATCTATCAGAAATGTTAGAGCTTTGACAATAATTGACTTTATTAAATGTGAAAATTTTGAAAAATTGTCTGCTGTGCAGAATTGACATATCATAGTGTATATACGTGAAAACATTGAAATTTTCTGCTGCAGATGATAGCTATGATTAATAACACTTGTCTATTTAGTATTATGTTGATTATGTAATGAGCAGAATGTTTTTTTATTCAGTTTTGAAATAAGCTTCCATTATTTTATTAGAGATTTGATGTAATTTATTTGCTATAATATCTTGTTTTACCTTCAAGGTTATGACTGATCTGTAAATTTTGTCAAAGTCAGAGGTATTATGGTTTTTTCTATCATACACAATAAGACTAGGATTTTATTTTCTTAATATATAATTTTATTATTAATAACTTTCATCATATATCCTATAAAATACTTTTATTGCTGGCCTTGCATTCAGTTGAGATGAAAGCCCAATTAGCGAAGCTTATCATGTTTTTGATCATATTTATTATTTCAAACTCTTTTTTTAAAAAAACATCACCAAGTTCCAGCCTAGTAAAACAATTTATCTGATTAATTAAATTACTTTAAGACAGATGTAAATGAAAATTTCAACATTAAGATTCACAGATTGTAGTTAAGTTTGTTTGTTGTTTTTTTTTTGTTTTTTTTTGCACAAACTTCATTATTTAATTGTATTAGAAATATTTTTTTAATTTATTTTTTTATGACCCACCAATATTAATAGTTTAAAGTTTGCTTAATTTTTATAGAACATATATATATTTAGGATGTCCATTGTAAGGTTGCACTTGACTAAATATAACCTTAACTTCAATTAAATATTGTTGTTATATGTATAACAACATCAACAAAAAACTAAATTGCTAACATTAAAATATTAAATTGTAAATGAGAGGGTTTTTTTTTTTTTTTTGTCATATTAAAATATATTACTGTTGCAACTTCACTTAAATATTGGGGAGGAGTTAAATATAATAAATAAAACCGGTAGAGAAGGTTATGTGTCATTAAATTGGGTTGTTTAATGTTTAAAAAATGACCATGTCCTTGAAGGTTGAGTTTTTCCATTATTAGAATAAGCCACTGTAAAAAAAAATATTAATAATAATTAAATTTTATTTGCATTTTGTATAAATAAAAATAATATATTAAGACTTCTACTTTAATCAAACAAATATTAGTAATATGAAATAATAAAAGAGAATGACTATTGTAAGTTTAGAAGATTCAAAAATGAAGAACAAAGAATTAAAAGATAAATTTTATGATCTCTATACAAACTAAATTGTGTAACATAAATGCAGTATATACACACATGTCCTTTATTATACTTATTTGACATCTTGCAGTACTGTTTTTTAACTTCTGCAATAAATATTATTTTTTTAATAGCTTCAACATTCTTAACTAAGTGTAATTCTCCATTTTATTCCACTCTCAGTCATATCTTCCCAATGAAAACAACAATCATATTAGTGTTAACATTTATTTAGAATTTTTTCTAAATAATGCACATCTCTCCTAGCAAAACTGAATTATTCTCCACTGATATAAATGTAAAAGGATATATATAAAAATATATCATTTAAATTCTATGCCTGATAAGTTAGAGTGTCTTTGAATACAAAATTTGTTACTTCTTTTAGAAAATGTTATTGCTTACTCTTTGAAAAATTGAGCAATTAAATTGCTTGCTATTCACAAAAGCATATTTCATTTTGAACTTAACATGATTAAAATCATTTTCATTTAAGGAAATACATATGTGTGTTCATATGTAATGTGCATATATATGTACGCGGTTCATACACTTACTTGAATAGTTTTTTTTTCCATTATTATATATTGATATATTACTTAATAAAAAAATAAACAATTATAAAAAAGAAAAATTGCTCAAAAATATTCTATACTATTTTATACATTTTCTAAGTCTGTTTTACTTGAAAAAATTAATCTCTATTATGACATTTAATTTTTCATTTCTATTATTTTTTATATAATAATCTGTCATAGTCATTTGTTTAATTTTTTTTTTTTTTTGTAATAATTTTTTTTTTATGTTGATGTTATATACTATTGGTAAGCTTTTTATCCAGCTATTTATTTTTCCACCAATAATATACTATCAGCATCATTAGTTAACTCAATAAATGCACATCTTTTTTTTTTTCAAAGCATCAATCCCACCCCCACCCCCGTGCTCTTCCTTTTAATTTTTGCATTCTCCCAATCTGTCTTTCATAATTTTTCTGCATCGAAGTTTTTTTTCTCATTTCATAATCTCATTAATAATAAACTCTCTTTTCCTTTATTTTCTTTAATATTTCAACATTAAAAATGAAATTCTTCCAGTTTAGTTTTTTCATTCTTCTTCTATCTCTAAAGAAAATATTTAATTTCTTTTCTCTAATTTCAATTTTAAATATTTTGAAAATAACTATTACTCTTATTCAAAGCTTATCCATAAGATCTTTATCATTATTTGCATCATTATAAAAACAATTCCAAAAAATTTTAAAGCCTTAACCAATCTTAAAAATTTCTTATTATTTGAATTTTGTATAGTCTTCAAATAGAATCTTTGTTTAAAACTTAGATTGGTTTTCATCTCAAATTTTTTACAATTTTCATTTGTCTAATTATAATTTTGTCATCATCCAGTAAATTATTTAAATGAATTATCTTATTTCTGTACTAATTCATTTTTATCTATTACTAAGAAGTTATTTTAAATAAACAAAGCGTACAAATTAGGCTATTCTGAAAGAAGGCTATTTAATCTTAATTTTTTTTTAAATCAATTCTATATTTTTTAATAGTTGCCTTTTTTTCCCCCCATTCTCTACTTTTTTACCAAAATGTATAACAAAATAATCCAATTGATTTTATCAAAAGCTTCTCAAGATCCATCAAATAGTTATTAACTTCCGTCTTTTCTATAAATAAAATCCCTCATTATCCTTAAAACTCTTGTTCCTGAATTCTATTTAAATTCAAATTGCTCTTTTGAAAACATATTTAATCTATTACAATTATAACTGTTCAATGATCTTATTAATTTAATCATATTATCTTTTAATTTATATAAAAAAAGAATTGATGTAAAAACCTAACAATTGTAATAATAATAATTCAGTGGTAATAAAATTAACATTTTCTGTTTTCCACCTTAAATTGTATTATAATATTGAAATTAATCTATTATATGAATTTGTTACTATTCATTTAATAGTTAACTTTATTTTGTTTTGCAACTAATTTATACTTAATTATCTTTTAATCAAGGGAATATCTCACAACGATCTGATTTAATCTATACCTGGAATGCTGATGGTTTAGTTCAAAAGATCTCAACAATCCCAGTAATGTATTATTATTTTCAAAAAGAAGGTTCTACCAACATTAGTGTGAATGTTTCTAATCAAGGTAAATCATTTCTATATATTACTTTGATATTTGTTTAAAAAGCTATCACAGCCTTTTTTTTTTTTAATTTTTAATTAAAAAAATAATAATTTTTTTTTGGCTTAATATCAAGAGATCAACAACAATAAAATTGATAATAATATTTATCATGCTATTGTCAACTCTTAACAAAATAAAAATCATATAAATGTTTACCACTGATTTTTGAAGATAAATTGTTGATAAATTTTACTGAGTTTGAAGTCTGCCCAGTGTCTTTAAACTCTCCGATTCATTTATTTACAGCTCTTAACAACTGTAATAAAAAAATTAGAAATTAGTAAAAAAAAAAAAGTTTAATATTCTAATTTTAATTGCAACAATTTAACTCTGCTCTTGTAAATATCACAACATCTCAGCACATTGTAAGTATATAGTTGCTACTCAAAATAGAAATAAGTATGTGTTTGAAATTATTGGTAATCAATTTAAAGTTTTGTTATTGTCTCTTTTATATTTCATTATCAGCAATTTTCTTCATGGAAAGAATGAAGAAAAATAATATCATTATTTTTGTTGACATCTTAATGTGTATAAGTAATTTTAAAAAAGATTGTTATTAAAATTTATCTCAATTTACTTTTTTTATTTTGTTTTAAAATTTGATCCAGTTTTTATCATATATAAATATATGTATTTAAAAACATTATTTGAAATTCAGAAATACATAATAAAAATGATTTATTTAGTAAAGAAATGTTTTTAAATATGGTATTATTAAAAACATTTGCAATATTTTTAAGTATACAGTAAAAATGGTAGAAACGTTTTTATATACAATAGTTCATATTTTTGATAATTATTTTTGTTTGACATCTTTAAAATGTTTCATTGTATCATTTTATATAATTGCTGCAGCATATTTATGGTAACGTGTGTAAAGTATGTATATATTAAAAATGAATATTATTATAGTGTTTGATATTATGCAGAAAATTTATATTATCCACAGGATGTCTTGGAATCAAATATCTTAGATATATTATTATTACTATTAAAAACTGATTAATAAAATAAAACTATCTAACAAAATATTTCGGTTTCACATTTTTGATGTTAAGTCTATAATAGGTTTTTTTGTTTATGCCAATAACAGGATGCAAAATTTATTACTGGATACTAGGTTATAAGTTCGAATCCAGTAAGGGTAATTTAATTTAGATCAAATCAACAATTTTAGGATTACCCACCTTAAATAAATACTAAATGTGAGTTAGTGTGGGTAATTAGCTGTAAGATGATATAAAGATCATTGTTAGAATATTAACAAATAAATTACATATTCTTCATGAATACATCTTAGAAGTATAGCATTGTTGTATAGATTAATAAAAAAAATCTTAACTATATTTCAAAATATGTATATTGTATCAAATATTATTATAATAATTAATTCCTGATAATCATATAAATGACATTCCTTCTTAATGACTTACTATTTCTTCAGCTCAAAAGATATCTCAGTGATACATTCAATGTTATAATGATGGAATTCACTTGTCTCATTCATACTCTTTATTTTTTAATATAAATAATTTTTATTCTCTATTTAAAGACATTTTCTTTAAATCATCAAATTATTACAGGATAGAAAAACTATTAAGGTCTAGAATATTGAATCATTGACAGTAAAGAACTGATTAAAAAGTTCTTGCATTCTAATTCTATATGTATATTATAAAATATCATGTTTCACATCATGCTTAAATTTAAAGAAAAATATTAATCAATAAATGTCTGAACATATATAAAAATGTTTTCGATTATACACTTATTATCAATTTAATATAATTAAACCAAAATCATGGAATACCCAAACTTGATGAAGTTTTTCATTTGCCCTTTGCCAGTTTAACAGGATAACTTCCCCATTAATGCACCATTAATGCATTCATCCTCTTTATTTTTTATTAATGAAAAATTTTAAAAAGCTGTTCAACTGACATGGAATGAATGTAAAACTTCATCACATTTGAGATATTACATGATTTTAATTTAATTAAGTTAATAATGATTTAAATAAGTATATTTGGTCTTGTGAATTTTCCAGTAAATCAAGATGGCAGACTGTATTTTTGATAACTCTACAGTTTTGTCCCCCCCCCCAATGTTTACAATAGAAATGCCTGCTAGAAAACGTGTTTAATATTTATATTTTATTTTTTATTACTGATACTTTTTTTAAAAAAGAAATGATTATGGAAAAATTAATTAAAATATTTAGTGTTTTTTTTTTTTGATTAACTTATGAGCAGAAAATTGAAAAAAAGAATTATAAATACAATATTTATACTTTATTCATGTCAGCAGGCATGCAATTATATCTTGACCATTAATGCACACTTTTTGGGCAGGCAGAATCCTGCACCTTTGGAAATACTTCACTGCATAATGTTCTGTGTCAGGAAGGTCCCAAAATTTTATCATTATGACAATTTATCAAAAAAAAAAAAACTGCTGACAAAAAGAAACATACTGAATTGAACCAAAGTACGACAATATTAAGAGCATCTCGTTTCCCACGTTATAAAAGTTTTAAAAAAAATGGAAAAAAGCTTCTTAACAATTGGATTTATTCCTTTTTTTGAATTTAACATTAGATTCATTAATTTTGTTTTAATTTAACAACTAACACATTTTCAATAGATTATAAGCCTTAGAAGCTACATACAGCCTGCCATCTTGGTTTATTGGGAAAATTCACAAGTACCATATATTTTTATATATGTTCAGGACTTATTAATTAGTGACCAACTCTGACCATGCTAATATTATAAGCTTCTTAAATTTAGAATTATTTAATTAATTTGGAAATAATATTCTTTAATTTTACCATGTATTTCTTTTTAATAATAATAATAGCTATTTATTTAAATATTTTCTTCATCACATGATAATACGAGAATTTTTAAATATTATTTAAAAACTGGTATGGTTCCAGGCGCCATATTGAATTTAAAAAAAAAAGCTGACCTGAGATACAATTTTCACAATAACCTCAGTTTTAATAATGTTAGAGCAAAAAACTTGATAGAAATTAGAAAAACTAAGAAAAACAATAGGCTAAGACAAATAGTGATTACCATTCAAAAAATAAGAAAAAAAAAGAAATTTCAAGATTCGACATAATTAAAACTTTATTGTTTGTTCATAATTTTTAATTTATCATTAACTAAGTTTAAATGGCATCTTCATTGATTTTTTTGTATTCTTCACAAAATTATCTTTCAAACTATATATAATACTTCTTACCTGAGTTAATCCGTAGCTTCAAAATCTCCAAACCAAGTCGCATATGAATTCTTCATGTTTATCTTGGACCCCAAAAGTTACAAAATCTCAAAGGCAGCTATAAGAAAAAGATTCATCCTAATAAAAGATACAAAACAAATCATTTCCAGAAGATGGATATGCATTTGTCATCATAACAATTGGCTTCTTGTCTATCTAAAACTAGAAATTGTAAGCTACTATGTGTATCACTGATAAAAGGAGTTTCATATCTTCATTGATGTTTATATTCTTTTTGCACACCAATAATGCTATTTTATTATATTTATTGTCCCACATAGATACAATTTATTTTCATATAGCTCATTTGCTAACTATAGACTTGAAAATAATGTGATGCAAGATGTGGCAAAACTACTGACTCCACAGTATGACAAGGCATAGGTAAGAATCAGAATTTGATTCTTTGCCTGCATCCATTTCCATGTGGTATATGCATAATCATTGTGGCTACCACTATACACACACCATTTGAAATCTCTTCATTGGATTTAAGTGTTTATATTTTCACATGGTACTATGCCCAGGAAATTTTGTGATTGCTTTATCAACTGCAACCTTTCTGAACATTTGATTATCAGTTTTTAAAATTTACATTGCACTGCTCTATATATGTAAAGCATTACTTTTTATATAAACACACAAGAGTAAACACAAACACACCAATAACAACATGCAAGAGAAAACGAACATACCAATGCATAGTAATAAATTATTAAACCCTTTGAGAATCATTATAAAATAAGGATGCCTCAAATTTGGATCAGAGACAACATTACACTGTACAAATATTTGAATACAAATTTATATATTGTATAATAAAGAGCATAAATGATTTAATATTATATGTTTAAGTTCAAAATTTTTAAAAATATACATTTACAATAAAAAACATATTTGTTTTCTTTAAATCAGTTATTAATTAACTTCATATTACAAATAGATAGAAAATTTAGAAGTAGATACTAAAAAAAATAAATTATGTAGAATAAATTTGCAACTCTTAATTCATTAATGTTTTTATACTTTATGGTAGATTGTGTGAATTTTATATATATTTAAAAAAGTAATTAAAATAAATAGTCAATATTTTTTCAAGAAATAGTTTTGTGTCTTTAGATATGTGTAAAGTAGATTTTTCATCTCTGAATCAGAAGGAGATGGATATTCTTTTTTCCTCTAGATATCCCTCAATTTTCAATGCAATATTTGTATCAGAAATGAATTCTTGTATTATTTGGAATGATAGTTTTGTCTTATCTGTTTATCTTTCTGAAGAAATATATTTAGTTAACAATTTTTTATGTAAAGCATATTTCAACTACATGTAGCTGTATGTCATTATTATTAATTTATCTTTTTTATTAGATTGCCAAATCCATATAATATTAATATCATCTATATACTTTATTATAGTTTCAATTGCCCCAGAAATCTTCTTCAGAACTATAAGTTTTGAAGAAGATTGCTGGGGCAATCAAAACTGTTTTGATTGTAAAAAAGTATTGTATAAAGTAATAAAGAATAAGATTTGGAAATATAATTAGAAGTTCTGAAGAAGATTGCAATTGAAACTGTCTAGATTGTAAAAAAAAAAGCATTGTGTAAAGTAATAAAGAGTATAGATGATATTATTATTATTATTATTATTATTATTATTATTATTATTATTATTATTATTATTATTATTATTATTATTATTATTATTATTATTATTATTATTATTATTATTATTATTATTATTATTATTATTATTATTATTATTATTATTATTATTATTATTATTATTATTATTATTATTATTATTATTATTATTATTATTATTATTATTATTATTATTATTATTATTATTATTATTATTATTATTATTATTATTATTATTATTATTATTATTATTATTATTATTATTATTATTATTATTATTATTATTATTATTATTATTATTATTATTATTATTATTATTATTATTATTATTATTATTATTATTATTATTATTATTATTATTATTATTATTATTATTATTATTATTATTATTATTATTATTATTATTATTATTATTATTATTATTATTATTATTATTATTATTATTATTATTATTATTATTATTATTATTATTATTATTATTATTATTATTATTATTATTATTATTATTATTATTATTATTATTATTATTATTATTATTATTATTATTATTATTATTATTATTATTATTATTATTATTATTATTATTATTATTATTATTATTATTATTATTATTATTATTATTATTATTATTATTATTATTATTATTATTATTATTATTATTATTATTATTATTATTATTATTATTATTATTATTATTATTATTATTATTATTATTATTATTATTATTAAGAATTTAGGTATTACAAAAAAAAAATTACAGAATAATAATTCTAATCTAGTTGCTGATGATTTTTCTCATTATTTCTCAGAGCTTTTTAAACAATCTAATTCTTTTACTGATTTGACTGAAAATAATGATCTAGTTGAAGAAAGAATAACATTGGATTCATTTATTGAATCTGATGTTATCTTTGCTATTGGGCAGCTTAAATTACATTCTAGTGTGGGCCTTGACAATATTCCAGCTTTCATTTATAAAGGATGTGCTGAATACATTGCTTCTCCTCTTTTGCATATTTTTAATTGCTCTTTAGCAAATGGTACTTTTCCTACATCCCTTAAAATTGCTAAAGTTGTTCCTATTTTTAAGAAAGGATCTAGAGATTTGGTAAGTGACTATAGGCCTATTTCAATTCTACACACTGTTGCTCGAATTTTTGAAAGATGTTTGTATAATAAAATTATCTTGGATGTCTCTAAGGTTTTGGCACCAGAGCAGCATGGATTTTTGCCTAATAGGTCCATTGAAACAAATTTGCTAACTATTTTTGATCACATTTCAAATTCAATTGAGAATCAATCTAGGTTAGATGTTGTTTATTTTGATATGTCCAAGGCTTTTGATAGAGTTAATCATAAAATTCTTCTTCAGAAGCTTTGTAGGTTAGGTGTTTCTAAATTATTAATTAATTGGTTTGACTCTTTTCTTAGGGATAGAATGTCTTGTGTGAGGTTTAATGGTAAATTGTCATTACCTTATTATTGCTTCACTGGGGTGCCTCAAGGCAGTGTTCTTGCACCTTTATTATTTAATGTATACATTGATGACCTAAAAACATGCATTAAATTTTCACATCTTCTATGTTATGCAGATGATTGCAAAATTTTTAGGCATATTTATTCTATTAATGACTGTTTTTTACTTCAAAGTGATGTAGATAATTTCTTGAATTGGTGTGAATATAATTATATAGATATAAATATGGATAAGTGCTCCATTGTCTCTTACTCTAGAAAATCTGAAGTCTTAAGGTTTTCCTATTATATTGGGGACTCTAAAATTATAACAAATGATCATCAAAGAGATCTCGGAATAATATTTTCCAATAATGGATCTTTTCGTAATCACATTAATTTTATGGTGAATAAATCTTTTAAAATTGTAGGAGCTATTTACAGATATGGAAAAGCATTTAATAAATTTACAAAGATTAAACTTTTTATATCCTTAGTTCTTCCCATCTTGGAGTATGGTTCAATTATATGGAATCCTCATAACAGGACAGATATCATAAGAATTCAGTCTGTTTTTGACAAATTTGCAAAATTAAATAGTTTAAGTAATGAACACTATATTGATTTACTACTGAGACGAAAAACAAGAGATCTCAAACTTCTTCATAAATTCATCTCCCAGAATATTTCTGTATCTAATTTGCTTTCTAACTTAGGTACTAAAAAAAAAATTATAATACTCGTATCTCATAATGTTTTTGAACTGAAAAATTGTAAATCTGATGTATTAAGATTTTCCCCTTTATTTCGTTTACCTAGAACTTATAACAAAGATTTTGGTAATGATGATGTTTTTAATTTGGATTTTTAAACAATTCACTAAAGTCCTCATAAAAAAATATTTTCCTTAATTTCATTTGATATATTGCCTTTTTATTTATTTGTGCATTTTATTGATTTTCTATTTTATTGGTATTATTTATTTTATTATTATTATTATTATTATTATTTTTTTTTTAATGCTTATTTAGATTTGTATTATTGTGCAATCTATAATTGGCTAAATGCTGTTGATATGTACATTAAATAAATAAAGAATTGAATTGAATTATTATTATTATTATTATTATTATTATTATTATTATTATTATTATTATTATTATTATTATTATTATTATTATTTAAATTTCCCTCCACTTTCTACTATAAATAGAAGTGAAGGAGTTGATCAATTAAAAAAGGAGGCAGTTTTTAGTGTCACTGATAGATCAAGTTCTAAATTTAATGAACAGCAGAATAAAGCAATTAAAGTGAAGGTTGGTCAGTCAGATATGAAAACAAATGTAACGTCCGATGAATCGTCTGGGATTTCTAATCAAGATAGCACCTCTAAAAACTCATATGCCTTTTATTTGAAAGATTGTGCAGATAAAGAAAATGATGGTTTTAAAACTGTATTTTATCTTAAAAATAAGAATAAAAATATTAAAAATTCAAGTTCTTCACCTATTATAGGAAATCAGGTTAATCATGTTTTAAAAGCTATTAAGACAAGAAAGAAATTTAAAAATTTTTTTCTAACTAGAATGGATAATGACACCTCTGTTGAAGATGTGACTGCTCATTTGAAAAATGTTTTAGATATAAATAGTGTGTGTTATAAACTGAATACAAAATCTAAAAAATATTCTTCATTTTATTTATCTATAGAGGAATCTGAATCTGATAAAGTTTTGGTTGGTAACGTTTGGCCTTTGTCAGCAGTCATATTGCCTTCTATGGAGATTTAAAATATTTAAGAAATTTTAATGTTGATAGTACACAGGATAATGCTATATTAAATATTAATAAGAATATTGAAGAAAAAGACAGAAGATATTATATTGACTGATAATGTTGATGAAATTAGCACTATAGTGCAAGATATAAATTTGCAAAATAATCTGTGTAATAAATTGCAATTCATGAATTGTTATTATCAAAATGTTAACGTGGTCTTAGAACTAAGACAATTGATTTTAAATTTGAATTGTTATTAAATGAATATGATATTATCTTTTTAACAGAGACTTGGTTAAAAGAAGAAATTGATAATATTAGTATATTTGATGATAGGTATTGTGTGTATAGATGTGATAGAAATTATAATTATGAAACAAGAGGAGGTGGTACTTTGATTTCTATTAAAAAAGACATAAAGCATAAACAGATAATTATTAATGATAATAATATTGAATCTTGTTGGATTGAAGTTAGTTTAAAAAATAAAAATAAAATATTGTTAGATACTATATATCTTTGACCTACTTTGTCAATGAATGATTTAGATGCATATTTAGTTAAGGTTGAGGATATATTGGTGAAATATAAATATGATATTATTATAGTTGGGGATTTTAATGAAACTGATTACTCAAGACATAGTAATAAGAATGTTGATAATAGTAAACTTTATAGATTAAAAATTTTTGTTGAGTTGGTTAGTTTAATTCAACTTAATAGTATTATTAATTTTAGGGGGGGTATGTTGGATTTATTGTTTAGCACTAAGAATGATTTGAAGTGCAAAGAGGCTGATCAAGCTCTTTTGCCCCCTGATCCTTATCATCCACCTTTGGAATTTGTAATAGATGGTTCTCATGAACATATAAAGCCTATGGTAAATAGTAAAAGAGATTACAAACATGGTGACTATTATGGCCTTTATAAAGCTTTTGAGGACATTGATTGGAATGTAATTTTGATGGAAAATGATCCAAATATAGCGGCAAATAATTTTGTTGGTATAGTTCAAAATTGTCTAGATCAATATATTCCTGTTAGGCATTATTTAAATACTAATAACAAATATCCTAAATGGTTTTCTAGGGAATTGTGTAAGGGCTTAAATAGAAAGCACAAATATCATAGGTTATATAAACTAACTAATGATAAAGAATTGTATAAGAAATTTAGTGGTTTGCTTGCTTATACTAAAACTCTTATGAAAAGAGATTATAATAATAATTTAAATAGAGTTGAAGAAAATTTTAGGAATAATCCACAAATGTTTTGGAATTATATAAAAGATCTTAATATTGTTGGAAGTAAAAGTTGTAGATATAATGTAATTAGGCCTTCTATGGATGATCTAGTCAATCATTTTACTAATATGTACTTAGATACTTCAAGTAATGATAATATGGTTGATATTAAATTTAATAAAGAAAGTTTTTGGAATATAGATGTTAATAAAATTGCAATTCCTGAAGTGTTTACTGCAATTTCTAAACTTAAATCGAAATCTTCTATGGGATATGATAATATTCCTAATTTTATTATCAAGGGTTGTGCTGAATGTTTGTTAGCACCATTGCATTATATTATTAATTTATCAATTGAGAAAACTATTATTCCTGATATATTTAAGATAGCTAAAATTATACCAATTTTTAAAAAAGGGGATAGATCTGATTCGGGTAATTATAGACCTATTTCAATTCTGTCACCTTTTGCTAGAATTTATGAAAGGTGTATTTATAGTAATATTATTGTAGATATGATTAAGGTATTACCTAGTTATCAGCATGGTTTTTTACCTGGTAGATCTGCTGAAACTAATTTAATGGTGATATCTGATCATATTGCTCATGCCTTATCTGATCAGAAGCAATTAGATGTTGTATATTTTGATATGACTCAGGCATTTGACAAAGTTTCATATATTAGACTTTTGTATAAACTTAAAATGTTGGGTGTTAGTCCTCATTTAGTTGAGTGGTTTTCCAATTATTTGAGGGGTCGAAAATCTTATGTACATATGGATAAAACTAATTCTCTTTTTTTTAATAATATGATAGGTGTTCCTCAGGGTGGAATATTAGCACCATTGCTTTTTAATGTTTATATGTGTGATCTTGATCATAGCATAAAAAATAGTATGATACTTACTTATGCTGATGATTGTAAGTTATTTAAAAGAATTATTACTTATAGTGATCATATTGAGGTTCAAAAGGATATAGATAGTTTTATTATATGGTGTAGGTATAACAACATGGAGATTAACATTAATAAAACATGCATTGTTTCCTATACTAATAAAACTGAAAAATCTGTTTATCAATATAAAATTGAGAATGGTGTTATTAAATATAAAGAGACTGTATCTGATTTAGGAATTATATTTTGTAGCAATTTTACTTTTAATGCACATATTAAATGTATTATTAATAAAGCATACAGAAAGATGGGCTGTATTTTGAGATATGGGAGAGATTTATCTATTTCCATAAAATATAGGTTACTTTTTTCTCTTGTTGTTACAGTTTTAGAATATAATTCTTGTATATGGAACTTCAATCTGATTAATATTCAGTCTAAAATATATAATATTGAAAAAAGATTTAATAAATTAATAATGGGTGAATGTCAAACTGTCAAAACAGTATTGAAAGAAAGGAGAATGTTGAAGGATATGATATTACTGAAAAAGTTGATTGATGGGAAAATTGATGTCAGTAACTGTATATCAAAAATAGAATTGAAAGTACCTTGTCGCTTATTAAGAGAAATGCAAACTTTCAAGATTAGTATATGTAAAAATACTTTCTTTGGTAAATCAGTTATTAATAGATTGCAAATGGTATATAATCTAACTTTTAATAATGATATTTTTTGCGATCAATTTGTGATGAATGTTAAAAAACAACTAAATGTATAGTTATGAACATATATGTATATATAATTTTATGTATTTAGCTTGTATTTGATTATAATTGTTTTTTTTTTTTTTAAATTTTAATTATTATCATTGTTATTATTATTATTATTTTTTTTTTATTGTGTATTTCTGTTAAAGTGTAAATGTTGAAATGCACATAATAAATGGATATTGAATTGAATTGAATTGAATTATTATTATTATTATTATTATTATTATTATTATTATTATTATTATTATTATTATTATTATTATTATTATTATTATTATTATTATTATTATTATTATTATTATTATTATTATTATTATTATTATTATTATTATTATTATTATTATTATTATTATTATTATTATTATTATTATTATTATTATTATTATTATTATTATTATTATTATTATTATTATTATTATTATTATTATTATTATTATTATTATTATTATTATTATTATTATTATTATTATTATTATTATTATTATTATTATTATTATTATTATTATTATTATTATTATTATTATTATTATTATTATTATTATTATTATTATTATTATTATTATTATTATTATTATTATTATTATTATTATTATTATTATTATTATTATTATTATTATTATTATTATTATTATTATTATTATTATTATTATTATTATTATTATTATTATTATTATTATTATTATTATTATTATTATTATTATTATTATTATTGAAATACAAGTATAATGTAGATACTTAACTTAGAAATAATTAAAGGGGATTTGAACTCAAACTTTCAAGCTCTTACAATTATCCATTCTATCCAATATAATTGATACACATGACCACATACATGTGAAAAAGATAAATAATCTCATCAGTTGATTCTGATCATCATCTCCCACACATATTTATAATCAGTGCTCAGTTTATATTAAGATAGCAAATCTACACACTCTAATGGACAGCTTCAAGGCCCTCCACTCTTCACCTATTCATATCATTGGAAACCTGACGATGGAATACTCAAAGCCCTTGATAATGCCATTATTATAGTCACATGTCCCTCATATGTAGGAACTTAATATGTTCATTTAAATACACTTAAAAGGGATTACAGGCTGAATATGTAATATTGAAATACAAGTATAATGTATATACTTAACCTCGATGATAGAGTGAATGACTATAGAGAGCTTGAAAGTCTGAGTTTAAATCTCCTTTAATTACATCTAGGTTAAGTATATATGTTATACTTGTATTTCAGTATTACATATTCATCCTGTATTCTCCCATATTTCTTATGTGCATTTAAATGGGCATATTAAGGTCCTATATACGAGGGGTCAGATTGACTTAAGATCAACATGGGTACTATAATATTGGCATCATCAAGGTCTTTGAGCATTCCATCATCAGATTTTAAGTTATATGGATGGCTGAATAGTTGGAGAGTAGAAGGATTGAAGTATGTCTATTAAAATGTGTAGATTTGTTGTCTTAATATAAATTGAGCACTAATTACATATATGACCCGAACCAATTGATGAATGCTTGTTCAGCATGAAATACATATATTGGAGATCATTTATCTTTTTCATATGTATGTGGTCATGTGTATCGGTTATAATGGATGTAGTGGATGACTTAGGGAGCTTGAAAATCTGAGTTCAAATCCTCTTTAATTATATTATTATTATTTTAAAAACCAACTTATGAGTAAGATTATGTTTTTCCTTTAGACATTATTTATTTTAAAAAAAAGTAATTGAAAGCATATAGTAAATTTTAAAATATTTTCATTTATGATATTTATGTGATTTTATAAGAATAAAACGTATATATAAAAATTGATTGCGATCATCATGTTTATTTTAATAAATTTAATATTTTCTAATTACAAAACATTAATTTTAATTGTAGTTTCATCTATCTCATCTTCTATAATCATAAATATTCTTTCAAGACCTAATGTAATCCATTTATCTCATAAGATAGTAGTTGCTGTTGATGAATTGGTCAGTTTTGATTTGGAGGTAAGTATTTCTTTGCATTTCATAATCCAAAATTATTTATCATTGTCAGTCTGTATTCTTATTTACATGTAATTACCATACATGTACATTTATAAGTATAATATTTATATTTAAATTTACCATATTGGATGCTGATATAAACATAGAATTAAAATATTACCAAATTCACCACTTCATTTATTTTGCAGTAATATCTTATATAAATAGAATTTATCCATTCTACGTTGAACACTTTGTAACAAAAAAACTTTATTGTACATATATGCATACACATTCTTACATTTCGATTGTTCTGCATCCTTCTTAAGAGCTATGATATAATGAACAAAATAAAATATGTAAATATATATAAAATAAACCAAAAGATTTAATAATCAAGAAGTTAAAAAAGAGTAATTTTCCTGTACATATAATTAAAAGAAATATTGAAAAAAAATAGAGTATAGGATAAATAAAACTGAAAAGAATGAAGGAAAGAAAAAAAAGTGAAAATAAATGTATAGGAATAAAAACAAATAATAATATTATAGTGAATAAGTTTAATAAAATTATAAAGAAGATTAAATAAAAAATGCAAAAGGATAATTAATACAAAAATAATTAATAAAAAAAGGTAAAATATATTAAATTTAATGGATAACAAATATATAGGATATAATAAAGAAATAATTAATGGAGTTTATATGAAAAATGTAAACAATATTTAGATAGTGGGGTTGATAACAAATATGTGAGAGAAACAAAAAATTCTATAAAAACAAGATTAAAACAATATATGTCAAATAGTAAATCACGAATATACATGCATATGAAGGACAAAGGCAATAAAAATGATGTTACATGCAGACAATATTAAAGAAAGGAAAATAAAAAAGCAATATTAATAAAAAATATAAATCTAAAATTTAATAGAGATTTTGGGATTAGTATGACATTAGTATAAATATAGTTCTTAAAAAAGATATATAGAGGAAAATAGATAAAGAGAAAATTACTTATAAATAAATTATAGGTTTGTAAAAAAGTGTTTACATAGAAGTATAAACATGAATATATTTATAAATATTATATATTAATGAAATAAAAACTTAGCATAAAATTTACATATAAAACAGTATAATATAAATTTATAAGCGAGAATTATATAATAATTATAATAAAAGTTAGTTTTTAAATAAAAATATATATATAAATAAAAAATGGTAATGATTATCGATATTAGTTAGTTTATATAGTATGTAATAGAGGGAGCTAGGGTATAAAATAATTATTAAACATGCGCAAAGGTTAGTAAAGAGATTGGGATTAAGTTTAGTGAAGAAAAATCAAAAGTAATGATGATTAATACTGGGGGAAAAGAAATCAAAGAATTTTTATTGGGGGATATAAAGTTAAGTATGATGAATAGATAGAACTATTTGGGAATTATCTTAAGTAATCAGAGAAACTGCTTGGATGAATGGGAGAAAAAATTGATAAATGAAGCAAAGAAAAGAAAGTGATTGATAAAGAAATTAACAGTGTTTTCATATAATAAATATGATGTAGCTAGAATTGTATGGAAAGGAGTGGCAATAGCAGGGTTAACATATGGTAACAATGTGCTATGTCTTAGTAAAGAGGTATTAGATTACTTTGAAAAATTACAAAGAGAAGTAGGAGACAAGAGAAGTAGGAAGACATGCATTAGATGGAGATGTGTGGCCAACAAAGGAGGCAATTCAAGGAGAAATGGGATGGTCAAGTTTTTATATGAGGGATGCAAAATGAAAATGTTTGGTAGATTGTAGTTTATGAATAATAAAAGAATAGTCAAAATAGTATTTAATTGAGTTATGAATAAAGGGCAGGTAACAAGATGGGTGAAAGAGGTAATGTGGTATGCAGAAGATTTGGATAAAGAATTTATGTCAATATACTTGTACAAAAGGTGGTCGTTTGTGTTAGGAGAATTGTTGAGTGTTATAGTGGTAAGGAATGGGATAGAAGAATAGATGCATTAATAAAGAATAGGGAGTTGGAGAGATGGAGAACCAGTATGGAGAGTAAAAAGAGTTTAAATATTTATAGAAGTAAAGAGAATATTGGGTGTGAGTTAATTTATAATAATAGCAAGAAAAGTAGTTTACTGTGTAAGGCTCAAATGGGATCTTTAGCAACAGGGGATGATACATGTAAATGGAAAAACATGGATGATTTAGTCTGCAAGTTGTGTAAGGAAGGCATAGAAAATATTAGGCATCTGTTAATTGAATGTAAATTCCTGAAAGGATACAAATAATAAAGTTGTCAAAGAATAAATATAAGGAAAGTGATTATACAGAAAGTGAGTTATTGATTTTTATGCTGGGTTTGGGAAAAGATAAGGGGGAATTAGATATAAAAGCCATGGAGTTGACAAAGATTATGTTGTGGAAATGGGATAGAGCAGGATGTGGGAAAACATAGGGTGGTAAATGGAAAGGGAAGGTAAAGTGGCTAACAGGTTTCTCTGGACATAGTTGCTGAGAGATTCCTGACTCCATATAAGAAATCACAGTGCATCATATCACATAAATCTATTATCATGTTGTAGTAAGATGGCATAGAAGACATAAATTTCCAGAAAACTGGAAGAATACAGGAATGAGGCTATAATTTAAAGGGAAGGGTATGGACCATATAAAGATAAACAATTATAACTGACAGCAGTAATGTCATTGTTGATTGGAAGGATGGCAAAATGGATGGAAGAAAATAATGTAATGGTAGAAATGACAGGAGGTTTTAGAATGGATAGGCGTATAGGAGATAGTTTATTTGAAGTCATACAACTTATAGATACAAATAGGAATGCAGGTAGACATTTGTATATGGTATTTATAGATTTAGAAAAGACACATGATAGAATAAATAGAAATTGATTATGGGTAAGTTTAATAAATTCGGGAATGAATCGAGCTTTAGTGGATCTTACTAAGAGATTGTGTGAAAATTTACTCTACAGATTATTTAGGAAAAATGGGTGGGACTAAGGCAAGAATGCTCTTTGTCACCTATTTTGTTTTTGTTATATTTGAAAGAAATGAAGAGAGCAATAGAAAGAGTAGGAAGAGAGGTAGACATTTATTTGCTGATGATATCTTCTTGTGCACAGAAAATAGGATGTGAGCAAGGGTGGGTAAAGATATGGGGATTAAATTTACTGAAGAAAAATCAAAAGTAATGATGATAAATGCTGGGGAAAGAGAAGAGAAAGAATTTTTCTTGGGACATTTGGTGAATAGGTATAATTATTTGGAAATTTAGAGAAATTGCTTGGATGAATGCGAGAAAAAATTGATAAATGAAGCAAAGAAAAGAAAGGAACTGATAAAAAAATTAAATGTTTTCATATAATAAATATGATGTAGCAAGAATTGTATGGAAGGGAATAGCAGTATCAGAGTTAACTTATGGTGACAGTGTGTTATATGTTAATAAAGGGGTGTTAGATTATGTACAAAAAGTACAAAGAGAAATAGGAAGACATGTATTAGATGCAGATATGTGGACAGCAATGAAAATGTTTGATAGATTATAATTTATGGATAGTAAGAAAATAGTATTTAATTGAATTATGAGTAAAGGACTGGCAACAAGATAGGTGAGAAAGGTAGTATGATAAACATATCTGAATAAAGATGTATACTTGAACAAAAGATGGGATGATTATGTTAGAAGGATTGTGGCAAAGAATGAGAAGGAAGAATAGATGCATTAATAAAAAATAGGAAGTTGGTGAGATGAAGAACTAGCATGGTAAGTAAAAAAAATTAAATATATATAGAAGTAAACAGAATATCAAGTTAATTTACGAGAATAGCAAGGAAAGTACTTTACTGTTTAAGGCTCGAACAGGATCATTGATAACACAAGAATGTACACATAAATGGAGAAATGTGGTGATTTAATCTGCAAGTTATGTAAGGAAGGCATGGAAAATATTAGGCATCTGCTAATTAAATGTAAATGCTTACAAGCATAAAGGGTCCAAGTAATGAAATTGTGGGAGAATAAATATAAACAATGATTATACAGAAAGTGAGTTCGTAGTTTTTAAGGTGGATTTGGAAAAAGATGAGGGGGATCTAGATATAAAAACCATAGAGTGGACAAAGGTGATGTTGTGGAAATAGAATGGAGAAGAATATGGGAAAAACTTAGCATGGAGAATGGAAAGAGTAAGGAAGGTGCTAACAGATTTCTCTTGGCATATCTTGGCATAATGGCTGAGAGATTCCTGACTTCGATAAAGGAGAAGCTATAGTGCATTGCATTTAAAAAAAAACAAATGTTTTTTTTACTTTTAAAAAATTAAAGTAAAAGTGAGTAAATTAAAAGATTAGATACTATTCTATTAGCTCATGTCAGCCCCTTGATGGCGTTGATGCTATGCAAAAACATAAAAATATAACGTTACCGGCCACCGGCATAAAAATTAATTTTTAATATCTTTATATATTAATGTAATGTTAGCACATCTACAAAATCAACAAGTTTGTTGATTTGTTATTTAGTTGATGATATGGAATATATGTATATAAGTAAGAAGAAGTTGGATGATAGAAATTAAAATAAATTCAAAACAATTTTTTCTTCAAATTTTACTCTCATCCTGCTATGTGAGGCAGAGCTCGTTTGTAAATAAATTAGACAAATTATATATGTATACTTAATCAAACCAGATATGTATTAATTAATTACACATTAGAAGGAACAATAATTATATGCACTTCTGCTAAATTAATCTTTGGAATAGAGAGGTACCCTGTGATCTTTTTCATAGATTTAGATACTCAATAAGAATCAGATCTATGTGCATAAATAGTTCAATGACAATAGCTATTAATAATTACTCATGCTAAGAATAAAAGTGCTGTTATAATACCTTCATCTAAGTTAATTAAATATCTTTAAGGAAAAGGTTTTTTTTATTCATTTCATAATAGATTGTTGTTGTTTTTTTATCATAATAACATTGGGATGGTATACCTATATATTAATGTTAGTATGGTTGTTTGACTGTATTTGTAATACTGTGTAGTACTTGGTATCAGGTGTCTATGTTTTTTTATTGCTCTCCGAAATACTTCATCGGCTAATCCTTAAATACTGGAAATACCCGGAATGAACTCCTCCTAAATGAACAAACCAAAGAAATGCACATAAGCTACCGAAGCATGCTTCATTCCTGAACCTGGCTCACACTAAGGCTTTCAAAATGAACGGGATTCTGGGGGCATTGAAGCAGGTCTCCTTTCGAAGAGAACACTTTTACTGATAGGAACAGGACTTGCATCTGAACTACGAGATGGTTTTGGACATCTCCAGTTTCATCTTTTCACTGCAAACACATCTCTTAGCATGTAGGAGTATATTGTCCTGTAAAAATGCCACGGCACCAGCTTCTGTGGACAGCAGTTGGCACAATTTGAACAGCTCGGTTTTGCAGTCAGCTGTTTTATTTGTCGCAGATGTGTTTTCACGCAAATGCCTTTCCAAATTTTTTGAAGGTTCCATGTTGAGTAGGGAAGCATGGCGATGGGTTTACAATTGTTATGAGGTAATATTAGGTCAGATGACTTGTAAGCTAATTACCTTGACATGCATATTTGAAGAGTTGTGGCAGACTGAAGTCCAGACACCCTCACATGATACTGTAGTGAACTTTGAACTGTGAGCATTGGGATAAAGTGTGTAACATGAAGCAGCAGACCAGCATTCAGAATCACATTCACAAACGGCCTCTTTCTATGCTTTCGCATAGAAATAAGGCCGGTGTCGGCCACGTAAATGGCATTTTTATGTGTTTTTGCATATAAATAAATGTCATCAAGTGGCTGACACGAGCTGATAGAACAGTATCAAAGATGATAATATTTATAGTTTTTAGATATGAAAAAAAAGATAAATATAAAATATTATTAATAATAGAAGAATGAATAAAAAAATAATAGATATTATACGATTTAAAAATTAAAAAGAATATTCTTAATAAATGAATTATGGTTGAACTGAGAATTATATGATAATGAAATTAATAAGTATTTTATTAATGTGGGGATTATAAAATTAAAGTTTATAAGGAATAGAAATAATTAGGAGATTATTAAAAATAATAAAAATGACTAATATATTTCAATTAATAGTTATTCATGAATATGTATATATATATAATCAGGAATACATATGTATAATTTATTTTTATTTTATATTTATCTCGTATATTTTATTTTATATTACCACTAAACATCACATGATAACTATCTCATACTAGCACAATAATTGTTATTAAACAATTCAAAATACAGCAAAACTCTCCATATAGTAGTGCCATCTTGTGCTAACAAGAGCAATCAATGGATGCCAGAAGGCTTGTGCTTAAAATCCCTATCTAGTGCCTACTCATCCAATATCCCCATACTAGTTTCTGGCTTATGGCCTTCATCAGTGAGGAGCCTTGGATCTGAGAGCACTGCACCTAGATCTTAGGATCTAATGCAACCCTCCAGCACCCACCTTTTAACTCTATTTAACTACAAAACTATGAGAATGAAATTGAAAATACTATTAATATTTTCAACCCAAGCTCAATAGCTTATATAGTCATATGGGTCTGAACTCAATTCAGTACCCATACATTTTGGTGTCTTTGGCTCTTTAACAACCATAGCCACCACTATCCTATTAGGCAGGATTGGTGTTAAACCACTAAACATCACATGATCACTATCTCATACTAGCACAATAATTGTTATTAAACAATTCAAAATACAGCAAAACTCTCCATATAGTAGTGCCATCTTGTGCTAACAAGAGCAATCAATGGATGCCAGAAGGCTTGTGCATAAAATCCCTATCTAGTGCCTACTCATCCAATATCCCCATACTAGTTTCTGGCTTGTGGCCTTCATCAGTGAGGAGCCTTGGATCTGAGAGCACTGCACCTAGATCTTAGGATCTAATGCAACCCTCCAGCACCCACCTTTTAACTCTATTTAACTACAAAACTATGAGAATGAAATTGAAAATACTATTAATATTTTCAACCCAAGCTCAATAGCTTATATAGTCATATGGGTCTGAACTCAATTCAGTACCCATACATTTTGGTGTCTTTGGCTCTTTAACAACCATAGCCACCACTATCCTATTAGGCAGGATTGGTGTTAAACCACTAAACATCACATGATCACTATCTCATACTAGCACAATAATTGTTATTAAACAATTCAAAATACAGCAAAACTCTCCATATAGTAGTGCCATCTTGTGCTAACAAGAGCAATCAATGGATGCCAGAAGGCTTGTGCATAAAATCCCTATCTAGTGCCTACTCATCCAATATCCCCATACTAGTTTCTGGCTTGTGGCCTTCATCAGTGAGGAGCCTTGGATCTGAGAGCACTGCACTTAGATCTTAGGATCTAATGCAACCCTCCAGCACCCACCTTTTAACTCTATTTAACTACAAAACTATGAGAATGAAATTGAAAATACTATTAATATTTTCAACCCAAGCTCAATAGCTTATATAGTCATATGGGTCTGAACTCAATTCAGTACCCATACATTTTGGTGTCTTTGGCTCTTTAACAACCATAGCCACCACTATCCTATTAGGCAGGATTGGTGTTAAACCACTAAACATCACATGATCACTATCTCATACTAGCACAATAATTGTTATTAAACAATTCAAAATACAGCAAAACTCTCCATATAGTAGTGCCATCTTGTGCTAACAAGAGCAATCATTAGATCCTAAGATCTAGGTGCAGTGCTCTCAGATCCACGGCTCCTCACTGATGAAGGCCACAAGCCAGAAACTAGTATGGGGATATTGGATGAGTAGGCACTAGATAGGGATTTTATGCACAAGCCTTCTGGCATCCATTGATTGCTCTTGTTAGCACAAGATGGCACTACTATATGGAGAGTTTTGCTGTATTTTGAATTGTTTAATAACAATTATTGTGCTAGTATGAGATAGTGATCATGTGATGTTTAGTGGTTTAACACCAATCCTGCCTAATAGGATAGTGGTGGCTATGGTTGTTAAAGAGCCAAAGACACCAAAATGTATGGGTACTGAATTGAGTTCAGACCCATATGACTATATAAGCTATTGAGCTTGGGTTGAAAATATTAATAGTATTTTCAATTTCATTCTCATAGTTTTGTAGTTAAATAGAGTTAAAAGGTGGGTGCTGGAGGGTTGCATTAGATCCTAAGATCTAAGTGCAGTGCTCTCAGATCCAAGGCTCCTCACTGATGAAGGCCACAAGCCAGAAACTAGTATGGGGATATTGGATGAGTAGGCACTAGATAGGGATTTTATGCACAAGCCTTCTGGCATCCATTGATTGCTCTTGTTAGCACAAGATGGCACTACTATATGGAGAGTTTTGCTGTATTTTGAATTGTTTAATAACAATTATTATGCTAGTATGAGATAGTGATCATGTGATGTTTAGTGGTTTAACACCAATCCTGCCTAATAGGATAGTGGTGGCTATGGTTGTTAAAGAGCCAAAGACACCAAAATGTATGGGTACTGAATTGAGTTCAGACCCATATGACTATATAAGCTATTGAGCTTGGGTTGAAAATATTAATAGTATTTTCAATTTTATTCTCATAGTTTTGTAGTTAAATAGAGTTAAAAGGTGGTTGCTGGAGGGTTGAATTAGATCCTAAGATCTAGGTGCAGTGCTCTCAGATCCAAGGCTCCTCACTGATGAAGGCCACAAGCCAGGTAACTAGTATGGGGATATTGGATGAGTAGGCACTAGATAGGGATTTTATGCACAAGCCTTCTGGCATCCATTGATTGCTCTTGTTAGCACAAGATGGCACTACTATATGGAGAGTTTTGCTGTATTTTGAATTGTTTAATTTTATATTACCTGGATTATTTTATTTGGGTTTGGTTATATTTATTTCAATTTTATTATGTTTTATTGTAATTTATGTTGTTTTTTTAATTTTTTTTTATATATTATTTTATTAATTTTATTGTTTATATTTTTTATGGTAATATTTAATTATGTATAAAAATTACAAAAAAAAAATTATGTATTTTATTTTGTCCATTATATCATAGCTATGAAGAAGACTGCAGAACAGTTGAAATGTAAGATTGTATATGCATATATGTACAATAAAAAGTTTTTTTTTGCTCAAAAGTGTTCAAAGTAGAGTGGATAAATTACATTTATATAACAGAATTAACTCACAGATATAGATTTTAATCTACTTTTTTTAAAGACCATATATATCTATCAATTTTTATAAAAACTTGCATGAATTTATTTTATTTTTTTAAATTCTGTTTTTTTAATACTTTTGTGTGATTTTGAATCTTTAGAAATTATTTTTTTGTTGCGTTTTCTCAAACATATGGTTGTAGACATTGTAAAAATATCTATAACTGTGTGTGTGATATAAATATGATATTAAAATTAATTTGTTAAATTTTATATATTTTTAGTAGATAATAAATATCTTTTTTAAAAACATTTATAATTTTTGAATTTATGTATTTATATGCGCAAACTTAAGATAGATATAAACATCCTTAATTTAGATGCTCATTCTCTCAATTGTCATTATATAAATTTGCTTCTCAAATAAAATCATCAGAAGATGAAAATTGTTTCATTCTTCATCTACTTTACTGTTAAACTTCAATACTATGAGATGTTGAATTGAATTTAACTATAGACAGCACTTGGAAAGTCATTATTCAGAAATATTATATTTATTTAGCCTTGTATAATTTTAATGTTATATGTATATATATATATCTTGTATATATTCTTAAAAAATTAGAAAAATTATTTTTAATCTGTTTTTAAGGGCCTTAATGAATCTGATATTGTAATTGTGTATTGCTTGCTGAAAAAAATTAATGAACAATTTAAAACAAATATTACAACCAAAGAGAAAAGGTAAGATGCTAAACAAATAAATATTTTAAAATAGATTACTATTAGTAAATATTTTAGTGTAATATGATGATAATATGAATGATATTCCTCCAGAATGATTTATCATTTCTTAGAGTTTTCACTTTCATATTTTTTATTATTGTGATGATGGAGCACATTTATCTCTTTGCTGAATGTCATTTTTTCTTTACTTTCTACATTTTCTAGTTTTATATACTATTATAAGAAATTTATGTTAATTCTCTATATATGTATATAAATAAGTGTGTATATATATATAAAGATTTGTATAGAAAATAGATAATATTTTATTTGATTTTTGATGATCTGAGAAATCATATTATGAATATTATTTTGTTACCATTTGAATCATTAACATTTTCAGGAAAAAATATTAGAAACATTCTTCTATCAATCTTAGGTTTAGACTTTTTCCTGAAATTTTATATTTATGAAATAGTAAATTTTACATTATAGAATGAATATTTATTACCAAACCATTTAATTAACAAAGTTATATTTGTGTAATACTTTGTAGAAAAGTTGATACATAATTATCTGTTGCTACTTTTTAAGAAAATACTGTGTAGTATATATTTGATCATCTAGAGATTGATAATGAATCTGATCTTTACTAATAAGAGGATTATAAATAATTACTTACAGCAAATATGAAAAGTTCATTTAAATAAAATCTTACAGTTTTTCAATATCTTTGCATGTTTATTTTCAAATTAGAATATCCTTTTTATTTTATTGATATTATTTTAAGTTACATTGAGAGATTTTATGTTGAGTTTGTTTTTTCCCCAACTCTTATTGCAATACAATTATATTATTGTAATCCATGACAGAAATACAGGATTATAGAAAGTTTTATGTAATGAGTGCTGTTTTACAAGAAGCTTCATTCAGTTCTAATGGATACATTTTTATTCTTTGAGTGATAAACATTTTTTCTTCTGCTAATTGATAAATGAAAGGGGTTTTGATGTAACATATTGCTATAATTTTGCTTGATTTGATAACTGATCATCTTTGAAGATTCTATAAATGATTTAGTAAAATAAATATTAATATATTTATTTTGATTTACTTAGCTTTTTTTTAATATGCTATAACTTATTTAAAGAAATAATAATTTTATCCTAACATATTTATGCTTGATCTCCCCCCCCCCCTTGGTATATTTTTGTATTGCATGTATATGATTTTAATAAAACTTTTTTTATTAATAAATAATTATATTTTTTTTACTATCTGAAATATTGCTGTAACAAAGGCAATATTAAAAATTAGTCTTGAAACTTCAGATTGTAAATTTTGATAATTTTTGGGTTAGCCATGTCAATTTTTGTACTGTGCAACTAAATTTTACTGTATAGTTTTAAATTAATGACAACTAAAAAAAAATTATTTCTTTGTTGATTTTTATTGATTAGATATTTGGATAATTGACATCCTATATATTCAAAAAATATTTACAAGATTATGAAATTTAATAACTTTGAACAGCGCAAGTGTTCTATATAAATTGTACTGGATTTTCATTTCTAACTCTTGGAATTTTGTTGATGATATTTTTTTAAATCCACATTAAAATGTAAATCTTGTAAAATAATTTTATGATATATCTTTATTTTTGTGAAGAAGTCACAGTTATAATTGTAAAAATGATTTTATTGATTTTATTCATGGTATTCAAAGTTATCCCTATTGATCACTAAAGAGACTTTGCAGATTGAAAACATTTTGTGTCATATATTAAACTATGAATATAATAATCAACACATTTTTAAAATAGAAAATTTAAATATATATTGTAACAAAATTTGTAATGTGTGAAGAATATATGTGATAATTAATAAATTGTATTAAGTTATTAATACCACATACGCACAAAAAAAAATGTTTATGGCCAAATACCAGAGAAGTATCCATGATGATATAAAAATAATTATAAAGCTATAATTTTGATAATTTAATTTTAGTTTTATTGTATACAATCATATTTTATTATTTTCAGATGGGAGTATACATTTAAAAACCATGGAATCTTTGAAATAACAGTATTTGTTATTGTCTCAAATAATCTAACTAAGATCTTACATTCTGTTATTTCTGTACAAAGACCCATTGACAACTTATTTATAGAAGGCCCAAGATTGATTAGCAAAAAGGAGTAAGTATTTATTACAAATTTGTAATTTGAAATAAGTGATTGTAACTTTGTTGACATTTTCAAAATCTAATTCATATATTATTGCTTTATATTGTGCTTGTATTTTTCAGGCTAATTAAATACAATATATTCATAAATTTTTGTCCATAATCTTAATCATTATCCTGTTCAGTTTAGTGCAATAATGAGATTGGCAGATTCAATAGTAATAATTTCTGGATTGATTTTCAAGTGAAGAAAATGAAAAAAAAAAAATCAGTTTGTCAATGGAATGGAACTGCTTAGCTTATTGTTTTTGTACATTATATGATCTTCTAAGCAACTAATCCTTAATAATTTTTTTTATCATGCAGGAAAGCTTCATTGGAATTTTAAAAAAATCCTAATAAAAGAAATTAAGAGAAAAATGGAAACAGTTTTTTGAGTAAGGATCATTTTCAATCTGGTCCTCTCTACAAACATTTCTCCTTTAGAACCATTTGAACTAAATTTGAAATAGTGGCTCTATAATTATATATATATATATTGTATTTTTCACTTGCATATTTTCCAAATAATGATTTTGCAGAAGATAGAATAAATAAAATTTTAAAATGGATATTTTGTAGCTGAAGTATAATTTTTTATTGAATTTTCACAAAAAGTTATTGTAAAACTTATACTAAGTAAATGGATTTTATAGAATACACAAATTTTAATATGACATAGGACTAGAAAGAAAAATTGTTTGTTCGTTTCCAAATGTAGTGTGCTGTAAATTTTCCAAATGTTAAAAGCTTTTTTATAAAAATGTTTTTAACAAAAAGAATAATGAATTAGTGATAATTTTTTTTTTTTACTTTTCAAATCTTGAATAATATGCTCTCTCTTTGTGTAGAGAGGATTTTTTTTTTTTAAATCTTTTTAAAAAAAAAAAAATTTTTTTTTTTTAGCATTTCATTATTACTATTTTATTATTACTATAATTTTAATTAATTTTATTAAATAATTAAAATTAAAATAGATTCTTTTAAAAAGTATTCTTACTTTTTATTCTCTGATTAAAATACATATAATTAGGTCAAGCATTATGTGCCAAAATACTAGGACAATTTATATTTTTTTCTTAGACAATAATCATATTCACTCACACACAAAAAAATCTATAATGTTTATGAGAGTAATTCTTGAATTCTAGCTAAATTTTCTCTACTAGTCATTGATTTTTGTTTTTCTTTTGTGTTTGTCAGAATATATCAGATGATCTATAATGTATTATTTTTATTAAAGTACAAATAACAGTACAGCATTTGGTTTTAAACAAAATTAAATCTCAACAAAGTTGAATGTAAACTCTACAGTAATAAAATATTATTACATTAAGGGTAAATAAATAATCAAGAATTGTACTAATACTAAATAAATTGTATTCTGTGTTAGGTAGTTAGTTTAGTGTGGAAAATACTAATTGAAGAACTGAAGATTATGAATTTGTATATCAATTGAGAAAATAAATTTTAAAAAAAGTATTGTTGATTGTTTGGAACTTTTGTATTCTGTATTTAATTTTGATGCCTGAAATCAGTTGACTTTCTGATCAGTTGATCATTTAATAAATAAATAATTATTTTATAATGATAAATTGTGTATTTATAAATAAATAAGAGATTCATTTATTTATCAAAGAAGGCTGGACAATATGAAGAAAATAACAAGCAAATAAAGATATGCTTTCATTTTTATTGACTTTTTAAATTAAAAAAAGTACTTTATTAAATATATATTGACACATTTATTAGTCATATTATAATCATGCATAAACTTTAAAGTGATTGGAATATTATTGTTTAGATAAGTAGTCAAAGATTTGACTAAACTTTATGTAAATTATTTTCATATGGTACTCTTACAGATTAATGTAAATTTACATCTGGGCTGATGGATGGTTGTGATATGATTGGGCTAAGATAAAAGATATGCTGAGAAAAACAAAAACTTGAAAATATATATGTATGTAGAAAACATTTTATGCATGTACTTCAATTTCTTCACATAAAAGCAGATTGAAATAATTATCCAGTAGTTTGTATGGCAACATTAGAGTATCTGATCATTATTGATGGCAGTTGGCTCTTAGCTTATATGTCCTTACCATAGTTTATTGTTGCACTTTAATAAATTATAATTATATCATAAACTTTAATGGTCTTTTTCTATTATTAAGAAATTTATATTTTCTTTATCAAAAACATCACATTATATATGTATGTTTGTTATAAAAAATATTTATATTTACCTTAGGGTTTGATATAGATTCTAACTTTTATAAAAATTAAGAAGTATTGAAATGTAAAAGGCATAGAGCATAGATAAATTGAATGAACATGCTATAAAATATTTTTAAAAATTATCTATCAATATGGTTATATATGCTAATAAGAAGTTAGTTTACCAAAATATTCGCAAAAATAATCTGGAATTATTTCAGGTTTTTTTTTGTTTTTTTTTTAAAGATGCAGTTTAAGCAATGGAGTATAAAAAGAGATTTTTTTTTTTTTAAATACACCCACAAACTTTTATATGAGATGACAAATTAAAAAGAGGAACTCAGATGTTTACATATTAAAATTTATATGTAAAGGTAATTAACAGTGAATCTTATAAAGTTATCTATGAATTACTGCAATGAGAAGAGTAAAAATTGAAGAATTAGATAGAAAAAGTAAAGTGATATAATTCATAATGAAATTAAAAGTGTTAAATTAGGAAAATTGTGAAAATTAAATATTTGTTGAAAACACATTGACAGTTTCTTAGAAATACGTGGGAAGAATGTGAATGAAATATGTATTTGTTATGACATTTCACTATATGCATTATTTAGTAAAAAATAATCAGTTTATTGTTCAGGAGAAATTCAAGCACTGGAAATGGTAGAGTGCAGAGTTTAATACAGAGATAGATAGACAATCTTTGGAGTTCAATGTCTGAGATTCATGGCTTAAATCTATCAGTTTTGGTCCTCCCGAGTTGTAAATTATTTCACTATTATGCATTAATTGAAGATTATAGATAGAGATATACTTATTAATTTTTTAAGATAATTAAACCCTACTATTAGAATCTGAAAATTTAATTATTGCAAAACTAATAAGAACATTATCTTTAACTAGACTAGTAAGTTACTATGAAATATATATATATATTCATTTATTAGCTTATATTTTTCAGATATATCATAATAGAGTATGTTAATATTTTTATTTCAGTTTCCAAGTTGTATTTTTTAAGTTGGTCTTTCATTTAAAGACTGATATTTTTTTTTCCAATTATTAGATAATTCAAAGATACACTAGCATATTTTTTTTGAGTTTTTAAAATTAAACCAATATTTTCTTTTTAAAATATAAAATAAATTACACTGATGGTTTTTCTTCAGTTTTCAAGATATCTTTGGCATAGCCTGGAAAATTTGTCTTTAAAGGATCAAAAGTATTTAATTGGGGTGGGTGGGTAATAAAACACTTATTTGCAAGTTGATTTATCAATAGTTATGTAAGTGATAAGATATCTATTCTTTATTCCACTATGTATTTTTAAAAAAAACATATAATATTGAATTCTGTTAAGGGAACTTAATAACTAATCTTTCACAAAATTGATATGAGGGACAGAAAATCAATTTAGGGAAAGTATAAATCAACACTTTTGTAAATTACTTTTCATTAGTGATATTTTTATTAATTAAAAATTCAGAAAAAAATGTTTAACATTTCTTTACTTTTGCAATATTGTTCATGGAGAAAGTGTGAGTCTTCTTTCTTTTTTTTTTCATTTTACACAAGTATTATTATGCATTTTATATATATATATATAAAAACAGTTAACTGCCATACAGTCTTTAATAAACTTTATAGCATAGCTTTGAAATAATAGGATAAAATAAGTTAGGAAGTGACAAACACTGGTAAGCAGCTACTAGTACCATTTATATATTATTATTAATACTGTAAAACTATTGCATTACAAAATAATTTATTACAGAAATAAAATTACAACTATATATATATTATTTAAAATTATGAGACTTGAAATTTTTATAAAGATTGAAATTTACTATTTTAATTATAAGTTTAAATTAGTATTTTTAAAATATAATATGAAAAATAATAATTTTAATATAATAAATAATATATCTTATTGAACCTGAGTGTAATTCATTTATGATATTGATCACACAGACAAAAATTCAAACAATTTTTCCTTTTTATTACAATTTGTGATTTAAGAAAAAAAAAAAAACAATTTTCACTGTTTATTAGAATTTGTGATTTAAAAAAAAACAAAAACAATTAAATCAAACAATTTTCATTATTGTAATTTTTTAAACTATTTGGTTTTTTAAACTAACCATTTTCAATGTGAATTTAAATTGACAATTTGTATTTGAAATGAATATTTACTGCTAATATTTAGATGAATGGATATTGTATTTTCAGAACATTTCACAATTGGACTCAGTATATCACTTGTTGAGAAGATTAATTGTAAAATTTAAGTTATAAGTTTATAGTAAAATAACTTACATAATTTATTAAAAAAAATAATTGCTGAATAATATTTTGTGTAATTTAATAAAAAATAATGAAATAGTAATTTATTAATAATCTTTTAATGAATTATGTCACTTATTGCCAGTAATAATGTTTGTTTCTTTTTTTATATAAAAATAAATCTCTGTTTTTAGTAAATTACATAAAATTTGTATTGTTCATTAAGAAATTATTAGCAATTTATGACTTCATTATTTTGTAATATTTTTTACTAAGTTACACAAGTTTATATTATTTAGCATATATTATTTTCTAAAAACTATGCTAAATTTTATAATTATGTTGATATTAATTGATCCAGGGTTGCTGTTTTTTAATAATACATTATATGTTAGCAATTAGTTTGTGTAAAATTTCTTCGTACTTTCTTTATTTTGAAAATGTTAACTTAGTGATTAACATATTCATATAGTTTTGATGACTCTATCTGATATGTAAAATTAAATCTATTATATATAGAAAAGCTATCCAATCAATACCTAATTTTTTGTGCCTGCCAAATGCTAGTAAAAAAGTTGGAACCAAGATTTAATTGTAAAGTTTTGAAATAATCTTTGCTATTAATCTTATTGGTTGTTTACATAAATGTTATTAAAAAAGTTGTTACAAAACAATGATGCAAGAAGTAAAAATAAATATTGATAAAACAAACTATGTTAAAGCAAATTTATTGACAATAAAATAGTTTAGTAGTAAATGTAATAATTTTTGTAAAAACAAGAAAAATGCAAGGCTAACAAATATTAAATATGTAAAATTCTAATAATTTTAACAAAGAAGATTGAATGCACATATCATAATAATAATTTACAAGTTAAACCAAGAAATCATTTTAATAAACTTGTAAATAATGTTCACTTTCTCATGTCGATATCAATTTATCACTTAGGTAAAAGTCCACTTTTATTCAACTACCACATTATTATATGGTAAATATGTGAAAATTACATTCAAGTGGATTTTTTAAAATCATGCAGAATTAGAATTTTTTTTCCAAATGGTTAGTTCAGAGCCAACTCAGCTAATTGTTCTACATCTCTTCTGCACATTACAGATTTAATTGTTTTTCTAGTGAGACTTCTTTAAATTTTCAACTTTTGATTTTAGTATTAAACCACTATTCTACATCATAATTTGATCAATTTAACTTTATTTGGTAGTAATATACATTTGCAATGAAAAAAATTCATATTTGAACTTTGCAAATTTTGAAAAAAAAAACCATAATAATAATAATAATAATAGATGATTTTATCATTGAATGGTTTGCAAGAAAAGACATTTTTATGAAATGAACAAAAAAAATTAATCTCTGATAAATCTCTCAAATTTTGCTTTAAATATTAAAATTGTTTTTTAATTTTTAAAATAAATTATTTTAAGATAGTGATAGCAGTGATATATTTGCCATTATTTTCATAATGTGGATTGACCAGAATGCTGTGATTTTCTTTGTATAGAAGTTATTACCTTTCATTTTTAAAAATAAAATATATACATATAAAAAAGCAGTGTATAACAATGCATACTTTTAATTTTTAATAATTATTGAACAAATATTGTGTAAAAATAATCATGAATTTTAACAAATTTTGCAAAAAGTGTGAACATCGATTACAAAAAGAGATGTCAATTAAAGAGAAAAAAAATGCTTAAAACTTTTTTACATTGCTGCTTTTTGATTTTATTAGCATCTTTTGACATTTTTTTTTAAATTAAGAAATCAGTTTTTTAAAGCAAAATGAAATTATGAATCAAATAAAAAAAAAAAAAAAGTAAAATTTTAAAAATTATTATAGTGTTACTGTTTTTTTTTTAACATTTCTCTGACTAAATGCCTCTGTTGATAATTAATGTTGATATTAGTCAATAAATAAGTGTTTATCTATTCTTAGTTAAAGGATAGAACAAGGGGGGAAAAAACGTTTTCCATGTTACTTACATTAATCCAATGAACAATGCTTTTTCCTTCATAATTTTTTTTTATTGGAGGACTATTGAAATGGCTTTTATCCTTCAGTAGGATATTTAGTAACTAACTTATCTTTTTTACAATATATTGAAACAGTAAGATTCACATTCGAATCTTAAATTTCACCTTTTCTATCGTCTCTCACCCACCACCCTCTTCTACCCAAATTTAAACTTTTTTGGTATCGAATTGTGTGTGTGTAGCAATATTAAAAATGTATAAATAAATGTAAAATCCACCATAAACACACACATGCTTCAATAACAAATTTAAAGCAATAGATAAAAATAATTAATGTAATTTGTATTTCTCTTTTAGTTCTATAAAAATATATAATTTTAACCATTTATTTTAAATTATAAAGTTCGTTATTTATTGCTGTGTTTAAATTTCATATTTAATAATAAAAGTAAAAATAATTATATATTCCTTTTGTCTTTGAAATTTTAAAAGTAATGGTCAGTGAGAGATAATAGATTAATTAAAAAGAAAAATTCCCTAAAATCTTTAATTACAAAATGTAAATGTAAAAATAAACTTGAACAATAGAAATGCAGCTTTCTATATAAATTAAATTTACAAGAATGTATTGATTTTCCTCGGGGCAAATGAATGGACCCAAAAATAAAATATAACAAAAAGTGAAAAGATAAGATCAAAGAAAGGAGGGCATTTTGAATTTGCTAAGAACTTTTAGTAAAACTTTAGCTGTGCTCTCGATCAGTTGAGAGTCTCCAAAAATCATAAAGTAATTTACCTAGCACAGTATGTTTGAGTAGAAAGCGCCCAGACTATTGTCTCCTGGAGATGGTTGATCGTATGCCGCTAACCTTCACATGTGCCCTCCATAATATCAATCAAAATCTGCTGCCCAAACAATTAGAAAGCTGCTGCTGTTAAAATCAATGAATAATCTAAATGCTGGAAAGAACTGCTACTTATGAAATCATGAACAATTTGCTCTGAATCTGAAAACTTCTTATAAAACAGGTACCTGTACCCAAAGGCCTAGAGTACTCTAATTAATAATCACACTATAGCTCACTCTCTATATAACTTGTAAAACTCTGAATTTAATGATTAATTTATTATATAAATTTCTTTAATAATCTAGCTTACCTCATTCTATCTTTTCTTGGGTACGTATTTCTAAATTTTACATTTTATTATCTAATTCTAGCATGCTTATAAGATTTCCAACCGGACCTCGCCAAATTCAAAGATAGATTTTAATCAAGACAGTTGCCGTCTTGTCTGGCAACCTATTAATATATTTCGTTTATATATTCCAGTTGGCTGGTCAGCTCGCAAATCTCCAAAATTCTCTAAATATCAATACATGATTGTTTGAAACAGTGGATGCGTGTCCTGCAAATCCTCATTAATATTTACTTCCATAAATTACTTAATATTTTCATATGAATCGACACACATTAAATGCTTCAATTATTATAATACAGGGGTCTACTACTTAGCAAATGGCTGACATATTAGTTATTAATACTCACCCAGCTTACCTATTGTTTTATATTTTATTAGGTTTTTAAGTAATAATTCCGTAAATTGCATTTCTTTGAGAGTCAAAAACGTTCTTTATTAAATGTTGATGATGTAGGGCCGAGTTATAAAATATATTAAATCTTAGCAGAATAGTCTGTAAATTATATATGTGTTAAGTTTTAAAGACACGTTGACCTATTATAAGCCTTGGATACTCTGGATTCTTTAGGATTTAAATTAATCCCAGTCATCCTACACAAGCGGATATAATAAATGTTCCCGTAGGGCTTGATGATGGTCACGCAGTTAGGAGGTAATTGTGGCATGAACCACTTGCCCCTGATTATGCTTATGTGACACCTTACCTCTTTGGGCCTATGGCAAACGCCAGCCCATTGTTCTAAACTCATTCACAGCTTCGCAGTTTTAATATACTGCCACCTTCATATCGCCTTTCTAGACGTACCACATGTTTCTTCTTATTAACTTTATTATTCAACGTATAACTCTGTCCCTGCATTAGTGACATAATTCACTCTCAAATAAATGTCTGTCCATAGTAATTAATAAATATCTTCTTTAAGTAAATAAATATGTGTCCGCCGTTACGATTATTAATTCTACTTTAGACTCTTGCATTGCAAAGATATAAATCCCTGAAGGCATGCTCTTGAAATACTTGCTCGAGAATTTAAGTAGCTAGATTATGTCAGCTAAATAAATAATGTATCTCTTTGTAAAACATAACAGTATCGGAAATACCGCTACTGAGATTTTAAATATAACATATTATTGATTAAATGATTTGGTATAAAATATTTTAAATAAATAATGTATATCTTTGTAAAGTATAACAGTATTGGAAATACCACTACTGAGATTTTAAATATAACAAATATTGGTTAAATGATTTGGTATAAAATATTTTAAATAAATAAATGTATCTCTTTAATATATAACAGTATCGGAAGATCCCGCTACTGAGATTTTAAATATTACCAAATATTATTAATTAAATGATTTATTACAAAATATTCTAAATAAATAATTTTAAACTATACGTCTGCCGTTACATCTTTATTTATTCGATACCCATTCAATATAATATTTCCTCGATTCTTTAAAATATAAATGTTTAATATTAGTGTTATTGGCTAACTCAAAAATAAATTCTTGAATCTCTTGCATCTCCATGACCACCATGTCTAAAGAAATGTTTACTAATGTAGCATCAGATGCGTTGTTTTGTAGATTGTATTGTGGAACCGATAAACTATGTTCGAACTCAGTACTATGGGTGGCTGCAGTTCTGTGTGGTTGTCGAATTCTGCACTATGTTAACGATTCATACGAACCTGACTGTTACAATATATAATAGTTATTGATTAATGAATATTAATCTCTCCATTTGCTGTTTTACAGAATAAAATAAAATCTATCAATTAGTTCACATAAATCATCATTCAGTCTAGGGTTTATTGGTTATTATCAGTCGTAATTCAATATATATTTCAAGTGAAAGCTAGAAATTTTTCAGGTATCATTGAGCATATTATCAGAAACTAAAGAAATGCATAAATGGGTATATATATATTCAGTCTTTGCAAAATTATTATGAAATACTTTAAACAAGAATGTGAATAATATTCTGATATAAAATAACTTAAAATGCTTTTATAAATTAAAGGATACATTTTTATTATCAAAATCTTTGCCACATGTTTTAAATTAATATGTTATATTTAAATTTACAGATACATATAAATATTTTATGAATAGTTATTTACCCCATTCAGTGCGTGTAATATAAAAATAAATTATGATTTATGTCATGCAAATCACCTTGCCTTTATATTTTATCAGCATTATCACCTAACGTATTTTTTTTAAAGATACTTTAAATTTGACTGTTTTCATTGACTTATAAAGCACTACAATAATTGAATATGAGTATTGTAGTTTTATATTTTTTTTTTTAAATATTAATAAAGATTTCAAACTTGTTTGGGAATTTCATTCAGTTTTCTTTTTATATATATTATTTACAGTCATTTCTATATTATCTAGCCATCTATCATTTTCAGGTAATTAAGGCTGAGCTGTGAGATTTTAGACACATTGAAGGTGCACAATTAGTGGGTAAAGAAGTATTGTTAAATGATTATATAAAGTCTGTTCGTCCAGGGAAATAGTTAATTTGGAGCCAAGAATGCTGAACATTAAGTGATGGATTTATTCATTTATAATGTACTATTCATAAAAAAAAATGTTGTTGAAAAACAAATTACCCCCTCCACCTTCTCAAAAAAAAAAAGAAGGAAAAATCACATATTTAACATGTATGTTTTTTTTTTTTTTAATAATTCAAAAGTATTATTAATAAGACGCTCAAATATACTTTTAAACCACTATCTTCCCAATGATAAATTTGTACTTTTTTTTTTTTTTTAATAAAAAAAAAACGATACTACTAAATGCGTGATTTTTTGATTTTTCTAAATTGTTTTCTCCAGTAGATTTTTTATTTGAAAAAAAAAAAATCTAGAGCCTTCGTTTGGCAGTTAATTAACAGGAAGTTTGCAGTGCACCTTGGGAAATCATTCATTATTATTTTGTTAACTAGCATAAATAAATACTTAAAATTTTATAAGATGTAGAATGGTTATTCATCAGGGAAGTAGTAGCTCAAGGAAATAAAGCCTGTCCATTCTGTATGATGGATTTACAATAAAATGAAAAATCAAAAAATACAAGACTTGTAGAATAAAAAGAAAATTACACATCGAGTTGGTAAGATCAATCACAGCTGAAGCAGATTTAATTAATCTTTTTTCAATGTTTTTTTTTTTTTAACGAAATTGGGGGATATGGCAACCGTATTAAAAAGTGTTGCAGTACTATTTAGATAGATTAGTTATATTTTTTGTGTGATATTTATTACTTTAATAATTTTTAATTTTTATAGATAAAATATTTATATTTTCCTTTTACAAAACTAAAAAATAATATGCAATAATTGTTTTATATATATGTATTGTCAGTAGGTACTGTTATTGCAAAGTTGTTTTTTTACTTGGATGATATATTTTTAAAATATTTTAAATGATATTAGTAATCATTTTTTAGTTCCATTGTTTTTTTATTATTAATTTAATCAAAAAATTTATATATTTTAATAAACAAAATTTATTGCTTCTATTATTAGATGCTTATATATATATATAGTTTTAAAAATTTAGATAGTGAAAAAAAAAAAAATGTAGGCTGAAAAGAAGTTTATTATTAGACCTTTTGATTTCTTTTTCTGGTCTTAAAGAATTGAGAGGGCAAATTCTTAATATTCACCATATACTAGTGTCATTGCAGTGATTATTGCTGTGTGATTATTCACACTAATAACAATCATGCACGGACAAGCTACCAACATGCATCAATTAAACTGGTGATATTTATTGATTTTTCCTCCTGAGTTTAAGATCAAGAACATATCCTTGTTTTACTTCTAATATGACTGATTATTCTTGATTGAGATATCATTTGGAGGTTGTTTTTTTTTATGGTTGGATGAGTGAGTTTATATATATGTATGAATGCAGATTTTTTTTTATATTTTCCATTATGAGAGACAAAAATAAATTAATCCCCTCATTTTTTGAAACTATAGTCTTTTAGTCAAGGTAGTGAGTGAATTCCGGGTTATAGATTTAGGCTATTATTTGATGATGATTCTTTATTTAGCTCTTACTGTAGGTCACTTTCAAAGTTAATGAACATTATGTGAATTGAAACAAAAACTGTCTAATATTAAATAAAATGTTATCAAACTATAGTTAGAAAAAACGGTCAAAAATATTAATTTAAAAATGGATGTTGATCATTATCACCAGATGAAAGTCTTCAATCCATAGTCTTCCCTTTTTTATATCATAATAACAAACTTCCTTATTTCCCCCTTTATCCATTTTATATATGGTCTTAGTTTTCAGTTTAAGATTTCAACAACTTGTCCATCTATTATTATCTTTTTCAGAAATTTGTCCAATGTAGCTTTCTTTTGTCTATTAATTCTTTCATTGAGATCAATGATATCTTTTTTCTTTCACATAAGTATTGTGCTTTTGACCTCTTCTTGTTTTACTCCATCCTTTATTGAATGATCTCAAGTTTCTATATTATGCTTCTGATAAATATCCTAGTCTCAAATCCATAACATGTCTATTAGAAATTTCCTTTTCACACACATAGATTTTTTTGTTTAGTATTAAATTATTTCTACCAAAAGTACTCTATTTAAGTTTAATTCTAGGATTTTTTTTTTTTCATTATATTTCCATATATATTAATCTGACCAAGGTTTTAATTCATGATTATCATTCTTTATATTTTTTCTTCTGAGAAAATCCATTGAACATAGTATTTATTTGTGGTCCTACTTTTTTTATCTTCATCTGATATTTTTTATAACATTCCTTGAAGCTCTGAAACATTATTTGAAAAAACAACTACATCATCTAAATGACTTAAATAATCTCCATGTACTTTTATTCATCTTAGGTTTCCATTTTTAATCCATAAAATATTTATTTTACAACAACTGTAAAATTTTTGAATATATGGAATTGCTCTGTCATAAATTATTATTGTTAATGTTCTTAGTGTTGTCATGTAATCTAATCATTGCTGTTGCATTTTGGTTAATATTCTTGAGAATATGATAGTGTTGTGAATCAATATCATGATAGTGCTTATAGATTAGAAATGCCTCTTTATAATCTACAAATCAAAAGCAAAATGGCAACTCATATTCATTGTTTTTTTTTCTATAACTTCTTTCAATATTTAGATTGATCCATTGTTTTAAACAACTTTTAAATCTAATTTATTTGATTGGTTTGAATCAAAACTTTGCTTACAGAACTGATAGAAGACTAATAGTTCTATAATTTCTAATATTTTTTTTATCATCTTTTTAAAATATCAATATTAGTATTATATTCTTCCACTCAGGTAGTGCACTTTTCTAATTTAGACATTTAATATATAATTTTTTTGCCAACAATTTTTTTTTTCTTCATTTGATTCTTCTAAGATATAAATTTTAATTTCATTATTTCCTGATGCTTTTCTTTATAAATTTAATTATATGCCTCACTTTTTCATTTAATGTGTTGGCAGATTAGAAAATATAGTAATTATCTTGGTTTTTGTTTTACATAATTCTTTATAGAATTGAATCCTTTATAAACAAAAGATATAATCTAATAGCAACATTGTGAAGATCGATATGTCAGACAGAATTTCAAGATTAGTTTTTCAACTTAATGGAAGATATCAAGTTCAGATAATTTAGACCTATGTCCCATCATGGATGAAGGAATAAAGGTATTTTTATAAAAGTGATTATAAACATGATTTTTATCAGACTAATTGACAAGGGATATTTTAATGCTAGAATTGATAAATAGTTGAAAGGTGAAAGTGCTGTTTTTTTGAGATAAAAAAAAAAAGAAAAAGAAAAACTGTTTATTATGAATTCTTTTTGAGAAAAGTCAAAATGGAAATAGATTTGGAAATATCCAAATAAAAACACTGCAGTATTGGATTATATTTTAATTAACAGAAAAAAGTGTTTATTAAAATTGTAATGCATTCAATAGATTCACTACAGGAAATGATCTTCAATTTGAGAAAGTAAGTGCTATATATTGAGAATCCAAATAAAAAGTACATTTCACTGAATTAAATACTTATTTAATATAAAATTCAGCCATTAATAAAATATCATAAATGAAAGAAATCAGCATTGTTTATATATCTTATAAATTATCATCTGATCATACAGAAGTCTGAAAATTTATATCAGTAATCCAAGAACTTTGAAAAAGTCTAATATTCTGTATAATGTATAGGAAACCTTAGTCTGCTTTTCAGGTTTTGGAGAGTGTTCAAAATCCTTCTTAAGCTTTCTCTTTTTCTCTAGTTTTTTTTATTTCTTTGCCATTACATTACATTTTTAACCAGCAACAGAACAATGAGATTATGTATTTATAGATATTTAATTGATTAGATTATACTTAAATAATTACTTACTGTCCAGATCAAGCTATTAAACTGATTTTATTATATTATATATTTACTCTTACTAACAATTTAATTATTTCATGCTTATCTCATAATATGTATATGATTTGATAGAATTGACACAGCAATAAAATAAGTGTTAATGCAAAGATAGAGATAAAAAATTACTTAAAAACATAATACTAATGATTAATATTCCTAAACTTCAGAAATATTCCAATGAACTTAAACCATTCAAAATATTATTAGATTTCAGAAATAACACAGACTTGAATAAATCAATAGGAAGATAAATGATAGCCTATCAATTCAACACAAAAATTTCAACTGCATCAACTTAATATGTGAAGAAAATAAAGAATATAAAAATGTTTTAAAATTGTCTTTTGGAAAAGTTAAATGTCTGAAATTCTATACAATTGTTCTAAGAACTAATAATATATGGGAATGTAATTGTGAAGAGGTAATGAAAATGATAGAATAGATTGATAGTTAGTTTGAAAAGAAAGTGTTTCTGCAGCAAAAAGAAAATTTGCACTATTATTAGGTGGGGAAAGGGTGTCATCGTGAAGTTTCTATAAAAACAATAATAATATAAAGTACCTCATATGAAAACATTCTTTAAAATTTCAAAGATTTTATATAAAGAGATGAGAAATAAACAATGAAAAAGTTCCAAAAAAAGATGGAATTATTACAATTTTTTTTAAAGAAATAGGAGAATAGAGAAAATACATTATTGACAAAATTATATATCAAATGTCTAAATGTTAGTGATATACCAGATGATTGGAAGAATGCAAAAGTAACATTAATAAAAATGTGAAAAGGAAAATATTAGAAATTATAAATCTATCAGTCTTTTATCATATCTTTTTTAATATCATTACAACTCTTCTATAGAGAATATTGGGTCAAATCAACCAAAAGAATAATCTGTGTTTAAAAATGATTATAACATAATTTTTTGCCCCCAAATATTTGTTGAAATTATAGAAAGGACCAATAAGTATGATTTGTCATCATGTTTTCAATTTGTAGATTGTGAAAAGCATTTGACTATGAGCATTTTCATGCTGATTAAAGTTTTGGAATATTGAAATCTAGATACAGAATATTGACAAATTCTGAGGGTTGATAATAATAACTTTAATCAATGTAAATGCTTTAGCCAGATTATTAATATAGATGGAAATATAATGATAGAAATTAATCATTGAATTAAACTTGGATGTTGTTCTTCTGATATAAATAATTTAACATTAGAGGAGCTTATATCAGTATGTTAAAAAGAAAAAGTTTGCCAATGCTCACATATTGATCAGGAATTGAATAATTAATAGATCAACATCCAACCCTTCATTTTTTCCTGGGTGATCTAAAACTATATGGATAGATAGAGAGAGATATGTTGAGCGTAACACAATGTTATAGAAAACAAATTATATAAGTAGGAAAACAAACAAGTGTCATGAACATCATTGAAAGAACTAATAAGGAAAAATGGAACTGCACTGGGCAAGTAACTAAAAGTAATGAGTTGATGGATTATTGAAATCTTAAACTATGTTACAAGAGATTGTAAAAAAATACAAGGAAGAAATTACATGTGAGATGGGAGAATAATATAATGTTTTCTGGAGTGATATAAAAAATAGCAATTATAATTCACAAAAAAATGCATTAAACTTGGAGAGATCTTCATCTTGCAGGGAATTCATAATGATTGAAAATGATTACATAATACATTACCCTATTATGTAATATATATATTTATAGATGCAACTAATCAGAAAAGCAAACTAGTAAATATTTCAGAATTTATGTTTGTGAAAATAGACTTGTAGATCATTAATTAACGCATATTTTTAATTATGTAAAAATATCCTTAAAGTTTATGATGTTTTAAAAATTGTGTTGTTAAAATAAATTGTGTTAAATAGAAATTCCAGACAATGACAAACTGCCATTAATGATGATCAAGTGTTAAATTTGCTATAGAATTAAACATATATATTCAATTTTATTTATATACTACTTTGAACTAAAATTAGGGTTTTTTATTTGCATAATTGGTTGTAATATTAGAAAGTTTTTAATATTAGTTATTTTTTTTACAAAATCATAATATTTAATTATTTTCTAAAAACAGCAAGTAACTGCACATAAGCTTTTCTGCTTATTATCCTACTCATCAAACATTCATAACTTTTCAATTTTTTTCTTTGGATCATTATTCCAATTTTTTTTTCTCTTAGCTTTTATAGATCCTTAGTATATTTGTAATAGGTTCTTTATCTTTTAATATATTCTCAATCCAATTTCTTCTTTTATAATTTTCTTAATAATTATTCTCATTTCATTCACTCTCTTAAACACTTCCATCAATTGCTTTTCCAATTTTTTAAATTTATCTTTTTCATTTCTCATCAAATCCTCTAATCACTAAGTGTCTGTTTTACATAAGATAAAATATTTAATAATCTTTTTGCCCTTGTTAAAATTTTGTTTAGCAATTGCATTGTATCACTGTCACTGCTTTCAAGTGATCAAATTTTTAAATATTTAAATGCCTAACCTATTCTAAAACTTCCTTCCCAATGGCTATATAATAAGTGATAGTGATGTTTATTTGATATAAGAAGTTTATCTTTGAGAATCTTATTTATCTATAGCATTTTTTAAAACATAGGTGTATTTATTTTCATCTCAAATTTTTAGAGATTATATCAATTCTGTTTAACATCTTGGTAAACTCACTCTCAGTATGCCCAATCAAGCTTTACATTCTCAGCAAAAATCATGCAAAAGAACCTTCTTAACCTCAATGCTATTCATTTAGCATTTCATGTGAATAAATTTAATCAGAACAGTATTTAATTTAATAAGTATTGCTTTATTCAAGTATGCATTTTTTAATAATCATTCTTTTTTCAATTTATGTCTCTTTCTTCTTGAAAATATCTAATAAAATTACTCAATTTGTTTTGTCAAATAGCCTTCAAATTAGTCAGTCAAATATTAATGTTCCTTTTATATATATATATATATATATCAGTAATAAGAGTATAATATTTGTCAATTGCATCTCTTTTGTCACTGTTCTATCTAAATCTAAATTGTGTACTAAACATAAGCATGTCTAATGTGTTATGAATACATATAATCAGTATTCTCATTAATCATTTATTAATGTGGGAGGTTATGCTTATATTTGTATTTTGCTATATTAAACTATTGCTTTAAATAATCATGAATGTTAAAAAAAAATCTGCTGACAACATTTCTGAGCCAAATTCTATCACAAAAATCATTTAATTTTTCATACTTTTATTTCTCTTAATTTTCAGTAATTCAATGGGAATTTTATAAAAATCTTATGAGCTGTTATTTTACCTCTTGCAATTCTTCATTATTGCACAGTAATATTTTATCTTCACTTTTTTTTTTATTAAGCCAAAGGAAAGTTATCATATTTCACAAATAAATAATTTGGCATTCTTTGTAATTATATTTTTTTGACCCTGTCGTCCCCCCCCCCCAAATATCTTATTCTATTATAAATAATATTTATTTTTTTCTTTGTAATTCTTTTATCTATAACATTTTTCAATAACAATCATCTAGCTTTATTTCAGTTCATTATTGAGCCTTTTACATACTTTTATCTTTTTCACTACATATAGAATATCGTTAATTCAGATCTTTGTAATCCAAAGAAATTACTGTAAAGTTAGGAAAGAGACTTTAAAGTCTTATGACTGCCAGACATTATTATTTTGACATTAAATTAGATAATATATGAAATAATACTTTCTATTTTATCTTGAATATTCAGATATTAAAATATATATATACTCAATACAGTAAATAAGGTAATATATATTCCTATTTTAAAATAAATCCTTTAAGTAAATACATGTAAATTAATAGTTCAAATTGATATGAGAGATATATTTTTCTAGCAAAGATAGATGGAAAAATTTGTCTCTAAATCAATTGACTTTAAGTTTGGCAATAATTTTTATTGATAGATTTTGATGAAAGAGAAAAATGAATTGGTGGAACTAATCAATTTTTGTTGTTGTTGTTTATTTATTTTGATTATATAAAAATAAACATTTAAAATATATGTGAATACAATGTATATTAAACTTAATACTTTTATTTATATTTAAGATTTGTTTCAACATTGAAGATTTATAATAACAAATATAATGTTAAACTGTTTTAGTAAGAAAAAATAGCTAATCCTGCAAGACTGAAACCAAGCATTAATGATTTTGCACTTGTATTTTTATATTTTTTCATCTTCTCTTTATCATTTTATGATTCATTTCATTATTAACTCAAGGTTGTTTTTTTAATTGTACAGAATTTTTTTACTATTTGGGCAGTTGTTTTTTTTTTTAATTTTTCTTCACTATTTTATAATTTTATTTTAATTTACATTAACATACATTCTACTATTATTTATATTTGTTTTTTTAAAGCTATAATCATGTAGCAAAAATATTTACAATTTTAAGTTTCCTATATTTATTTTAATAGTAATTATATATTATTTTAAAATATGGTTTTGCAAATCTAAAAAAAATCATAAACTTTGAAATGAATTCATAACATTTTTTCATTTATTTCCTAAATTATTTTTAAAAATCTCAAAAACAATTTCTAAGAAATTTTATGCAGTTAGTATTATATTACTAAATTTAAATAAAATGGCTATTGTTATTGAAAAAGAAATCAGACAAGCTCATAATAATTGCAGTTCCACTTTAATTCTTACGAAGTTTTTTTTTTTTTTAATTAATAAGAAAAAAAAAACCTATATTTATTTAGTTTAGTAAAATTACTAATTGAAACGTTTTTCAATGATTTTGTTCTTCTCAAAAAAAAAAATCCAATAGAGAAATACTCAACATATATATATAAAAAGAAGGAACTTTTAACATAGCTAATACAGAAAAATAAATTAGCATTTTATTAGTATAAAGTATTATGTAATATTTAAAGAATGAACAATTACTCATCAATCCTAGAATAGTTAAGAACATGACATGAAATGATTGAACTGTTATCAGTGATGATTGTAGGCCATTATTGTCCAGAACAGAGAACTTAACATATATACATAGTCTTATAAATAATCATATTATTATTATATTTGAGCGTATTTTTAATCTAACTAATGAAAAAGTGGCTCTAGAAATTGATGTTCTTATAGGAAGGATATTAATATACTTTGATTAAAATACAAATTAGATCTTAGTTGTTTTTGTTTATTGATATTATTAAAAAATTTTAAAATAATTTTATTTATGACATCAACTTCTTATTAGTAGAGAGCAATATATTCAAATTACTATGTATTTTTTTTTTTTTTGACATTGAGAAAATTACATTTTATTAAAGAAAGATAATTGTAAACAGTCTTTGTAAACCATATCTTTTTTAAAAAATTTTATACAGTTAAATAAGTTTTTAATTTAGTTTCTTTCAATTTATATTTTTATTTAAGTTGGGTTATATTTTTTATTAAATTGTATTACATATAATGTATTTATACCCAAATTAAGACTGTATAAATGATAGTTAAATTATTAATAATCACACAAGAAAAAGAAAACTCTCAACTGACATTTTTATTTTTCAATTTTTTTTTTGCAAATTCTCTGATATCTAAAGTTCAAATTTTGATTTATTGACTTAAAATAATAGGATAAACAATGGTAAATTTTTGCTTAGTTATAGAAAATATAAGCTTTAACTTACATAATAGAAAGTTGTTTATTAACTTCAGTAGTTCTGAAAACTAAATTCAACATGTTCTATAGAACAACTATACTGATTCATTAAAAAGAGTTAGATAGTCTTAGCCAGAATTGTTTAACAATTTATTAATAATATATATTAAAAATTACATCATCCAATAGTTGTATTATAAAAATATTATTAGTGAATTTATTGTATTAAAAAGCAAAAAAATGCCTATATAAAGATAATTAATTATTTTCTATATATTTCAGATTATTAATCAAGTCATGAATTATTGAAAATTTATAAATCAATAATTAAAATAATCTATAATTTGTGTATATTTTTGTTATAAAAATGAAAAATTTTAGTAAATTTTTTTGAATTATATATTAATTTTAAAAATCACAAACCCGGTAAAGGTTTACTTTAGCGACCAGAGCATATTCGCCATCTAGTTTTTAAAATTAGAACTAAAATATTCTAAAATCTTACGTATCTGCTCCTATATTGCAATTACAGTAAATATTTATAATTAAAACATAAAAGATAATAATAAAAAAAGCATTTACCTTTTTAAGCATAATTATGCTCTATGCATACTAGGAAGTTGGAGGAAAAGGCAGCAGTGCTATATCTACTGCGGAAGGCAAATCCACATTCTCAATATTCTGGGTATATATATCTTGGTCTTCGGGATTCACGAAGTTGTCCTGGTGGACGACAACCGAATGCATATATACCCCATTGCTGAGTCTGCTGATATTATTGTATGCAGCCCAGCTATCTGAAATTATGTGAGTACCTGGTAAAATGTACCGCTGGATTAGGGCCTCCAATGTGCCAGCCATTCTATCCGCAACTTCTGTCAAGAAGCACTTCCTTGACACTCTTTCAATACCACCAAAGACCCAATGCCCTCTACGTATAATCCCTCTGTGGTATTTTCTGTGGAAATAATAAGTTTCATCGATTTCAAATACTAATGGCTCCCCATTGTTATCCATTCCGCCGAGAACCATCGGATTTGTGTGTAAATATTTGACACACTCTTCACGACAAAAATTTGCCCAGTCAATGATTATTTTCTTGCTTACGCCAGTTTTTTTTTTTTTTATAAGTGCTATAAATCTAAATAGTTTAAATTGTTAAGTTATAAATGTAGATAGTTTAAATTCTTAAGTTTCAAATAATTTAAACTATTTATTTTAATTAATCTAGTGTAATTATTTCAATTTCTTTATAATGGTAAATATTTTTTTTATTATCTTCTACATTTTAATAAATTTTAATGTAATTGTAATATAGTAGCATATACATAAGATTTTCGTATAATAATTTACTTCTAATTTGGAAAACTAGAAGGTGAACATGATTTTTATGTTGTAGTCGCTAAAGTAAACCTTTACCCACAAACCCTCTCAAATAGATAAAATATAGAATTTTGGATGAATGAGTAGATCAGAAAACAGTAATTAGAAATGGGAAGAAATAAATTACTTTTTTTATTACTGTTTATGGTGGATAAAAAATAACATATAGCTGATATTATAAAACCATCAATTACTGTATGGAGAGTTTGCTACTGACATAAAAGTTTTAAATGTTATCCTCAGAAATGAATTCTAATGGGGGGGAAAGTGGGAAACATCTGTGAATGGTATATTAATAGCTACTCTTATGTTAATATTGTAAGAAAATTGTAAGAAGACAGTTAAAAACATTACAATATAATAATAAATAATTAAAATGCAGTAATAAAGGAAAGAGATAGGCATATGGCATTATGGTTAATTGTAATTTGCTGTAAGAATTTTAAAAATGTAAAAAAGATAGGCTTTTAATAAAAACAATGATGAATATAGTCAAAAGTATCAAGAAATTTATCACTTTAAAAAATTTCAAAATAATATGTGCAGAGATCAGAAGATTATAATTGAAATCAAAATATTAGCAGGATTAGTATCCAAATGTTTCTTCTAAAACTGAATTTGATATATAAGAAAAATTGTTTAATTAAATCAAGATGCCCAGAAAAAAATTGAATTTACTAAAATTTCTATAATTTATAATCAATATTTATGGCAAAAAAAAAAACAACAGAAGTATAAATATGTCATAATTTCCATCTGTTTTATTTTTATTTGTGACAAATATTTTCTTCATTATTTTTTACTTTATTTTTTATTTCTGACTAATGTTATAATTATTTATTCTTAAACTATCCATGAATTTATACATTATGATTAACTTGTGAATTTTTTTTTTTATTTATATCAAATTAAAAATCTGTTCATTATAAGAAAATCATCTATTTACTATAATGATTTTTTTTTTGCTTTTGTAAAAGTAAGTTCATTTTATATTTGATCTCATTGATTTGAAAAATATCTATGAAATATCAAAATAATTTACTCATTAATTTTTTTATACTGTTGTGAGATTAGAGATAGTCTTGTAAATGACCCCCCCCCTTTGTTTAATTGTAAGATATGGATCAAATTCATTGTCCGCATCTGTGGTGAAATATTATAATCTTGTTTTGGTAGCTTTTTTTTTGTGTGTGTTTTATTTTTTAACTGCAAAAATACAATAATTGAAAGATTTAATTGCCTAAAAATTTCTTTTAGTTTTGTTGGAGAGCAATAAAAACAAATAAAATTAATTTATTAAAGCAAAAAGATTTCAAATCATGAAAGAAAATTTATTTAAAGCTACAAAATTCAAAATTAATCTGATCAAAAGAAGATAGCTGAACAAAACAAAATCAAATTCATAAAATTAAAACTCTTGAATTATGTTTTAATAAATTTTTTTAAATATAATGAATTTTAACAAAGTTTTTCTGACCAAATCGGTAATATACAAATTTTTATACCATAGCATATGAATTAAGCAAAATTTTTATAATTCTCACTTGGATTAAATAATTTATATTTTATTTACTGATTAATAATTGCAAATGTAAAGATCATTATCATTGTAGCATCTACTTGTAATAATATATTATCTTAAAAATTAAGGAGAAATTGAAGATTTATGAACAGGTAAATTACTAGGATGATATTTTGAAAAATAATAGCTCTAAAAGTCTCAGTAACTATTAAAAGAATAGATTAGTATTTTTATTTATTTTATTGATAAATCAAAATTAAATAGTTAATAGATTTTGAGGAGGAGGGGGGAAAAACTGCAAAAACAGGCAATAATTTATAAAAAAAATTTTTTAAAAATAAAAAGCAGAAAGCTATTGTTATTGAAAATTAGATTTTGTGATTTTGGAGGTCTTTTTGAAAAAGACACTGTAGTCGTATGATAGATATTATCATTAATAATAACTTATCATTAACTTTTCACCAATCTTTAACAAAATTATCATGTTAAAGTGGTTAAACATACTTAGCATATGTTTTGGAGTAAATTCTTCTCAGATAGTATTTTATTTTATTGAGTATTTGTTATTCAATTTCATAAAAAAATTTATTTTTGCTTAAAATTTATGAGAATATTTTTGCCATTTGATATCTGGAAGAAAAACTAATAGATGACACACAATTTAAATAATCTATAAAATTATGCACAATCCAATATATTTCACTAATTTTTATTATGTTCAAACTTTGAATTATTATTTTAATTTTACATAATGTTGTCTTATTTATTTCTAGAAAAAAAAAGGACATAAATAATTCTAGGTAAAAAAATTTTGTATTAATTTAATATGTATAATGGAATGAATTTTTTTTTTTGGGGGGGGGGGGATTCTTGCAAATGTAGTAATGGGCCAAAAATAAGTGAGCACTAGAATAATATGCAACAAAAGTGTTTATTTTAATATACATCTTAAGCTTAATTATTTTTAGTTTTTTAAATAATATTTTATTACTTTTGATTTTTTAAAGATAATTAATAAAAATAAGGATTAATTATTTTATTGCTCATTTATTTAAAAAAAAATCATTTTATTTGCCATAGCAGAACTTTTTCAAAATTTTGCTTTCTGGAATGATTCTTTTTTCTAGTAGCATAATATAATGAGATGTAATAATTTGTTACAACTCTTACTACTCATTTTATTTTTAGTCCATATTTTTTTAGTTGCTGTTTTCATTATATTAGATAATTTGTGAATTTGCTGTTTTCATTATGATTAGATAATTTGTGAATTTGCTGTTTTCATTATATTAGATAATTTGTGAATTTGTGCAGATAAATAGTTTTCAAATTAACAGAATTGAACTTTTTAATGGAAGTTAATAGCAATATAAGCAATATCTAACACAATGTTTTTAAAAAAGGGTCTTTTAAGAATAGTAATACAATAATTCTAAATGGAGTGACCAGAAAATTGAAAAAGAATTAAGGTCATTGGTGATTTAGAATTAAAATCAGAATTTTTTTCTTTCTAAAATCAATGCTATGTTAATTGAAAGGAAGAGTGTGAGATAGCTTGTAAAGCTGGCATTATATATAGAATAGAAATTAATAAAAATATGGATGAATATTTAAAAAAAATAACACTAAAAAGGAAACACTGAAAGTAATACAAAAAAAAAAAAAAAGAAGAATGTTGCAAAATAAAAAATCTTATAGTTTCTTTGAAAAGAATAGAAGATAATTTAAAGTATCAATTGTAGTAATGAGTCAATTCAAAATCCAGAAAACTCACCATATCTTTGTCTTCAATGATTTCTCCATACTCTAATACTTATTTAAGATGGATCCTAAATCATTAATATTGTTGTTGGTAAAGATTGCAATTTTCCAAGCAAATTATTTTCTAGGCCAATATATACTGGACATCATTTTTTTGAAAGAAGATGGTCCAAAAAAAAGTCTGTTATTATTATAATAGTGGATACCAATCATATATACTATTTCTGAAAAGATACAACCAGTTTTTTGAGAATATATTATTTATATCACTTTACTTCATCAGATAGATTTTGGTGCAAAATGAAAAATATACAAAAACTGTAAATATGAAATTATAATATATTCCAAATGACAAATTTAGATTCAGTTCATTGTAATTTTGAATAAAATTTAAAACAGATTTAATATTAGAAAAAATATATAAAATATTGATGGTCATATTTCTCATGTCTTCATTATTAGAGAAAAATTCTGATATGTTATTAGTGTAGATAAATGATGCAATTCAAAATAAATTATTGATAGGCAAGTATCCAGATTTAGGTTTCTGTGTAATAGAAATACCCAGTCCATAAGAAATCAAAATAATTAGAGATTAAAGATAGACTAAAGAAATCTCTAATGTAAGCAGAAAAGTAAGAAATCTCTAATGTAAGTAGAAAAGTATTTCAAGAATAAGAAGCAAGAATTATTTGCTAAGCTGTTAATGTATATGCAGCCAGAATTATAATCTTGCTTAAAGGTTATGTTCAATAAATCTGATTCCTGGAATTGATTGGCCAAATATGAAAATATATTCTTATAATAATATTTTTATTAGACTTATCTCAAAGTCTCTGAAAAATTGTTTTATAAAGTAGCAGAATATTCTAAATATATTAAAAAATATTTGGAATTTGAATACTATGTAAATATTAACATTTCATGGCAAACAGCCAATATACATTTTTTTAGAAACCTGTCATACTCTGAACTATTTAATGTTTAGATATATTGTAATGATATTTTTATTCAAGAAGAATTTGCAAATTGTAATGTTTAGTTTAATCTAGCTTAGGCCAATAATTTTGCAATTTTATTTTCAAGAGAAGAAAAAAGTAATGTCAGTTTGTAAGAAGATTGATGTCCAGGATTTCTGAGCTTTATAAAATCCATTATTTGATCAGAATAAATAGAAAAATAGATGTGTTTTTATTAGAGGTTGATTTTAAAGAACTATATATCAATTTGTAATATAGGATTTATTGATCAAATTTGCCATATTTTTTTAAATGTAAATACGTGTTTATTACTATTAATTCAAAATCTTTGTTTTTGATTTTTTTTTTTTTTTCAGATTAATAGTCACTCAAATAACTGTAAGGACAAAAAGTAAAAAGTGCTTAAAGAAGTATTCTTGTACTTGTTGCTTTAATTAAGGAAAAATTAAATTTAAACACTATTAATTATCAAAATCAAATGTAATTTATTAATGAATAAAATGAATTAAATAAAAATTAAACTGAACAAAATTAAAAATAATTGGTTATAACATAATTTATGAAAATTAATTAAGTATAATTTATTAAACATAAATTAGCAAGTATTGCTTAAAAATTTAATTGATGAAAAAAAAAATTGCATAGCATATATGAAAGAAAATTAGATAATGAATTTTTTTTTTTTTTTGGCATGCTCTTTTATAAATTTTGATATTTGGATATACTTACTGATATAAAAGTGACTAGATATTAAATAGTTAACTAATCATTGGGTTTTTTTTGTTGATGTTTTGAATTAAATGTTTAGGGCAGAATTCCAATTTTTTTGTTTTTTATATTTTAATACATTATTGATAATTAATAACAAAGAAATTGACTTAAATTTTTTATCATTTCAACAATTTATAAATGAATTTGTATAAATTATAGTCTGTGCATATGTTTGCTATATTTTGATGATAGACATAAAACTGACAGACTATTAAACAATTCACCTACTGTCATTTTTATGTTAACATTTCTTTTGAGATTAAACATTTAATATAGAATTGAAAAACATTTTGCTTTTTGTATTTTTTTATAATTGAAAGAAAATCAATAATAAATAAATTAATCTGTTTTTAACCAGTCAGCTTTTTCATTATAATTTTTGTGTAAATTGTTGCAATACTATGATGATTGATTTAAAAGTCTTCAAAAAATATAAGGTTTTGAATTTTTGCATCAGGAAGCAATTTTCTATCTATATTATTATACCTGCAATATTAAAAAGTAATAAGATTATGATATACTGAGAATGTTTCATAAATCTAGAAAAGACAAAGTAGCTAATTTTCCAATTTGGGAAGTTAATATAGAAACTTTTTTTTTTTTTTTAATTAATTGATCTTGACAGTTTCTACATCAAATTATCAAAATTATGTTCTCTCAGAAGTATTCTTTATTTTATTTATAAATCATAAACAAATGTAATTGATCCACATAGAATTTTTTTTTTTTTTGTCAATAGACATAACTTATTGTGATTTGGCCACAAGTATTTGTCAGTATTCAATGTTTTGAATAAGAAACTATAAATCCATGATCAATTTAATGATGATTCTCATTAAAATGTAGAGCTTTTGAAACAAAGCTATAATTAATTAGCAGCCATATTTTCTATAGTGTGATAATTTTGTTCAGAACAGAATTGTAATTTTTGAAAATACCATTTTATTTTATAGTTGTTTTTTTTTTAAAAAAATAAATTTTAATATAGTGTATTAATGAAAATATTCAACGGAATATTGTTGTGGTAGGGATTTTAGAACTTTTAACAGTTATTTTTTGTTCAAAATAATATTACTGATCATTATTTTGTACATTTCCAGAGGTTCTCTCTTTTTTTTTTTTAGTAAATCTCAAAGAGTTAAAAAACAAAAACATTAATTTATTAAATAATGGTCATACAGGATTGATTATTCTAATGTCATCATTTATATTTAATGTTTCTTACTGATAATGATTTCTAATATTTGTGCCTTTATAGCAGAGTATATGTCCACTTTTTAAATCAATTGTTTCTTCACCTTTTCTTCTAACTTCACAAAGTCCAATAATGTCCCATTTAATATAAGACAATTCTTCTTCTAACTCTTGTAATCTTCCTTCACTTGAAAGTGATCTGCAGTTGTAAGTACCTAAATAAAAAGTCGTCATCAAATGGCAGCCTGAGTCCGAAATCAGGGGATTCTTAGCACCTTCCGCCTTCGGCCACCAACCACTGCCTTGGTTGATGACTTTACTGCCTCCTGGGAATAAGGGCCATGATTTATTTTTCTCTGTCATGATTGTATATATTGAAAAAATATTCTTAAACTCGGAGGTAAAAATCCAATAAACTCACCATGCTGGCTAATGCGTGTTGGTGAGCAGCCCATCCATGTTCGTATACTATATGAATAATCACATAGTAATAACAGCTGCAATGACAAGAACGTATGGAGTGGACATTAGGAATTTGCCCTGCTCGGTTCCTTTAAGGCCTCCAAGAGGAAACAAAGGGTATCCTTTCAGTTAATAGCAAGTGGAATAGGATTCATTATAAATAAAAAATGGAAGAATAACATTGTGGAGATTGATGGTGTATCAGATAGAGTGGCAAGATTATTTTTACAACTTAATAGCAGATACCAAATGCAGATAATCCAGGTTTATGCCCCAACAAGTTCTCATAGTGATGAAGTTATAGAAGATTTTTATATGGATGTACAAAAGGCTTTTGATCAGAGTAAACAACATTTTAAAATTGTTATGGGAGACTTTAATGCTAGAATTGGTAAACAAATGAAATATGAAAATGCTGTAGGTAATTTTGGTTATGATAATAGAAATGAGAGAGGGCATAGACTTGTTGAGTTTGTAGAAAAAGAAAAACTTTATATTATGAATTATTTTTTTGAGAAAAATGTTAAAAGGAAATGGACATGGAAGCATCCAAATGAAGGTACGGCAGAATTGGATTATATTTTGACTAACCGAAAATACATATTTCAAGATTGTAATGTTCTTAATAAATTTAACACAGGAAGTGATCATCGATTAGTAAGATATAAGATACATGTTAATGCAAAACTAGAGAGACAAAAATTATTAAGAAAAACAATATTTACAGTTGATATTCCTAATCTTCAGAAACATTCTAATGAATTTAAATTAGAACTTACAAATCGGTTTCAAGTATTAATAGATTTTGAACATGATTTAGATTTGAATGATATTAATAGGAAAATAAGCGATACACTTTTAAAAACTGCAACAAAGATAGCTGGTAGAAAAAAGCAGCAATTGACCAATAAAATTTCTACTGAGACTAGAGAATTTATGAAGAAAAGAAGGAATATGAGGATATACCACAATGATGCATTAAAAAGGATTGAATATCTCGAATTTTGTAAAATGGTGCAGAAAAGAGTTGAAAATGATATAAGAAAGTATAATTGTGAACTAGCAAGGAAAGCTGTAGAAGAGAATAAAAATCTAAAGAGTGTAAAACAACATTTTGGCATTGGTAGGAAATTTATATCTGCAATAAGAAAAAAAGATGGCATTATTACTAAAAAGAGAGATGACATCATAAAATGTGTAGAAAACTTCTATCAAGAATTATATAGTAATAAAGAACAAGTGCCTCCTATACTTATTATATCTTCCAAATTTTCCAGAATTTTGAATGAGGAAGTGAGACATGCAATTAAATTTTTGAAGAAAGGGAAGGCTCCAGGTAATGATGGAATTGTAATTGATATATTAAAAGAAGCAGGTGAAGAAATAGATTTTTTTTTTTTTTTAGCAAAGTTATATACCAAATGTCTAAATGATAAAGATGTACCAGTTGATTGGAAGAATGCAGTATTAAATATTTAAAAAAGGTGATAAAGAAGATATTAGAAATTACAGACCTATCAGTCTTTTATCAGTTTTATACAAAATTTTTACTAAGATAATTACAATTCATCTACAGAAAACCCTGGATTTCCACCAACCAAAAGAACAAGGCGGATTTAAAAGTGATTTTAGTACAGTAGATCATATCCAGATATTGAGAGAAATTATAGAAAGGACAAATGAATATGAGTTGCCATTATGCTTAGGATTTGTATTCTATGAAAAAGCATTTGATTCTATAAACATTTCTTCAGTGATTAAAGCATTGGATAATCAAGGTGTAGATCCAGGATATTGTCATATTTTGAAGAATATTTATAAAAATGCAACAGCAACAATTAGATTACATAATGACAGTAGGAAAATCAACATTGAAAAGGGTGTAAGACAGAGTGAGTCCATATCTCCAAAACTTTTTACAGCAATGCTGCAAGAAGTATTTTGTGGATTAAAATGGGAAGCTAAGGGAGTGAAGGTAAATGGAGATTATTTAAGTCATTTAGATTTTGCAGATGATGTAGTTGTTTTTGCAAATAATGCTTTAGAGCTACAGGAAATGTTGCAGGAGTTATCAGAGGAAAGTAGGACTAAAGATAAATGTTAAAAAGACTAAAGTAATGTTTAATAGATTTTCTCAAAATATGAAAATAAAGATTGAGTATGATGAGTTAGAAGAAGTTAACAGTTACAAATACCCTGGTCAGATGATTAATACAGATGGAAATATAATGGATGAAATTAATCATAGAATTAAACTTGGTTGGAGTGCTTTTGGTAGAGATAACTTGATACTAAAAGGAAATATGCCTATGTGTTTAAAAAGGAAGATTTTTAATAAATGGGTTTTGCCTGTTCTTACTTATGGATCTGAGACTTGGACACTTAATAGAAGAGCAATACAGAGACTTCAGACCACTCAAAGAAGTATGGAGAGATGCATGTTGGGAATAACAAGAAGGGATCTAAAACGCAATGTATGGATAAGAGAACAAACAGGTGTTACTGACCTCATTGAAAAACTTAAAAGACTGAAGTGGAGTTGGGCTGGACATATTGTTAGAAGAGATGATAACAGATGGACAATTTAAATTTTCAACTGGATTCCAAGAGATTGTAAAAGACTCAGAAAGAGACCACACGTGAGATGGGTGGATGAAATAAGAAAGTGTGTAGGGGTGATGTGGAGAAGAGAAGCTAAAGATAGGAAAAGATGGATTGAACTTGGAGAGACCTTCATTCTGTAGTGGATTGATAATGGTTGATGATGATGATGACTGATAATGAATCTGGTTTATATTACTATCTGATAACTACTGATTATTTATACCTACATAAATAAGCTTCAAAGTAGATTAATGTAGATTGCTAATTCAATTATTGAAATAATAATCTTTTTTATTCAAGTGATATGTAATATTGAAATACAAATAAAGGGGATTTGAACTCAGACTTTCAAGTTCCCTAGTCATCTAATATAACTGATACATACAACCACATATATGTAAAAAACTGATATTCATGGCCCATATATGTGAAAAAGATAAATGATATCCAATATACATATTTCATGTTGAACCATATGTAAAACAATATTTGAATCAGTTATTGGAGAATTTAATCTTATAAAACTTGGGTGGTCCATTGGAAATGCAAAAATGTTGATAGAAAATAAATCACAGGAGTTTTGAGTTGGATAAACTATAGTGAAATTAGATCTGTTGGATCTACTTTTAGAAAAAAATAATAATTAAAGAACTGTAAAATTTATCAATGAAAATTGGATTCTGCAAAATTAAATTAGGCACCTGAGTCACTTGTAATAAAAAAAATTTTTGTGAAATACAAACCAACAGTCACTACTGCCACAATAGAGGTTAATTTCCATCAGGTTTCCAGCCTTGATGAACTCAAGCAAGTTCTCTTCTTCCTGTAATACTGAAATTCACATTTACTATCATTCTTGTAACTAATAATTGAGTCATATTTCAGCTGGATTGATTAATTGTCATTGATAGATGAAAATCACTTTTCTGCATCATATTGAAATGATTAGTCAAAATGTTATGTTCATAATTATTATTTTTGTGATAGTCCACCATGAACTATTTATGCACTTTTTTGACCAAAAGTTTTGTTCATATTGAAAAACTTGTTTAAAATTTGATTTAATAGTGACATAGTTTTTACAGTAGTTATAACACAATCATTTTGTCTTAGACAATCTGATTTAGTTCTGTAGTAACAAATTTACACCTGAACCAACTGCTAACTAATTTAATGTTAAAAAAACTTTACCAAATTCTAACAAGAAATTCTATCTATTCATTTTATTTAGCCCATCTTTCATTAAAGATTAGCATTTTTAAAAAAGCTGATAGGTAATGCTTTATGCAAGAAAAATGTTCACTATGTGGTGGGCTTTTAAGTAGCCTGCCTATTTTGTTTTTGTAGAAAATTATGATTTCTTTAATAGTGAGATAAATAGCATAAAAAATAAGTCAGTAAAGTATTTTCAATGTTGAGTTATATCCCCATCTCCCTTCAAAGAAAAATTACAAAATATCTCTAGATCATTTAAAAGTCACAATTTCCTGAAAAACATTATTGTAAATATATAGATATATAAAGATTTTAAGGCATCTATAATGTGTTCAACATAAATATATTTATACATATTTATACTTTTTTTTATAGATTATTTAAGGAAAAAACATGGACTGCTTTACTTGCTGGTGGTACTAATTTGGTTTATCAGTGGACAGTTAATAATATTACTTTTACTAAAACTTATTCAACGGTAAGATTTTTGAAAATTTTTATACATGATATTTTATATATATGATATTTATATAAGTTGGGAAGTCATCACTATTAATGAATCCTGTTGGAGTATATTCTGAAGTTACAGCATATGAATTTACAATATTAGTGTACAGTGCTTACTATGTGCTAGGTGTTATTAAATATAAAGGTGCAAAAATTCAGTTATTAGATTTGTCATGTAGTAGTGGAGCCAAAGATGATATTTTTTATATATTACATTGTGTGATGATATTGTTATGCATCCTATAATATTGGTAAAATTGTTTTGAGTGAATCTTGAACTGTAGATGCAATAATTGTAGCTGGAACAGATTATCACAATAATCAGACATATTTATTGCTTGGTATCACATTTTTGCTAAGTGTTTAGTTTATTTATAAAATAATTGGTTTATTAGATTTCACATTAATAACTTTTATCCAATTTTAACTCGTATATTAAAACTCATATTGTGTAGTAATACTTTTTCTATCATCCATCTCATGATTTGAGATTTAAATCAGAGTTGGATAAAATTTAGAATTTTTTTTCCCAGATTCCAAAAAGTGCTACAATTTTTTTTTCATTATACTTTTTTGGAAGGTTTACCTACCTATTTCAATTTAAACTCTTAATCTTTTTTTTTTTTTAATTACATTTTTTTTTTCTTTTAGGATTCATTTTTAATTAAAGTTTTTGATGTAGCTCTATAATTGAGATGTTAGAATAAATTTTCTCAAGAGGATGACAAGAAGTGACTTATTAACCACTAATAGTGATCATTATTGCTTGATTATAATTCCATATTTCCTAATTAATCAATCTGTCTTTGGGGAAAAATGTACATACATACACATTCTATTGTAAAGTAATTCATTTCTGTACTGATTAATGTATTTTTAAAAAAAATTAGTACACACTATAAAGTAATACCAAATTTGGAATGACACTGGTGCACAGAAATTTACTTTGTGCAGTATTTAGTTAAAACTATATTACATTCATATTGGCCTTTCAAGCCAATTGTGCAAACGCTTTGCGAATGTTAAATAATAAATGAATACCCTCTGACCAATACAAGATATAGAATTTATGCAGGAATAAAAAGAATCCCTCTTATTCCTACGACTCAAATATTTATATATGAGCAAATCTGAAGTACTGGCACAGAAGGTGTGACAATATAAGTCACTTTAAATTACTATATACAATGTCTGAATGAATGATGCCGATGAAATTTTCTAGAATTTACTAAGCTTGAAAGGCTGATATGAATGTAATTACAAATTGTATACAGACGCTATAAAAATAAATGCTTATTTAAAACTATATTATTATTTTCAAAATAGACTTGCAAAACTCACTATTATAACAAACCAGATGACACATTAATTTTTCTTAGTACTGTTATTTTCAAAATTAAACACAAATCTTTTTTTAAAAAAAGAGAGTAGACTGAAAATGGTACTTGGTGGATGTTAAAAAAAAAAAAATTTCTAGGTGCATTTCATTCATAACTATTTGTATGTCAAACTTTTTCTCTTATAAAATAATGTAAGTTTGCATGTTTTATTTATAACAATGTATATAATGAAGATGCAATGTCTAAGTGATGTAAGTATTCTGGGGAAAAAATCTCTCTAAATTAATTTTACAAATGTATCATAGCATCCAGGATTTGTAACATATGGGTGGTAACAGTAACTTTTATCACTGAAAGAATTTGTTAAGAAAAATATGTATTTTCTTCATTAAAGATAAGATGATTGTTTTTAAAATACTTTTGATTCAAATAGTGTATTTTCTTCATTAAAGATAAGATGATTGTTTTTAAAATACTTTTGATTCAAATAGTCAAAGGAAAGCAATTTTATTAAATTGTTTTATAGTTCAAATCTTCGAGTATTTTCATTTGTTTTTCTGAAGTATCTGAATAGAGTTTTTTGTTTTTTTAATAGACTGGCAAATATTTATAAGAATAATAGGAAAGATCAATTTAATATTCTTTATTGTAACAATCGTTTTATTTATTACATGTTTTATATTTATATAAAGTTAAGTACTATATTAAAAGCAAGTTTGTAACCAATCAAATAATTTCAGATTGAACATTAAACCACTAAACATCACATGATCACCATTAATCTAAGTGCAGTGCTCTCAGATCCAAAGCTCCTCACTGACGAAAACCACAAGCTAGAAACTAGTCTAGGGATATTGGATGAGTAGGCACTAGATAGGAATTTTATGCACAAGTTTTCTGGCATCCATTGATTACTCTGGCTTGCACTGAGTGTCACCACTGTATGAAGAGTTTTACCTGTTTTAATTTCACATTGAATGGGAAACTTCCATTCCTCAAGTGAGTTAGGCTCTAAATATTGAAATCTTTCCACTAAAACCATAGCCCAACTCTTTTTTATAAATATTGTGATTGCATATTAGTTACTTTCAAGATTAAAATATATTTGCAAATTTATACATGAAGTGTTGCTAGAATGGCAATATGGATATTTTATATTTGAATTTGAGCTAGTGATTGTAATTGGTTTATATATATATATATAAAGATTAGATTAAATGAGTGTGTTATTTGAGTACTAAATTTTTGATATCAATAATACAGAAATGAAAATGTATATCAACGTAATATTTTTTTTTTACTGATAAAACCTAAGAAAATTTGAAAGGAGTATCTGATAAGAATTGTGAAAAGAAATGTCAAAACTGTCAATTTAAAAGGAATTCACATTATTGACACAGGATTAAAGGTTAATATTATTGCCCAGTACTTCTGAACCATTTAGTGTCTCAAAATCAACAATTTCAAAACTGATGACTGTATCTTCTAGAAATAAATTAACATAATGTGCTTAAACTACTTTATGCCTGTTGAGCATTATTAAGATTGAAACTAAAAATATAAAAGCATAATAAAATATATCTCTGCAACATATATTTGAAATTTTTAAGATATGACAAAACAATCTATTGTGAGCTTTGCAAGTAGAATATAAGAATAAAAATTGAACAATAGATGATTGGAAGCATGTCATATGTTTAGATTACTTAGAGTTTACATTTTCCTCAATTACTGGAAAGATCATCTAAAAATGATTATTAGCCAGGTGTTTGTTTTTATCATCTAATGAAGTATGATAGAACTGCCATGATTTTGTTCAGCCATATTATATTCTTTTTGCATGATTATTACAAAGTGAAAGCATTGTATCGAGTAACATTGCTTCTATAGTAAGATATTTATTTATTTTAGGAGCATGATGATGATGGTATGGATCTTCCATATTCTACTCAGTCCTGATTTAATATTGTAGAATCTCTTTGGTATATTTTTGAATGAATAAGATATTAGTATCTTTTATTAATAATTCTCTTAAAATTTCTGAAATGGTTTGATAGTTCTCTATACAGTATTGTAATGTTACATAATTACAAAGTATAAATGTAGTCATAATTCAAATTATAGCTTTTCATCACAATAATTATTTATTCTTCATTTATTTTCAAGCAGCTTTTTAAATAATAATTTTAATACTTAGTGAAAATAATTATATAAAAATGTGATTAATGTTTGTTTTCCACTTTCTGTTTGTTTCATTGACAGTCATTTTTTATTCTTCAGTTTTTTTTATTTTGTAGGAAAACTTAAAAAATAAATTATGAATAATTAAAAAAGATGGGCAGATTATTCTTGTGGTAAAACGAGAGAAACATTTTTTCACAATAATCAATTCTATAATTTTTTTGACTATAATATATATGTCAGACAAATCAGAAAGTCAGATGGCAGGAAAGATTTAGTAGAAAGTACTTACAAGTGATTTAGAATGCTAAAAAATAAAAATATTTTAATTTGAGGCTGGTCATTCATATGTGATTTAATATTTAAATCAGTATTGTTGTTACTTGTTAGTTGTTTTTTTTATGTATATGCTAATCTTAATTTTGTATTATTTCGATATGCATTTTAAAACTAATGGTGAACTCAAGATGACTGGGGGGGGGGGGTGTAAGAAAGAAAAGAACATGCATATATTAGAATACTTTATGTATAGGGGAGGGGGTATTTTATGCATAAAAGAACATCATAGAAGTAAACCAGAAGCAAACACAATATATAATCTTTTTTTGATATACATTAGAAGGATAGATTTTTTGTCTCAGACTTGTCAGAGTTTGTGAAATATTAAGTGTAAATACTTGTATTATCATGGATTGTTTTGTGTGTGCTGTGGTATGTAGATATATATATTAAAGAAAACTGATGATTACTCATTCACATTTAAATGTTTGTATATAAATAATAACTTTTAAAATTTTTTTTTTTTTTGAGTGTAATATAAACTGTTTTCTGTTCTGTTAGACCAGTAAATATATAAGGGGAAGGGGGATAATTTTTATGAAAATTAAGTTGTATTATTTTTTTGCATTTATTTAAAATTAGTTTATCTTATCAAGATTTCAGTAGCTCTACATATTTCTTTATCTCTCTTTTTTAATAAGTTTAAGGTCAAACTCTGTTATTCTTTATTCTTTTCTTCTTTTTCACCTCCCAGCTCCTTCTGATGAGATTGCTAGCCAGAACCTTCATTGCAAACAAAGCTTCTCTTGTGAACTGCATTTGGATTTGCTTTTAATTCGGCAGTGAAAAACTTTTCAAATTTTGTGAGCCTGAGGAGATTTTCCTCCCTTCCCCCGGTTTTTTTTCCACACATCTTGAGTGACATTTCCTGACCTTTTCTGACCTTAGTTGAAAATCATCTTTTTTTATTATTATTATTGTTATTTAATGAGGGGAGAGGGGATAGCTATTTATTTAATTTGTGGCAGCAGCATAAAATTCAGCATTCTATTCATTTCAACGATAACTTTAATTTAAATATGTATATATGTATAAACTTTTAATATATATACACACAAGCATATACACTGATATCCAACATCTGGGATTATTTTAATTAAAAATTCCGCATCCTTTTTTTAAAGCAATAAACCTTACAGGAAGTAATGCAGATGTTCCTTAGCCGTGTAGCAAAATGATCATATAAGTAGTAATAAGCTTTACAGTTTGTGGAATATAAATTAATATTTTGTTATTCAGAAGATGTACTCTCTTAATTTCAGTTTTTTGCTAAAATAATTTCGTTATAAAATACGTTTAAAAACATTTTAAAATGTTATATTTTATTCAATGTTTTAATTATGTTTACAAATATTTATATATTATGTACTTTTTTTACATTTATTCAAACATTTAGATATATAGGGAAACTCATAGATTACTTTAAAAAATAACTATTATATAAATATCACTATTTTGTAATCACTTCTATAGATAGTAGCCATAAAAATTCTAATTTAAATATTTAATCTTTTATGGCAACTATCTTCATTTCTCATAGTATTATATAGTATTAATTTTGTAGGTGAAGGTTAATAATGTTAAATTTTTAAAGAAATAAGAATACAATTTAATTTGTATGTGTTCATAGTTGTTTCTATATATTCTTCTGCATCTTTTGCCTGCTTTCTTTTGGCTTGTAAAGATACAATGAGTGTGACAAATACACAGATTAATATAACTACTTAATACTTATTACTAAATTGATTAATATCAGTGTAACCTCAATCCATTAATCTTTAATTAAAAGATCAGAGAAAATAAACATAATCTTAGGAAAACAAAAATATGAGAACTCACTAAAAATTATATTAAAACTGAAATATATATATAAAATACAATTGAAATATAGTGATTCAAAACATTTTATATCTATTATTTGCGATTTTGTGTGTGTATATATATATCACAGAGTTAACACAAAATACTGTCTGCTGTGTTGACTAGATATTTGCTGACATTTTACACTCCCTAACAATCTTTGTTTTCATTTTGTAAATAACCAAAGATAAATGAAAAAGCCTTTAAAATCATAGTTCAAGATTTTAAATAAATAAATAAATAAACAATACTTCTGTATATAATATAAAAATAATATAAAATAACAATTTGTGTCAATTGTTAATACAGAGTTTAATATAAATAAATAAAATAATAAATAATATTTCCAAGCGCTTTCAACTCTTACGAGTCCTTATCAAGGCAGCATAAAAAATTCTATTTTTTCCTAGGTGATGAATTTAACATTTCATTGTATTGGCCAGGAACAACTAATCGGAAAGCTGGTTAATTTCGAATTCATAGCACAAGATGAATTTTGTATAAGATATGATTCTTTAATCTTGCGTTTTTTATCATGTGTTTCATGCATTAATATTGTAAAATCCTTTGGACTACATATATGACCTGTATTATTTTGGTGAACATAAAAAGCTGAATAAACTGTATCATCTTCTCTTGCTCTATTATAAGTATATTTATGTTGTTGAAGGTGATATTTAATATTTGTTTTGGTTTCTCCAACATATATTGCACTACAATTTATTTGTGGGCATCTAATAGAGTATACAACACTGCTTTTATCCTCCTTATTTATTATTTCTTTAGAATTATTTATTAACCTATTAAGGTTAGGGGGAGTTCTCCATGCTAATTGAAAATGTTGACTTAAAACTTTTATTATATTTTTATTAATATTGGGAATAAAAGCTAATGACATCCATGGTTTATTATTCATATTTATATGGTCACTATTATGACATTGTTTATAATGCTTCAATACAGTAGATAATAGCATTTGTTTATTATAACCCACTTGTATTAAATCTTGCATATAACATTTTATATTATCTTTCATAAACATTTCATTTGAACACAGTCGTTGATTACGTGTTAAAAAGGCTCTAAAACCAGCTAATTTGTGTACTAAAGGAACATTAGATGTTGGATGAATGTAACCTCTATTATCTATATGTTTTACAACCATTTTATATACTAATTTATCATCTACCCTTGATATTTGCAAATCTAGGTATTTAATACTAGAATTGTCTTCTCTTTCTATTGTCCAAACTAAACCAGACACTATAAAGCAAATTTTTGATAGTTTGCAGAACCAGGATGGTTTAGTTTGGACAATAGAAAGAGAAGACAATTCTAGTATTAAATACCTAGATTTGCAAATATCAAGGGTAGATGATAAATTAGTATATAAAATGGTTGTAAAACATATAGACAATAGAGGTTACATTCATCCAACATCTAATGTTCCTTTAGTACACAAATTAGCTGGTTTTAGAGCTTTTTTAACACATAATCAACGACTGTGTTCAAATGAAATGTGTATGAAAGATAATATAAAATGTTATATGCAAGATTTAATACAAGTGGGTTATAATAAACAAATGCTATTATCTACTGTATTGAAGCATTATAAACAATGTCATAATAGTGACCATATAAATATGAATAATAAACCATGGATGTCATTATTAATAAAAATATAATCAAAGTTTTAAGTCAACATTTTCAATTAGCATGGAGAACTCCACCTAACCTTAATAGGTTAATAAATAATTCTAAAGAAATAATAAATAAGGAGGACAAAAGCAGTGTTGTATACTCTATTAGATGCCCACAAATAAATTGTAGTGCAATATATGTTGGAGAAACCAAAACAAATATTAAATATCACCTTCAACAACATAAATATACTTATAATAGAGCAAGAGAAGATGATACAGTTTATTCAGCTTTTTATGTTCACCAAAAATAATACAGGTCATATATGTAGTCCAAAGGATTTTACAATATTAATGCATGAAACATATGATAAAAAACGCAAGATTAAAGAATCATATCTTATACAAAATTCATCTTGTGCTATGAATTCGAAATTAACCAGCTTTCCGATTAGTTGTTCCTGGCCAATACAATGAAATGTTAAATTCATCACCTAGGAGAAAATAGAATTTTTTATACTGCCTTGATAAGGACTCGTAAGAGTTGAAAGCGCTTGAAAATATTATTTGTTATTATTTTATTTATTTATATTAAACTCTGTATTAACAATTGACACGAATTGTTATTTTATATTAGTTCAAGATTTTATAAATCTTATGAAAATTTAATTTCACTACTTATTGGCAAAAAATCTTTGATGAACATTTGTTTTGCAAAAATTTTGAGCATCAAATTAGAACTCTTTCATTATTGCCCTCATCTGTCGCATGCATATACAATAAACATAGCTACTCTTTAAATGCTAATTACATTTATCAGAATTTTATGAGTCTCTGCAATGTTCAGCATTTCACTATTTTTTTTTTCTTTTTTTATTTAATAAAATCTATACTATAGTGTACTATGATTAGGAATGTTAGCCTTACCTAAACTGAAAATTATTCATATTCGGCTCATTCTTAAAGGAGGGTAATATGCCAGTTTTTATTATAATGTTAGTACTCATCTCTTTTTTCTTTTTACAAAAATTGCAGAATATTTTTCCTTTGCTTTACAGAGATTTTTTTAGTCTAAATATTTTTTTTATGGAACTCTGTGAAAAATTTGGTGGATATAAACACTTATTTTTTGGGTGAATATGGTTTTTTTCTTTTTTTTTTTTTTTTTTGAAACTCAAATCTGCCACAAGTTATTTCTTAATAAGTTACCTGCATACAATTTATAAACCTGTCAAGTTTATAAAAATGGATATTTAGTTTTTTATTGTTATTATTTTATTTGAGTTACAGTGGATGGAATTTTATACAATATCTATTCCATAAATGCTGATATGCCTAAAGTTTTTTATCCAATTTTTTTTTTTTTTTGTATATATGTAAATGATCTTTGTGCTGCTCTATGCATCCATTTTATGTTTCAAAAAGGAACTTTATTGATTCAAAGTAAAATTTTACATTTCTATATACAATATTTGCTTACATGATATTCATTTATCTTCTGTAATTATATTTATGTATAAGGGTACATAAGTCATGAGAGGGTTGCAATCTTTGCAAGGGGAAAATCAGTTTGGCAATAATAAAAAAAGATATATTTTAAATCTAATGTCATGTTTATACACATAGAAGTGGAGCTAGTGTTAATTAGTTCAAATGCATTGAGTAATTCAAGTGCAAGAACGTTTCCTTGGATGATAACATATATATCATGAAACAAATGTTACAATCACTTATTAATATGGTTGGGTTTGATATGGAGGCTAGCAAGGAATTGATGTTTGCTATTATGGTATTAATCTTGTTAACTTGTGGGGCATATATACAATGATTATGGTTATTATTATTATTTTATGCTAAAATGTTGTTATTAGTAAGTTTGAATCCATAAAGATTATCTTGAATGTTTCAAAGGGGCAATTCATGGTAATGAGGAGTCCAGTGCATGCAGAAGGGGATGATGAATCTTTGGAGCATGTACAGAACCTCTCTCTATTTAGATGTTTTTCCAGATCCATTTGAGATCCAGCATAAATCTTGATTTCTAGTAATCCAAGTATATGTGGCTGTGTTTTTATAATCCATTGTTTCAGTTTATTCATCCTTGAAGTTGAGTTCAGTCTCCTTATATTAATTGCTGCAATTTTCTATTTTCCTTTATGTTATATGAATCGGATGAGGTAATTTATAGATTTACTGAAAACCATATTTTACATTTAAACTTTTTCTAAATATCTGCCTTCTTTCTTCTATGCAAGGCTCTCTCTAATTTCATCATTAAATGATGACTTTCAAAAATCATTCGATGGGACCTTATTAATTTAATAAAATTTAAAACTTTGAAAATTCAGTGCTATCTTTTTTAAAAAAAAAAAAACATAGCTTTCTAGAAACTTGTCTTTTATTTGGGTTCAAAAATAATTATTCCCTATTATAGCTTTTTACTTATGAAGTTTAAATTTGATCTTCTTTTGAAAACAGTTCTAAAATTCGAAATAGAATATTTTATTCATTCCTTCTATTGTATTCTATTCAGAATATCAAGTTCAATTAATCAGTGATCTATTTGTAAATTTTTCTCATCAGTATTTTTTGCATCATTATTGTGTTGCTGATTCTGCATTTTCCATAGATTCTCCACTGTTCTGTGGAATTTGCTTCATTGGTTTCTCTCATTTTTGTATGGATTCTAATCTTACTCTTTCTCATTTTGACCGTATATAATATTTCCTAATTTTATATTTTTTTCACTACACACTTTTATAACTAATACATTTTATTGAGCCTATTATTTAAGAATGATAGAAGAAAAAAAAATTGAGTATATTCTTTTTACAAAAGAAAGCAATGAAAAATAAAGTGTCAAGTAAAGCAAGCCATATTGATATCTCAGAACATATCTTATACATAGCAGTAACATGGGCAATTGGGAAAAATAAAGTGAAAAGACAGAAGTCTTTAAAGATATGGATTTGAAGGAGACTGGGTTAGATTGTTAGTGTAGAAGTGTTCAAAAAATATATGTAAATAAAATTATTCTTTGATGAAATTATAAAGAAAGTGTGTATTTAAAGACAGAAAATTTTAAATATATGCTGAATGCAAAGAGTGTAAGGAAAAGAATTGTGAAAATAAAATAATTAATGGATAATCTTAGAAAAGAAAATCTCTGTGAATTTTTGAGAAGTAATGCAAGAGAGTTTGAAAGTAGTCTGGTTTGGTATAACTACTTTTGGGGAGTTAACTATTAGTAAATGATTTATTTTTATTCTAGTTAATTAAAAATAGATAATGTTCCTTCAATATTTAAATTTAGAATTTTGCATGGTTAATTAAAAATGTACCATCTTTTCAGTCATTTTAAGCAAACTAATCTCTTTAAAAAATTGATGAATAGACAAACTAAAAGTGAAAAACCTTTATTTTTTTCTATGATAAAATTTTAAAAACCTTTATTTTAATATGGAATGTTTTATACTGGTATTAAACTATTTTATTTATAAACATTAAAAATAGATAATTATATTTGAGATATATGCAGAAATTAATATTTCAACAAACTTCTTATATACTCATATTTGGTTTCATTTATTCTCAATGGATTTGAATACTCATCTAATGGTGCTTGGATAAACTCTGTACAGTATATGATTTTATTAACTTATTTAATTAAAATATAATTTTATAAACATTTCCCCCCTCCAACCATTAGAATTATTATAATAGTATCAAAATTGTTAGTATATGGCACAAACAGATATATATATATAGCCACATTTTATAAAAATAAAAACTTTGCTGTTTGAATGATTCAGTTATTTGTGTGTGTGTGTGTGTGTGTGTTTATTGATGAGAGGGTTATATATGTTTAAATAAAATTATAATTTTAATATTAAATTATTAAAAATAATTATTACTATTATTCTAACTACTATAAATTCAATTGTGCAAATAAGTCAATAATATCTGACGACTTAAATTTAAAATATTTGCCATATATTGAATTATGCAATAAAGCTTTAACATGATACATTTGCCATTTTAATTTACCTTACATTTATCAATCTTCTTCCACACCACCTGCAATCTTGAAATGTTTTAATTTAATTTTGCAATCAGTTCTATTTTTTAATCACATGAACAAATCTTATTTACATATTTAATGATTGTGGGAAAATGAGATAGTGAGTTAATTGTCATGAGATTAGAAAGGAAAAGTGTTAGTTATTGCATGATGATTAGATGCACCAGGAAGAAAATTAATTATAAAATACCCTCCAGCCGTTGTATTAATTTTTACTGATTTTTTTTCTTCAATTCTACAGTTCACCTATGCTTTGACAGAGCCTGATAGAAATATTATTCAAGTGATTGTGAGCAATGGATTAGGATCATCAAAAGTATTTGTTTATGTAAAAGTTATGCATCCACTTTACAGCTTGCATATGGATGTTCCAGTGTGTGTATGTGGTCAGAATAGTAGTATTATTTTGACTGTTGAAGGTGAATCAGGATTCAATTTAACAGTTGATTATGGGGATAAGAGTGAAATTGAAGTTTTTGAAATAATTTCTCCCCCAGAATTTAAAGTCAGTAATGTGTCTAAATTTCAATGGAAGGTAAATCATCGATTTTTAAAACCAGGCCATTATGAAGTGATTGTTAATGCCTCCAATCCTGTGACTTCATTGACAAGGAGCAAAAGAGCACTAGTTGAAAAGGCCATCTCTGGAGTAAAATTGAAAGCATTATCTCCTATGATTGTTGCTACTTTATCAGAAATTGAAGTTGTAGCAGAAGTTGAATATGGTACAAATTTGGAATTTACTTGGAATTTTGGAGATCAAATTGAAGAACATTTTACAAGTATTCAGAAGTAAGTAAAATATTATGCAATTTTATTAGCATTATTTTATAATAAAGTATTTTTTTAATGCACATGCATACAGATAATATATATTACATCATTATTGAGGAGAGCTTGATAGAATATGCATATATATATAAATGTTGATACATGTGCACACAATTCTTTATATATATGTATACATATTTTTGTTATATGCATATGTACTTTATATGTGTGTGTTTATAAACTATCTACAGTATATATAATTCAGTTGTAATTACCAATACATGATCTGATTATTTGTCTATTAAATCTGTAAAATATTTTATTAATTTAGAAAATATTATTAATGTAAATATTATGTTGATATATGATCACTAGATGGAGCTTACCAATAGCTCTAATCAAGCTTTATTTTATAAGTGCCGAAAGAGAAAGAATTCAAAATCTCTATCAGAAAGTTCAGGCTTTCAAATTGATAGTAACATGTTTTATAAGTGCTGACTTTTGAATTAGTATTTTAGATCTAGTTTTTAGAATCCCAGCCCTCCACTGAGGTGAATCATAAGCTCGAAACCAATTGGTCTGGAGATAGGGACTTTCTGATAGACATTTTGAATTCTTTCTTTTTCGGCACTTATAAAATAAAGCTTGATTAGAGCTATTGGTCAGCTCCATCTAATGATCATTTAAATGTAAGCTTAAAAGCAAGTTACGAAATTTATGACTTGTTTTATTAATTATTATGTTGATATATCTTTACACACATAGATTCTCACATATAATAGTCTCTGAAGCTTTTTTTAACTCATTTCCCTAAAATAGAAAATATGGATAGTGGTATATATTTGTTAAAAATTTTATCAGATAGAAGTAACTACTGTAATTAATGCAGATGTTGAATGCTAGATAGTTTTTTTTTATACCTGTTTGTATGTATCTTACTTTTTTCAAAGAGTCAGTGTGGTCCCTAAAATATACAACTGCTGACCCAGTATCAGATTTGTGTAGTTATAACACCAAATACAATACCTTTGTTATTAACTTGAATAGTACAAAGGTAGCTAAATGTTGAATTTTTATGTGTAATCCATTGCCTTCACTGACAAATGTCGATAGCCAGAAACTAATCTAAGGATTTTATTGATACTGTCATTTAATGTTCATTGCTCCTCACATTTAGTTGGGGAGTAAAAAATAGATTGGATTACTCTACTAATAAAGTCAACAAATGGTTTATTACTTGAGGGTGAGGATCATCTAATGTTAGAGCATTGGAAATGATAGAGCAGCAGAATTTCGATCCAATGATCTTATAACTTTGGAATCTGTCACTAATATTATTAATACAGATGTTAAATGGGAGTTAGGAATATCATATGATGCTTTATTAACTATTAAATTATCTTTCTTTTTTTTCAATTTATTGCATTGAATTGATTTTTAAGGAATGTGTAAAAGCTGCCAATACAAATGCTAATAATTATATATTTTTTAAAATAAAGAATTGATAATATTAAATTTAATAGCTTATCTGATTGATAGGTTTTTTTTTTAATTTTTGTTGCTTTGAAATCTCAAACCCTGTATTAAAAAAATTATTGTTTTATTAAATCCTTTTATAGTAAAAAATCAGTCATATATGTAAGTGTCTGAAGATTTGGATCTTTTTCTTAATATTTAAGAATTAGATAAATGCTTGGCTTGAATTAATATTTTGAATCTTATGTCCTAGCTCCTCACTGATGAGAGCCATAGCTCGAAACCGGTCTGGGGATGGGGACCATCATAGATAAAAGCTTCATGTATTTTCTCTTGTAGCATTTATCATAAAAAAAAAAATAATAATTAAGCTTGTTTAGAGCTAGTAGCAGGCTCTTTATATATTAAATCCTTTTATCTAATTTAGAAACTCTAACTGTTTGTTTATTTGCTTAATTATGATATATTTTGTCATTTAACATACTTCTATCAAATTGATTTCCTTAAAATTTTGTGCATACATTATAAATCAATGAAAATGCAATATGACAATGAAATATTTTAGGTTGATTCCCTGGTTTGTTTATTTTAGTGGTTTGGAGAACTGAATTTCAAACATTTTAATTTCAGTTCATTAAGTTTTTAGTGATGTGCATGAAAGGGTGGTATTTTTTTTTTTATAAAAATAAAAAATGTTTATGGTATATTCAAATAGAATTAAAAGCAAATCTTAATTTCTCTTGATTATAAAAGTTGTTTTAAATTTGAATTTCTCTTGATTGTAAAGTTGTTTTAAAAATGAATTGGAATCATATGCACCATAAATTTTCTTTAATCTTTTCTGAATTGTCTCTGGAAATTGTACTATTATGCTACCTAGCTCATTTTAGTCACAATACTTTCTCATGTTATGATGTTTGTATTGAAAATATTTAGCAGTATGCAATGTAAGCTTGGATTTTTGATTTCAGCACATGTGTATAATGTTCAGATATTAATTTGTGAAATTGTATGTATGGTGGCAATTTAATTAATGAGATATCAGTTTCATTGACCTTGTTGGTAATTCTTTGCATTTGGAAAAGATCTTATGTAAATGCAGTTATTTCTTTTTTTAGAGGAATTTTTTATACATCAAGTTATATAATAATTATTTATGATTATTTTATCTTAAAAAAATATTTCAATAAAAAGAGTGTAGATTTTGAAAAAAAAAAAACAGATTTTTTTCTATTGTAAATTTTGAAAGACACATGATATCTAACTTATTGGAAAATGTTAAATTCAAAAGTTTTGTTCTGACATTTATATCTAATATTTTATAAATTGTAATGTTTACATATATATGATTCAAAACTTTTGATTTAGTCAAGCGTTGTTAGCCGAGAGATCATCGCACTCGCCTTGCAAGCAAGTAGTTGGTTGCAGACAGGTGTGGGTTCGCATCCCGACCAATGCTTTGACCTATGGGAAAAAAACAACTTTTGATTTATATAAATATTTATAAGATATTTCAATAAATGATGAAAAAAGAAACAACTTTTTTTCTCCTATAGATATTGAAAACATGTAGTCTTTCTTACTAATATATATATACATTTGAGAAATTAATTATAAATACATTTTTTTGGATATATATTTAATATTGTTGAAAGAAAAAAAAACACTTTTTTTTATTTCTTTGATATATATATTATAACGGTCGGAGTGAAATGGAGTCTTACCGTATCTGCTCTACAGGGCGCCATTTATAACGGTTGGAGAATCAAGTCTTACCGTATCTGCACTACAGGGTGCCACTAGGTTACTAGAACCTAGAAAATTTATATAGTAGGCAGATACACGCTGTTAAGATCTAACTTTTACATATATATGGTTTATTCCGACCGTCAGCCCATGCCACTAGCTCAGGGAACAACAGAGATTTATAATATATAATTTTATTTAAAATATATCTTCAATATTAAAAAATTAAAAGCCACTGTCAGTAATAACACACAAAAAACATTTATTAATGCACATATATAAACATTTAAAATTTGAGGAATAAAATTTATTATTTTAGATTGGTTATTAATTTTTTTTAAATTTAGAATTATTAAGAAAGTCCGCACAGATGGACATTTTATATATGTTGAGTATAGATAAGCTACATAAATTACTCAGTTCAAAACATTTCAAAATAAACATAAACGATCAAAATATAAAGTCATTGATGGAATTGGCATTCATCATAAGATGCCGCATTGACACCAATAACTTAAAAGACATTCGAATAAATACATTTTTAGATACTTAACATGAGGTATCATATTTACTGAATATCTATATATTTTAATCAAATATGAAAATAAAAACATAATTAAACGTTGACAAATCTATGCAGTCATCTATACCCAACTTAAATTTAATGCATTTAAATAATTTAGTCTATAAATATTTAAAAAAAAATGGGGATGATTAAGTCAGCAAACTCAAAAGTATAAAAATTAAACATTAATAATTGATTTGAAAAGTCAGATCAAAGTTCATTTAAAAAAATTAGGTTTAGCTTGTCAAATCTTGAAAGTTCTTAATTTTTTTTAAAAACAAAAAAAAATTTCAGTTCATATCTTACAGTAGAGCAGTCCCGGTTCCTGGTGTCAATTTCCATGAAGTCTTTATTTGAAGACCGGTCTATTGTTCTGGAGGTAGCCTTAGCTGCTTCAATCCTGGTAATATTTTATTGCAGAACCCATATGATTTGGGTCTGCAACAGTACCACTCATAATTCAACAGTCATTTCATTTGAAATAAGTGAGAGAAGGTGACAAGCGCGTCTTATCACCTTTCTCACAAAATCAAGCTGGAACTCCTGAGTTTAATTTGGATATTTTTCTTTTTATAGTAATCCTACGGACTCATTGAACATAGTTTTCTGTTCAATCATTTTCATTACGGTTCGAGCATTAGTTTTCTGCTTCTATTGGACATCTAATTTTTTTGTTCTCTTATCTATATCTTTCATCTGATTTTTTTATATAAGAGCCCCAAGGGCTAGTTTGCTTTTCGTTTAATTTATAAAACAATCATTTCCATTTACTGAGATTACATAGGAATCTTTTAACAAAAATATTTTATCTTGTACTTTTTTTTTTATAAAAAAAGTACGTTCAGATACTTTTTTTTTTATTTTAAAAAGAAAATAATACTTTTAATGTTTTCATTCCATTTGTGCGATATATTATATACGTTAAACAACTTTTAATTTTCAGTTTTTAAGTTAAATTTTTTTCTTTTTAATAATCAATTTTTATTTATAATCTTTTTATTTTAATTTAAAATAATGTAATGGCATATTATATACCGTTACATATCAGTAAACTTTCTCAAAAAACAAAAACATTAAAAAAAAAAATTTACTTAGTGTTAGTAATTATGTCACACAAATTAATTTAAATGAAATAAAGATGCATAATTTAGGTTGTTTATTTGGTAGTTGTGGAGGGACCATACTACTGCTGATAGATTGGCGCTGCGCCACCATCAACAACCGGCCCGAAGCTTGCAAGCGATAAATTTGTATACGAAATTTGCCGATCCCCCCCAAAAAATGCCCGAGGCAATACAAATCCAACAAATCCATCAAAAATACAAATTACAAAAAAAACACAATTGGTCAAAATATGCAACCCCTACACACCACAACTAGCTAATTTCATCAAATTCTTCGCTGAAATTGAAAAATAAAAGTGCCCGAGGCAGTACAAATTCAATGAATCCATCGAAAGTACAAATTACAAAAAAAAACAAACAAGGAAAATCCTTTAAAATTCAAATTAAAAAAAAAAAACAGAAATCGGTCAAAATATGCAAAACACAGACCCCCTCCCACAAATTCTAGGCTAAAATTGGAAATTCATCAATAATATTTAACAATGAAAAAGCAATACACAAAAAGTAATTACCAACCCCTCTCCCAAGTAAAAAACACGGCGGAGAGAGAGCGCGAAATCCAAAAACATCAAATTATTTACCTTTCAACATTTGTAAATATGCATCTATGATCACATTCAAAAGCAATTAATTGTTCTCTGGATTTCAAATTATGGCATATCTAAATTCATCAATAATATTTAAATAATTAAAAAGTAATCCTCAAAAAATTACCAACCCCTCCCCCAACTAAGAAACATGTCAGAGAAACAGCAGGAAATCCAAAACGTCAAATTATTTACTTTTCAACATTTGTAAATATGCATCTACAACCATATTCAAAAGCAATTAATTGTTCTCTGGCTTTGAAATTATGGCATATCTAAATTCATTAATAATATTTACATAATTAAAAAGCAATATACAAAAAATAATTACCAATGTAAAATCCGCCCCTCCCTCCAAAGTAGCTTAAATTGATAAATTAAATCGATGGCATAGATTTTCAAAAAATATACTAAATACTTAAAAAAGAAAAGACTTTCAATATCAAATTATTTAGCTATAAAGCAATTAATTGTTCTCTGGCTTTCAAATTATGGCATATCTAAATTGATCAATAATATTTAAATAATCAAAAAGCAATACACAAAAAATAGTAACCAACATAAAAGAGCAATACACAAAACATAATTACCAAAGTCCTTCCAATCATTTGTAGTAGGCACTTGAATGTGTTCAGCATAAAAATCCATTAAAAAGAACATTATTTTGATTTAGAGTTCACATTTTAAATAGTAACAGAAGATTGAGTAATGGTGGTTATTTGGTCTAAAAAAATACAGCAAAAGATGGCAGAATAATAGTGGTTATTTGGTCTAAAAATTACAGCAAAGATGGCAGAATTTTGAAGCTTTTAACACACTTGAATAGTAACTGAAGATTAAGTAACAGTGGTTATTTGGTTTAAAAAAATACAGCAAAGATGGCAGAATTTTGAAGCTTTTAACACACTTGAATAGTAACAGAAGATTAAGTAACAATGGTTATTTGGTTTTAAAAAAAATACAGCAAAGATGGCAGAATTTTGAAGCATTTTGGAACAGATTTTAACACACTTACATAGTAAGAGAAGATTAAATAATGGTGGTTACAGCAAAGATGGCAGAAAATAGCAGATTATAATTTAGAAATTGTAAAATTTAGACTGATGGTATATTAATCGCTTGCCATATTGCATCGAATAGATCTTCATTATGATGCAATCATCACCACATGAATTCGCCTAAGTATGAATCCAGGTGAGCGGTCCCCCTCTCTCACTTATTACGACATTTTAAAAGCCCCAAAGTCTTCCTACATTTTGGGTATGGGCCCCAGTAGCAGGATCAACAAAATCGTAAGAATGATTCACTTTGAAATGTTGGTAACCTACAGCATTCAATACATCACTTTTGCAGGCCTTCCAGCAGTCAATATATATGGTGGATCCTGTTGCTACATGTTGTTTAATGGCATCTAGAAGAACAGACACTGTTCGTTCTGGAATAGCAACAATGAAACACTTTAGTTTCTCTACATAAACCACCAAATAACCACTGTTGTGGAAGAATTCTTCCCTGTTGATTTTTGCATTTAGTGAATAGAGTTTTGTCGACCTCTACAATTTTTCCTGGGCCTCCAATTTTGCAGGATGGGTGAGGTAGCAGACTTTCTTTACATGCTTCTCTCAAATATTGCTTCCATGCAACGACAGTCTTCCTGTCCAAATCCAAATCATTTTTTCCTGATTGCCCTGCCCACCAAATAGTAAACAAAAAATAACATTAAAATTTAAAAATTAATTAGAAAGGTAAATTCTGTGAGTCCATATTATTTACTAGTATGACAGCATCCTCTCTAAATCTTGCACTCTTAGTCACATGCATTTATTCAAAAACATTTTTACAAACTGAGAATATCTTACATGTGCAATAATTTTATTCTTTTTTTTTCTTTTCAAAAATTTAAAATTTCATTTGAAATAATTTCAATAATGATTAAATCTAGGAATTGCAAATAATTTTGCATATTATTTTAATTATAAATGAAGCAGGGTAGAGGAGGGGCATACTCAGAAGTTTGACCTTAGTTTGATTAAAAGTGAATTATCCATTCTTGAAATAAGTGAAAAATAAAAAGAAAATCTGTATTGTTGTTGGTTATGTTAATGAAACTGTTAAAGTTGCATTCATTCTACAAGATAATTTTTTTATTAAAATCCAAATGGCATTGAATTTTCAAGTGGAAAATCTATTTGAAAATGTTAACCAAGGATCCACTGAGCCATTTACTACAAGCAGGGAATGGTTATATAGATTGAGAAATTAATATAGTCTTTAAAAAGTCAAAATTATTGGAGAAGCTATATCTGCCAAAAATTGACTGCTATCCGATTTCCAATAGAATTTTGAAAAACTGATCAAAAAGCCCAGTATATTCTGGAACAAATAAATACATGTGTACTCCTTTTAAATTTTTACTTATTGCACTTTCTTTTTCACAACGGCATTATGCTATTTTTTTGTTTTGTTTATGATCTTAATGTATATGTGTACTATCATTTTTAAATTACATGTCATCGAATTTTTTTTTATAAACATGTTAAAATGCATCTGTGCTAAATGTGTGTACTCATGAGCAGATGCTGTAGTTTCATTGTATTTTGATAAATGAAAAATATTGAAATGTTTAAAAATGCTAAGACATATTCTGAAATAGATTTCACTTTTGACTATATCTTATTAACCTAAATCTGAAAAGAAATCTAAATTAACCTTAAATATCATATATATTAGTGATAAAAAAATTTGCTATCAGAATGAAGACTGAAATATGAACTAAAGAAAGTGTAAATAATGCATATAATAGTTTAACAATTGATGCACATTAAAATTATAATCAAAATAGAAGTTGACATAATGATGGAATATTTTTTCTACAAAAAAATTACTTCACTTCAATATATGTATTTTACATCATTTTGAGGTAAACAATAACTTAGAGAAATAGTTCTAATAAAAATTAAATATAAAAAGAAATAATTAAGTTCGAAAAAACGAAATATGTCAAAGTTGATCAACTATGATAAAAATATATGGAACTAACTTAAATTTTGGTATTTTTATAAGAAAAAAATAATGAGAAAAATGTACATTTAGTAAAAAGAAATAATTGCTGTTGATTGTTTTTACAGTAAACAGACCCAAAAGAATTTAATATTTTGCTGAATATTATTTAATTGGAATTCAGTTTACCAATTTACTTAATTTGGATTCAGTTTTTCCAATTTATTGTTGTTGATTAGAAATCCGGTCACTGTTGTGTAGCACTAATTTAAATTATGCAATAAATATAATTTATTTTATAATTTATATTCATCTCTAGTTATAATGTGCAATGTATTTATTTTATCTTATATTGTTATTAGAGCTCATTCTATAATACATAATTGCAATAACATATTATTAAATGCATTGTCAACAAGCTCATAGTTTACTTAATGGTAATATTTTTTTAATGATAGTTAATCAATTTCTAACCCACCATTTTATGAATATTTTGACAATTTTAGTTATCAAAGAGAAAACAGCTTTAATTGAAAAAATATTAAGATGATTCATTTGAACTTTAAGTTTATTTATTTCTCAGAACATTATCCTTAATTTGATTTTATTAAATTACTTATTTAGCCCATGTAAATATCATATAGGATTAACTTTTATTGTATAGAACATGTTTGAAAGCTTTAGGGTAAATGTTTTTTATTCTAATAAATAGATTCTTTAAGAAACTATCAAAACTACCAATTCTTAGAGATCTCAGTTTTACTTGAGGAATCATTATTAAATAAATTAGGTAGGCATCTCTTTTGAGAGTATATTACCCATTTTATGTTTGCAAATGAAGCAACCTGTCTCATAATTACCCTCATAAATATGTAAATATTTTTTTTTGTTAATATTTGATAAGATAGATGTCTACAACTTTAAATTTAAATTTTATTAATAAATTATTTTGCAAGAGTTTGGAGCTTGTGTTGCTTAGTTTTTTATTATTAATAAATGTTTTTGAATACTTATATATATATAATAAAAACAACTGGAATAAAACTATAAAAAAAATTTTAAAAATGTTAATATAAAATTGAAGATTAATATTCTTTGCTATAGCTAGCTTACGATGTATTCCGCCATTTTTAGTAGCATTATGTTAATATTTCATAATGCTATTTCATAATGCTACTCAAGATGGTGGAATACGCTGTAAGCTAGCTATAGCAAAGGATATTAATCTTCAATTTTATATTAGCATTTTTAAAAATTTTTGTAGTTTTATTCCATTGTTTTTTTTTTATTATATATATTGTAACAGTTCTAATATTATTATCACAAATTGCCTAACACATTGGACTAAAAATACATCTGTCAGTCTCTCGGGTAAATGATTTTATTCATGCCTCACATTAGGCATCCAATAATCTAAAAGATATAACTATACAATTCCAGAAATTAAATAAAGATTTATTTCTTATTGAACAATATTATTATTAAATCACCCCTTAGATTAGCCAAAAATGTAATGGATAATGACTAAATATAAGAAGATTAAATTTAATTCTGTGTATTTGTACCTAAATCTATAAGCTGTCTCAACTAACTGCTTTTAATAATAGAAATCTAATGTGTAAGACTATAACTTCATTATGTGTAAATTTATATAAATCAGAGTTACTAGAGATTCATACATCTATAAGGTACCAATGAATCTATAAATCAATAAATATATAATTCAAGAACTAAGTATCTCTGACTTAACAGATATGTAAATTGAGGAATAGATGATATGTTACTTAATAGATATATAAATTGAAGAATAAGTAAAACAATACCTTAATAGATATGTAAATTGAAGAATAGATAAATTAGTACCTTATGAAAGAATCAAATAATGTACTTATTGATAATTATATATAAATTTATTAATGCATAACATAAATAAAATTATATTAACAATCAAAATTTAAAATCCAAATATTGCAATCTGCTTTGACTCTATTACAATCTCTAAAATTTCTATCTGCATTGTTTTAATACAACACACAAACCACTGGTTAACAACATATCTTCAACGTTCAGACCATTATGTTTGAAAATGTTCAAATGTCAAGAGACATGATGTTATAAGTGAAATTATCTTTTGTTTTTGTTTTTTTAATTATATCTCTTTAAATCAAGTTTCAATTATATATGTTCAAAAAAATAATTTAATTTTAAATATATCTTTTATATTACTTTATTAACTTCATATTGATTAAAGTAAATCTTAATTATTTGTCCTAATTCTTTACATTGAATAATATTAATGATAAAATAAAGTATTATTTTTAATTTTGAAAGAGAAAAATGTGTCTAATAGATATATATCTTTCCTTTTTTTCAATTGAATGTTAAAAATTTAATGATAATTTTTAAAAATTTACTTTATTATACCAGCATTTGTCAATCCAGCTAACATCTTTTATCATTCTTTCAGCTACAGTTCATTTTTTATATCCTCTGTAGAATTTCAATGATAATAATGACATTGATGGTCCCATGTATATTATTCTTAGATGGTTTCCAGTTTTTTTAACTTCATTATTTTTTTTCTTTTCATATATGAATTCAAATAGAGATAATTTTAAATCACTTGGCATAGTATGATTTTTGTTTCCTTTGATTGTCATTTATTCTATTCAAACTTTGCAGATATTAATCAAGAAGGGCCCATGTCCTCCCTTTGTGAAAACTATTTACAAATCATTATTATGTAGTCAATAAATTTGTAAAACATTAAGTTATCTGATGTAAAAATATTGATCTAGCCAAAGTAGAAAAAGTTTTATATTGTTACTAAACAACAATATTTTCTTTTGTTTTATAAAAATTTGTTCATGAAATATTTTTTTATACTATGAAAATAAAGTTTATTATTCAATACAATAAAATAATGATTTTTATTTTAATTCAAATAAAATATTTTTAAAATTAAGATGCATATTTTTATTTTTATTTTTTTTTTAATATTTCATTTACACTTAGACTCATTCTGAGTTTGAATCTGTTTCTACCTAATATTTTTTAAAGATAAAATTAAGTCATATGACATCTGACTTGATTTTTTATCAATTTAATATTAACTAAATTAAACATTACAAAACAAATGATTCCTTATTATTTTCTTTATTTATAATTTAACATGTGATGGACTTACATGTTACACATTCCCATTCTTAATAAAATAAAAAAATAATTCAACTTATAATACTAAACTAATACCAATTTCCTAAAATCAATCTTTTACATACAATTTAGAATTAATTAAAATTTATGTAACCATAACAACAAAACTAATTATTATACAATTAAACTTCCTTAGTTTAGGAATTTATTGGATATGTTCAAGATGTTTCTGTATGGTATAATTTTAAACTATGAGCATTATATGTCCCTTTAATACATTTTTCATTTTCCTAAAGAAATGCATTATCTCCAAATTTCTTGATTATTTTGGAAGATTTTTTGTACAATGGGAAAAAGTTATTGTATTTCTTCAATTCAGGTCTACTAACAGATTATTCTTTCACTAACACTTGATCATCCACATTGAAGTGATATGTTTATCATTATCTCTTTACTTTCTTTGCCTATCTTCTTTTATTAAATTTTTTCTTGCTCTTTGTATATCTGTTTCATCATCAATCTCTTCCCTTATGATGGGTAAAGAAAATTTTATATGAAAATGATTGTTTTCCAAAGGCAAATAGGTGGGAACCAGTTGGAGGTCCATTTAAAAAGGTTTACAATCTATTGGACTTGTTTAGCCCATTGTTTATGGTCATTATTTTATGAACATGGAAAAGTCTGTTCAGTTTTCTCCTGATTCTCACAGGGATTAGACTGTGGATTATCAATTGAAGTTAAAATATGTTTGAACTCTTGATTATAAATTCATTCTTTCCACTCTTGTGAAATAAATGAATGTCATGATCTGATAATATATATAGTTTTAAGCTTTCCAACACAAGGAAATTGATGGTGTTGTAATTTTATCAATTATAGATTTTGCTTTTCTAATTGTAAAGCTATAGCATATTTAGAAAAGATATGTAATAAATATTTGAATTGCCTATAGCAGGGATGGCCAGCTTTTGTGTTCATAAGGTTTACTTTTTATTTTAAAAATGTGTTGCGATCGACTTGTTGTCATAGGCATAGTCTAAGTGGAGGGAAGTGTGAAATACATACTATTTTTATATATCTACCTACATAAAAAATAACATAATTATTTAACAGGCCAAAAAACTCATGTCCGAAGGAATTAAAGCAACATGAATAATTATTAGCAATATTTATTAATTCAAATTAGCTACATTAAGTCCAAGATTAAAAATATTTTCAGTAATGATACAACTTAGTGGACTTTACCTATCTAGAATTGAAAAAAAATTTAGAACAAGAACAAAAAAAACTTAAAAATCTTGACTTAATTTGTTTCACTCATAACCCGACGGCTATTATCAGATCCTTGTGATCAACCAAAATTGGCTTCGCAATCGACCGGTGGATCATGATTGACTTGTTGGTCACCCCTGTACTATAGGATGATGGTTCATAAAAGTCAATAACTAATATTTTATTAGACTTTCATGATATGATAAGTTGTAATATTCTAGTATAGGTTTTAATAATAGGTTTAGATTTTAGACTGTAAATCATAATCACCATGCAGACAGTGTATATGCATTATAAATATGTTATGTAGGGATTGAGGAATAAAGTATTTTCCAATAGCTTTTATCTAGTAGAACATTATAATATAGAATATTATCAAATAACATCTATCTTTCATGTATCCCTTGAATTTTATTATATTCTGGGTGATTGATTGGGAGTTTGCCTTCTAAATGAAAAATAATATTTAAATAGTAGCATGTATCATTTTTCTGTCAGCATTTAAATTTTTGAGGTCATCTTTCACTGAGCTGTTCATTGCTAAAGATAGAATGAGAACAAGAGCATCTTCCACTAAAGGATGTTGTGCAATAGCCTTGACTACTACTATATTTTCTGAACCTGGACAATAAATGATGCTATATTTATTTAATTTTTTGAGAAAAAGACTCCAAGAAATAAGCCAATCTTTATTTAAATAACTTCTATTTAAAAATTGTAAATTTTTATGATCAGTAATAACAATGACTACTGAATCCAATAAAAATTGTTTAAATTTATTAAAAGCACAAACAATGGCTAAAGCATCTTTTTTTTCATTATGCTGTAATTCAAATACTTCAGGTAATGCTTTACTCATAAAATATAACACTTGGGGGTTGTTAAAGGTGGTTAATTTGAAAAAGTAAATGATTTTGCTTTGATCATACTATTTCCATTTTTGGTCATTTTGTAATAATTTAACCAAAGGTTCACTATTTTGGGCATAATTTTTATAGAACTTATAATAAAAATTGCATAGCCCTAAAAAGATCTTAACTGTTTCCTATTATTCAGAGTAGAACATTTCCAATTGCTTTAATTTCATCTGGGTGAGGTTAAATCCCTGATTTGTTCATTAAATGTCCCAAAATGTTATCTCCTCAGTGGCAAAAGTGTTTATCTTCAAGTTAATCATAATATTTTTATTACAGCATTCCTTTAGAAAAGATTTTAAATGAAAAAGATGTTTGTCTACATTATGGGATGCTAAAATAACATTGTCTACATATATGACTATGATATTTTTAATATGATCTGATAAAATGTAATCTAAATATCTTATCAACCTGCCTCACTGTTGATTAAACCAAATGGTATTCTTTGGAACACATATGATTATATTTGAGAGCTGTAGGATGAAGGAATATTTATCAGTAACTGGTCATAAGGTCTACTAAAGTAAATATAGTCTTAAACGTAAATTTGATTTTTCAAAAGATCATGAATTGAGAGTGGCACATCACTGTGGCATTGTGATGCTACTCAATTATCTAGCATCCAAGCATAACCATAGGGATTCTTCTTCATTAAATTGATTATTATAGAGAGGACTCTTGTCTATGGTATTCCACTCTGGCATTTTATCAAATTGTTTATTCACTTTTTCTTTGTATCGGTAGGATATTGGATAAAACCTACATTGATAATGTGTTTCATGATTTATCCTGATACAGTACACATATCCAGGTATAGTACTGAGCTTGTTGGATAACATACTCTGATATTAAGACATTTTCTAAAGATTTAAGAATATCATGCTAATGATTTTCCATGGTTCTAAGCTTAGCTTTGATTTCATAAGATTTAATTATTTCTTTTAAACAGACAATACTTGGATCTGAGAACTGCTCAACACTAACAAGGGTTGCAAATAATGATACCTTTTTCATAATCTAAGATCCAATTATGATGGTGCAGAAAATCAGAACCCAAAATTACATCATTAAAAAGGTATGCTATATATTTTAGTGGCCAATTCATAAATTGTCTCAAATCTGTTTTGCATCAAGCTTAGCTCTCTTTCCATTAGCTAAAATAATTTGAGTTTGGTTTATTAAGAGTAGTGTAAAAGGATGAGAATTGAGACTCAAAATATTTTGAAGAAATTCTTGCTCAATAATTGAAGTCTGTTTTCCTGTATCTATTAAAGCCTTAGTGGAATATCTTCAAAATTAACTGCAATTAAATGGCAATTTTTAATATAAACACTATTATTTCTTCAATAATTATATTATTTAAACTGATTATAATGTAGTCCATGTTCAATTCAATGTCTTTTTCTGGTATTTATAGACCCCTGTGATAGCTAATACTTTATTGAGGTCCCTATTAATTTTCTGACACTGTAGATGGCCCAAGAGAAACACATTTTGTTAAAATTTTGTTAAATGTTATCTTTGCTATATTCTTTTAAGGCAATACATCAGCAAAATTTTGAACTTGTAGATACTCTCCATTATATAAAATTTATAAGTTTTTTGTAAGGGATATTATTATTATGCCTTGATGGGTCTATGTGGTTTTAAATGTTTATCTCTGATGTTTCTTTCCCTAGGTATTTGTTGTAGGCCTTCCATATCAGTATTGTTTATCAACTCGGTCACATCTTTAATAGTGATCAGCAGTTCTTGTTACACCTATGTGGGCAAGTTATCTTATAATTTGACTTTCATATAGTGAATACAGAGTAAGGGGTCTAAGATTAAATATTTGGCCAGCAAAGAATTGAGTTTAAATTCTCTCCCAAATTAATTCTATACCTTTCTTTACATTCCTGGTAATGAATACCACCCTGCCTCTCTTCAGTCCAAAAACTGTATAATAAAACTTAATGGTTGATAGAATCCCACCAATTTTTAGCAGATCTATAGAGCTGGTTGCTTGTAATAGTAACCTTTTCTTTTTCACTCAACTCATGAAAAGAAAGTAATTCTTGTTAAGTAGTCAAATGCCTTATAGGAGTTTCCCTAATATCACCTTTAAATGTCTTAAGCCTAATGAATTTGGATATGGTATTGTAATTTTCTATAGACTGATTAGCCTTTTAGTATTTTTGGATATTAGCATTACCTTTGGGTTCATCATTCATATCCCTTTATGACAAATGATTTTCACTAACACCATTAGCTCCTTTTATGCTATCACTTAATATTTTATTTTTATTTGATAGGATTTTTATGGTTGATGGCAATGTGGTGTTTCATTTAACTGCAGATATCTCAATATTATTTTGACTTATATTATTTTTTCTTCTATTAGAGATTATATTCTCAATTACCTTACTTAATTCGCTTTGATTAATCAGAGGGTATAAGTGGACTTCCAGGTCCTTTACTTTAAACAGTATTACATTTAAATTTATTCTCTAATTCAAATGATTCTGATAAATTTGAATTTCTAACTTTTTAATTTTTTCATTTTTGTATATTCTGTATCTGTTCTACCTCATTATTTTCTTTTTGAGATTTATTTATCTTAGCTTTTAGAACTTTGTTCTTATTCTGACTCTCTAACCTATATTTTTCAACTTTACTTTCCGTCTTTTGAGGCCAACTCTGCTCTTTTTCTATGGTACTTTTCAATTTATTGATTTTGGCCTGCATTTGATCTTAGAATTTTTTCCCATTTTATTTTCTAATTTATTAACTTTAACCGCCAAGTTTTGTATCTGTTCTCCTCTTATTCTGAACTAATTATATATGTACAAATTTAATTTTTTTGCTTTATTTTCTAATTCATACCCTCTTCTATCTTCATTATTAATATTTCCTGGTTTTGTTTCATTTCTCGTCTGAGTTCTTCCTGCTTTTGTTTCATTTCTATTTTGATTTTTGTCACATTTTTCCTACTCTTGTTTCATTTCCTGTTTTAAGTTCTTTTTGACCTTGTTTCATTTTTTGTTTGAGCTCTTCCTGACTTTGGTTTTATTTGTGCTGGATTTTCATCAGTCGTATTCATTTTCTTATGACAATTTTTATTGGCTTTGTTTCATTTCATTCATTAAGCTCTTCAACATTGCTCTTATAAATTCATCTTGATCTGTTTTTGATGTGACAGAAACTCCAATTACTTCTTTACCCTGCCTTAATATTTCTAATTCTTTCTGCTTTTTCATGTTTTAGTTTATATTTATATATCTTACTTCATTTAAAGGAGAGAATATGAATTACTATCCCTATCTAATATCCTAGATGAATGAATGAATAACTCAGTTATCTAACTATATGTATTAATTTATACAAGAGACCCTCCCCATATAGGATTCTATATTAGCATCACTTCTCGATCATTATTGATTTACCCATTCATAGCAATATTACTCAAACTAATGAATGCTTTTTTAGTTTCAAATTATATTATGTCTCACTTTGCTATCAAGTGTAATTTTCCAACTACGCCCAAAAAACATTGTGTTATATTATTGTTAATAAACTCATCCAGAAGGTATTAAATGTTTTCCATCAATTCGTCAGAAATTAAATGTGAAACAACTCACAGACAACAAATTAATAGATTAATTTCAAATAAATTAAACTTTTCACTTTAGGATTACTTCATAAAAGAGCTTCAATGAATATTCATCAGTAAACCTATGTTGTTGTTTTTTTTGTTATTGTTGTTGTTGCTTTATCAACTTGCTACACATTAATGCTTTTAAAATTATAAATACAAATGTTGGCTTTTATTATAACATGACAAGCCAGATATCACCATCTGGTACTTTGTCTTCATTTGCACTTTTCTCATGCATATATGTATAAAAATATTTACAACTCTTACATCATTTTATATTTCATTGTTCATTTATCCAATGTAACACTGATTATAGATAAATATAACTTATACTAATTACGATCATTCATTAATTATTTTATTCCTGTACATGTCTCTTGATGACTCTAATTTTTTCATAGGTTTATATTAACCAGTCCCACATTGTGCACCAAAAATGTAATAGTCATAATAATGTTATTATAAATTGCTAACACATTGAGGGACAAAAATATATCTCAATCTCAGGTAAATGATTTTATTCATGCCTCAGATTAGGCAATCAAAAATGTAACTGATATAGCTATGTGATGACAGAAATTAAGTAAGGGTTTATATTTTATTGAACAATATTATTTTTAAGCCACACATTGGATTCACCAAAAATGTAATGGATAATGATTAAAGAAGATTAAATTTAATTCTGCATATTTGTACCTAAATCGGTAAGCTGTCTCAACTAACTGCTTTTAATAATGCAAATCAAAGGTATAATACTATAACTTTATTATAATATCTTGCCTTCAAGTAAATTTATATAAATCAGAGTTATCAGAGATTCATGTATTTATAAGGCATCAATGAATCTATAAATTAATAAATATATAATTCAAGGACTAGGCATCTGTGACTTAATAGATATGTGAATTGAGGAATAGGTGATATGTAACTTAATAGATATATAAATTGAGGAATAGAGAATCGGTACCTTAAATGATGTATAAATTGAGGAATGAGTGATATATAATAGATATATAAATTGAGCATTAGGTGAATCAATGCTTTAATAGATATACAACTTGAGGAATAAGGGATATATAACCTAATAGATATATAAATTGAGGAATAGGTGATATGTAAATTGAGGAATAGATGGATTAGTAACTCAGGAAAGAAAATCAAATGATGCACTTATGATAATTATAGTCATATTTATTAAAATCATAACATAAAGAAAATTATACTAAGCAATTATAAAATTCAAATCTATTATATATTACAATCTACATTGACTCTTTTACAATTTGTAAAATTTATTTCCATTTTTTTTATACAATCGCACAAACCAATGGTTAGTAACATATCATCTTTCACACTAACATTCAAACATAAGTATACCATAATGTTTGAGGATGTTTAAATGTCAAGAAACAATTTTATAAGTAAAAGTATCTTCTTTAAATTATACATCTCTTTAGATCAAGTAAAGCTCTATAAGATTAAATATATATGTTCAAAAAAAATTTTTTTAATATTAAATATATTTATATTATTTTATTAAATTTACTTATATTGATTGGTCTTAATTACTTGATCTAAATCTTAATTTCATATTGAATAATATTAGTAGGTAAAATAAAGTATTATTTTAAATTTTGAAAGAAAAGAGCATTTCTAATAGATAGATATATCTTTTTCTTTAATTGAAAATTTAAAAAAATATTAATGATAATTTTCAAGAGTTCACTTTATTATACAAGCATTTGTCAATCCATATAACATCTTTTGGCATTCTTTCAGCTACAGTTCCTTTTTTTTTTTCATGTGCTCTGTAGAATTCCAATAATGATAATGATGATATTTTTTGTATATTATTTTTAGATAGTTTCCAGTTATTTTTAACTTCATTAGATTCTTTTTATATATGTATCCAAATACAGATGATTTTAAATCATTTATCATAGTATTAACACACATTAAATGATTTTTTTATTGTCATTCATGAATATACAGATATTAATCAAGAAGATGCATGTCTTCCCTTTGTGAAATCTACTCATAGGTCATTATTATTTTTATCAACAAATTGATAAAACATGTCTAATATAAAAGTATTGTTTTGACCAAAATAAAAAAAAATTCTATATGGTTACTAAGTAATAATATATTCTTTTGTTTGATAAAAATTTGCTTGTGAGATTCTCTTTTTTTATACAATAAAATAATCATTTTTATTTTAAATCAAATAAAATATTTTTAAAATTAAGATGCAGATAATTTTTTTAAATTCATTTTTTTTATATATATTTTATTTACACTTACATTTATTCTGTATTCATTTTGAGTTTGAACCTATTTTTCGCTAAAAATTTTTAAAATTATTTTAACTGTTTTAATATTAACTAAATTAAGCATTACATCGAATAAATGACTTCTTATTGTTTTCTTTATTTACAATTTAATATTATGGATGGATATGTGATGAGTTACATGTCACAATATATATTGTAACCAACCAAAACTATGATAATGAAGACTGACCAATTATACTGATCGAATAAGGTTGAACTTAACTTTTAAAACATATGGATGGTTACTTTATGAGAAATAAACAAATATTTCTTTTAAGGAAGCACTATACAGATGTGTATTTATAACAAATCACATTAATACTTCAGGGTTCTACTATAATTTAAAGTGTAACTTTTCCAAGAATAAATAAATCCTATATCATTCATATATTTGGGCTAGCAAACTTGTTCTAAGCATTCATATTAGATAAATTCAATTTTAAGCGAACTCAGGGTTATCAGATTAAAATATAGCAAATACTATTCTTAAAATATTAAATCTTTAAAATTATAAATTATTATTATTGCTAAGATTAAATAACAAAGGGCATTTTATTATACTTAATTCATATCTCAAGCAACTAAATGTTAAAGTGTAAATATATAAAAATAATGAACAACATTTCTTATAAAGCAGTATGCCTTTTAAATAATATATAATAATTATAAAATCATGCAACCATATTTATTTATAAAATTAGAAAATTATGAATATCAACTAATTAATGACAAATACTAGATAATTAAATATATATATATAATTAATTTATTAACAATAAGTAAAAAAAATTAAATAAACAAAATAATAATAAGTTCTCAGCAATGATTATAAATATTCTTGCTGATGTCTTTAACTACTCATACTTTATTAATAATTAAATGTATGGTACATCTTGATGTGGTCAAGATCTTTTCAAAATACTTAATTATTAATAATAAACAAAATAAAAGAATGTTGTTGTTTTTTTCATAAGTCATAGCATAGACCGGGACACGAACCCACAACCGTCTGCAACCAACTACTTGCTTGCAAGGTGGCTGCGATAACCTCTCAGCTAACAACACTTGACTAAAATGTTTTATTGCATGTTTAATTAAATAAGAAATCTGTTTCTTCTAGGTATCAGATTTATAAACTTAATTATTTTATACAAGAGTAAAACATTGCCCAAACTTATATTATTTTTAAAGTATGGCTTTAATTAAGCTAATCTCAATAGGTACTGGTAGCATTTGTAAGAAGTTTATCAAACTTACATTATGAATAAAATGTAAATACAATCTTATCAGGAGTTTAACTTAACTGAACAATATTTATAAAAATATTAGTGGCACAAGTGTAATGGAATATACAATATAATCTATAAAATCTTGAGACTGCCTATGTAAATAAATAAGAAGGATAATATTTACAAATATTTAAACTATACTTTAGATACCCTTAATTATAGAAATATATGATTACATTAAACTGGTTGATTCTCCAGACATCATATTGAATTTTTTTAAAAACTGACCTGAACTCAATGTTCACAATGACTTCATTTTTAATAATGTTAGAGCAAAAAACTTTACATTGATAGAAACTAGAAAACTAAGGAAAACAATAAGGCTAAGATAAATAGTGATTACCATTTAAAAAATAAGGAAAAAAAGAAATTTCAACATCCGACATAATTATTATTTTATTGTTTGTTCATAATTTCTAATTCATCATTAATTAAGTTTAAATTACATCTTCACTGATAATTTCTTTGTATTCCTCACAAAATTATCTTTCAGACCATATATAATACTTCTTACCTGAGATAATCCATAGTTGCAGAATCTCCAAAAGTATTCGCATAAGAATTCTTCATTTTTATCTTGTACCCCAAAAGTTGATATATATCAAAGACGTCTATAAGAAAAAGATTCATTCTAATAAAAAATAGAAACAAATAATTTCCACAAGATGGATATGCATTTGTCATCATAGCAATTGGCTTTTGTCTATCTAAAACTAGAAATTGTAGGTTACTATTTGTATCACTGATAAAATGAGTTTTCATCTCTTCATTTTAGATTTTTTTGTGTACATCAGTAATGTTTATATTCTTTATGCACACCAATGATGCTATCTTGTTATATTTATTGTCCCACATAGATATAATTTATTTGCATATAGTTCGTTTGTTAGCTAAAGACTTGAAAACAAGTGATGCAAAATGTGGCAAAACTACTGACTCCACAGCATGAGTATCAAGGCATAGGCAAGAATGATTCTTTGCCTGCATTCAATTCCATATGGTATATGCATAACCATATGGCTGCTACTACACACACATCATTTGAAATCTCTCTTTATTCGTTTTAAGTGTTTATATTTTCACATGTTTCTATGCTCAGTAAATTTTGTGATTGCTTTATCAACTACAACCTTTCTGTACATTTGATTTTCAGGTTTTAAAATTTCCATTGCATTGCTCTATATATGTAAGTCATTACATGTTATACAAACATGATGCAAGAACAAACACAAACAAATTAATATACCATTTATCAAATAATTTAAAAAAATTTGAAATATTAAAAATTAAAATTAATAACTTAACGATATTCTGCAAAACAACTTTTGTTATATTTGAATTTGTATACTACATATTGTACCAGTCGAAAAACCCACCACCTAAACTGCAAGTCGGATCCAAACTCAGCTGAACCAAACTGAATTCAAACCAACTCACCAGCTCAGATTAGTAGAAATCTAAATCGACGGCACAGTGCTATGCGCCAAGAAACTAGCTCAACGGTTGGTGAGGATTAGAGACCCCTGAACTGACACTAATATCAGATAATAAATTAACTAAGATAATTTTAAATCGAATCATATGTATATGTTTGGGTTGCCAACACAGATAGCGAGCATTAACATTAAAATAATTATGAATAAAAAGACTTAAGAAACCAAGTGTGTTTAGAAAATATTTAATAATAATAGTCTGTTTTGTTTGAATTTTAAATATTGATTATATTAATTAATTCTAGTCCTTAAACAAAGTTTATAATTATAATAAGAGTGGTGGTCCTTATTATATGCCAATGAGTATTACGCAATATTTTGGAATTCTATGTCTATGCCCCCAACAAGAAAATAAAAGGCAGATAAAGGTATTCATTAGTAAAGGAAATTATTACTCTAATTTTATACGAAAGAATGTGATATTTATTTCACATTCGTGAAGAGCAAGATACATATTTTAGGGCATAACTTTTAATCTTTATTAGAAAACTTATTTTGAGATATAACAGAGAATTTGTTGGACTTTAATTTAAATCACTTCATCACGAATTACGAGCATCAGAGCGGGCTTTACTGGAACAGAGAGGTAACAGTGCTGACGAATTATGAGCTATAAAGTGAAATTGAAAGATGATGGCTAGTCGATAATCGAAGTCCTATGGCGGCTTGATCTGACAAGTCTTATGCCCTTTGACTAATATGAACAGAAGAGGAAGTGCTTTCTTCATCGATAATTTAAAATAACAAAAATTATCACCGACCAGCCTAACGGAGCGGAAGATTGCCCTATGTCAGCAACGTTCAAAGATGATGACTTGATAGTCATCGTTTGAATACTAAAACCCATATACAATGCTCTACGTGATGACTTGATCAATTAATTAAAGTCAAACGAGCTTTTAACAAAAACTATTTTAAAGTATTTGCAAATCATATTAATTATGCCCCAATCATCGTGCTCTTCCTGAATCTAAATAGCAATTAACTGAAATTTGAATTAGAGTATATTTAGTTGATTCCTTTATTGACCCTTTTGCAAAAATTTTAAGATTATATTTGAATAATAAATAAATATTAGTGAAATGAGAAAATAGCGGTGCCATAGATTAAAAACGGAGCTAATAATTTATTATTAGCCAATGATAAAAATAACAATCATTAATAATTTTTTTCGACTCGATGATTGATAGAACTGTATTAATCTAGTTCTAATGGGCGAGAATTAACTATCAGAATTAAGTTTATATTACTTGTGTATTGCAAAGAAAACGAAGGAGATCATCGAGTCGAAGGATTATTGGCATATAATTAAAATATAACAACATTAATAAATTTACTCAATAAATATACATAATAAAATAAATGAACCGCCACGTAAGAAAGGGAAGTTAAAGACTAGAGGTTGAGAGAATTACTATGAAAGTTAAAATAGCATAAATAAAAGGTTTTACACAGAGTATGAGAAGAGCTCTTAAAGGGAGTGTAAAGTACAGTTCGGAAACTGGCCAGATAGTTTAAGGTTCATTATGGAAATATATTACCCATTTCTTCTGGGGCTGGTTTCCTTAATTTACACATCCAGGTTAGTAAAACGTAGGCACCGTTTGGTCGATTACTTGAACAGTATTTTAATGAATTTTCACGATTTTAGCAGCATGATTGGTCTGGAAAAGATGCAGCAGCACCATT